>CM035441.1:8219871-8222371 GCA_020310875.1 Ceratopteris richardii
GAAAAGCAATCTGTGCACATATACGACAACTTTGCTCCATAGAGTTTGAACGCTCGATCATGTTGAAATGGAGTGAAAAAGATAAAGATCGAAAGAATCATATCGGAGAAACGATTTATCAAGAGTTCCAGCCAGCACATGGGAAGTCTCGTGTGAGTTCAGAGTGGATTCTGCACTCCGCACGTGAAGTTATGTCCTATCGATGATCCGAGGCTCTTGATGCTTTTAGACGAGGCTTACCAAAGCCTGTATGGTTAGATGCTGAGGAGTGGGATATGATTCACGATGAGCAAAATCAGGCTCCTGACGGATATCGCCAGTAGCGAGATGCCATAGCCACACGTTTAGATACCGTTGAACCATCACATTTGGGCAGCGATAGATATGACACAATGCGTCACGAGTTTGTAAGTACCATTTGATTTATTGAATTAGTTTGTGTTAAGATTCTCATGTATGTTCCTCTAATGTTTTGTATATATTTTGCAAGAGCTGGCAATGGATCGTCCTCCAACATGAACGAAGGAGGCTTATGGATATCCTCATGGTTTAACTGCATTATTGAGGGACTTGGAGAGACGCGATGCGGTCGTTTCATGGGAGCATTTGCGATGAGGTGATGAATTTATAAACTTGATTTTTACGTGTTGTTTGTAAATCTCATTTGAATTTATTGCATTTCATGACTGTTCTTTGTTGCAAGACTGTTGATATGGAGCCTTCGTTGCATGTGTATGGCAATGGGACATCAAAATTTTGTATTTGATTCTTATATGGCAATGCTTTGCCACATTTTGTAAAAACCTCATATATGAAAGTGGTTTGCCACACTCTTGTACATGCTTCATTTATGAAATATATATTCTTTTTGTACATGGTTCATGGTTCATTCTGATTATCTCTTTTGTGTCCGATAATATATTGTTTTATGAAATTATATTTTGGTTGCGATTAGAGTACACATCACATGTACTCGTCTTTTTTGGGCAAAATATATTGTCTTTTGCTAAGCAACATGATGGTAATGTTGTTGTAGCAAAAGACAACACACTCTACCCAAAAACAATTTTGCAGATATGGTCCTCGTTATAAGCGATGGTCGTCCAAGCTGGGTCATCAGATTAAGCGTCGGTACACCCAGCGGGTGCCGGTATACGTGATAGTGCACCCAACACAGGCGTCAGTATAACCATCGGTATGAGCGTCGGTATTACCGATGCTCATACGGACGCTTATACCGAAGCCTATACCGACACTTTAATTCTGATGCACATATCCACACCTACACTCACGTCGGGGTAAAAATGCACCCATTCAATTTCCTCAGTAAAAGCCTCGGTATACGGTCGATCTTTTGTAGTGATTCACCAAATTGAATCCTTTGTTGGAAAACTTAGAAATTCCATTTACACTATGCAAATTTTCATAGGTTCTATCATTTGATCTAGAGAGCAATCCATTTTGTGGTAGACTGTGGTAGCGAACAGTTTGGTCCTATGAAGGGCCCATCAATCTTCTCATGCACCTAAGAGTGGATATAATCCATCACTTTTGTTTCATTAAATAAAGACAAGGTGCTACAAATGAAGAATTGAGTGAGAACATACGTCATTTTTAGGTTGTATGGGGTATGATGGTTTTGTTGCTAAACCTATAAGTATTATTAAAGTTAGATTTTTTATTTCATTTCAAACACTAATCATGAGCTTTTTTCATTTGTTTTAATGCAAAATAAAGATGTTGGTCGTAATCCTATGAAAGATAAAATTGCCTATGCTAAATATTTTGGATATCCTCATTTCTGTGGGAACTTACCAAATGATCCAAATGCTTTTGTAAGTGTTATTAAACTTGATATAGTTTAATTTATTTTGATTCGTGTTTTATATATTTTTATATTTTTATTATATGTAAAAGAGGAGTATTATGGAAAGGATGATATCGAAAAGTGGACAAGTAGATAAAAGACTGATGATATCGATCATCACAATGTAAAGGCCCCTCCAGCCATGCCTCTTTAGATACATCACATAAGAGTGATGATCATGATGATGATTCTTCTAATTATTGATATTATATACATTCAACATACAATGTGCATTGATACACACATACACAAAAACGTATATATATATATATATATATATATATATATATATATATATATATATATATATATATATATATATATATATATATATATATATATATATGTGTGTGTGTGTGTGTGTGTGTGTGTGTGAATGGTTGCATGTGTGATTTTCCACATTCACATGCATGACATTCGTATATCATTTGTTGCTTTGAGATATTGGGTAGTACAAGCACACTTTAATCTCTTCGGAGATTTTCGAGGGATCTTTCTCCAATGGGATCTAGTGCATTATGCCGAACCTCAAGTTCTAATAGGGTTTGGGTGCCATAGTTCAAGAAAACAATGTTCTTGGTGTCTTGGAGTTCAAATGTGAACATACCCATCTTTTCTCCCTTTTCTATCTTC
>CM035441.1:8240076-8345076 GCA_020310875.1 Ceratopteris richardii
CTCAATCCCCTCAGACCCCGCCAATCCCTCCTGAGCCCACCCGTGCTGCTCTAGCCTTCCCACATGCTTTCAAAAGCATAGACAATTGACCCAAAGTCTGGACACATTCCCTCCAATTGCATCTGCCTGAATAGTTGAACAACTGCTTGAGAGAAGTTTTGCTCTCTATATCCTGCAATAAGGGCAATTCAGCATGCAACATTTGGAGTAGAGAACATGGTGAAGATTTGATGACTTTCCACGAGTAACCCACGATTTGCATACTTGTCAACCAAAGCATATCCTATAAAGGAGTTTGAATCCATCATCCCCCGTTTTTCTATTTCCAAATGAACCTCGTCGGCTCTTTTCATATCTTTCATCAAGTTACAAGCTCTCAATACATAAACAAAGGTGGTAGAATTTGGACTACATCATCAGCACACATCCTATCAAATATGGTGATTGCTTCTTTACCATATCCCTGTTCGACATAACCTGCAAGTAATTGGTGTCCACCTGGTTCCAAATGTGGAATTAATTAACAAACCCCACACCACCCCCCCCCCACACCCCTCCGCAACTCCCCACACACCCCACACCCCTCCACAAACCCCACACCCCTCCACACCCCCCCACAACCCTCTGCAACCCTCCACAACCCTCCACACCCCTCCACACCCCTCCACGAACCCCCACGACCCCACAACTCTCTACAAACCCCCACAACTCATTGGCGTCGATTATTTATAGAAAAAAAAAGGTTCACGATCAAAAGGATTCAAAAGGATTTTTGCCACTGCGCTTCGTAGGAATCCAACCCAGATTTATACCTTGAGAGGTGGATGGACTATCCAAGGTGCCCGTCGACCTTTTTTTTTACATGGAGGGTCATTCGAATATCACGGACGGCACAAAATGAGGATCTTAGCTTGCATACAAAATAAGTGTACGTGGTAAAAGTGAAAATAGAGAAATGATTGTTGCCGCCAACCATTCATGACGACTTCCTATTTTTGAGGATCCAATTCGAGACTGGTGGTCTATTTGTTTTACCCCTCCAATTCTGGGCAATCAACCGGCGCATGATCAGTGGACGTGAGGAATCTGCAAGGCCCTCTTGGCCTATTGGAGCCTATAAAAGCAATGGACTTGTGTTCAATTGGGATACATTCATATACACACATATACTTGCATGCGTACAGGGGTCCTCTCTTTGCACTTTGTGGTTACAAGGCTACTGTAGGAAGTCACTCTGTGGTGCGGATACAGAGCGTGGGCTTCCTAGTGGAGGGCTAGTAGCACTATAGTGTGAAGAAAGTGGCCTGGCCTTGTCTTTCAGTGCGAGTTAGTGGTATTTTTATGCTCTTTTCCTTAGAGCAATTCTTCAAACTTTGTATTGATCAGTGCTAATCTGCATCTAGCTGTGTCCATTGTACGGATTGGATGAATCCCTTGTATTGATGTGGTTTAGTTTTGCAGTGGCATGTTAGCCCAGAGCATGAACTTTTGAGCATCTCTTTGGCCTATGTTGTAATCATCTGATTCGAACTAAGGAGTGGATGGTCTTCCATTATTGTCATTTCGTCATTAATATTTTCTTGAGTATTCACAACTCTGTGCATTCATTGATATCTGCCTACTCACAGAAGTGTTAAAGGGTACATTTCCCTAAGGAGAACCTCCCTTGAGTAGGTGAAGTACTAGAATGCTTGCTGCATGCTCCTATTAAAAGTGGATACCCCAGTACCTCCTCTACAGTTTGGCACGCATGGTGGGACACTTGCATTTCTATGAGAGGCCCTAAGGATAGTAAATAGTCCTTTTTTTAAGTATTTTTTGCCCTATTACATTTGCAAGTAGGTACATGACCCATACGTGAGCAGATAAGGAGCCTCTTCGTGTACGAAGGAGCCTTAACAAGTCAGCTATATCTTCGACTAGTGAACCTAGCTCCCCTCTACCCTCCTTGAATTTATCTATTGATTTGGGTGCGACACCACTGTCAAAGGAGAAGCATAGGAGAACATTAGAGTTCTCCTCAGATACGTCAGAAGAAACACCAGTGCAAATGGAGGATCTCTCTCATTTACTCTCCAGACTCAATATCAAGTTCCCTACCTTCAAGGGACAAGCTTATGAGGATGCTCATGATCATGTGAGGAGATTCATCTCCTTATGTCGTGGACGAGGTCTGCAGAATAGAGAGGATGCAATGCTGGTACTCTTCCCATCCACATTGGAAGGCCTTGCGGATAAATGGTATAGTAAATATGCAGATGGCCATTTTGCTACATGGGAGGCTTTGAAGACAGCATTCTCAAAGACATTTCGACCCATTGATTCCTCGAAAAGAGCTCTAGATCAGTTAGAGAACCTAAAGATAATATTAGGTGAATCCTTTCATGAACTTCACACTAGGAAAAAAGCACTTGTTGCAGGTCTGCCACATGCTCCAGGTGATTTCTTGGTTAAGAAATGGATAGAAAAAGCTCTGCCCAGGTCATCCCAGCAAAAGCTCCGTGAGTCTCTGAGATTGGATGCAACCCTTAATGATTTTGTTGCAGCAGCATCAGGCATTGAAGAAGCTAGGCAACATTTTGAAGGGGATACACAACCAAATTATGCTGCAGAACTAGACCCTATTGGGCAACTCAGGAAAGAACTCGAGGCATTGAGAATGCAACAAAATCAACAAGAAGAGAAGGTCTTGCCACCACTATGTCGCACTGATGTTGAAGTAGCCCAACTTCGCCGTGAGTTAGAAGATTTGCGGACCACTCAGGATATAAGAAGGCAGATTTGGTGTACAATATGTAACAACAATGGACATTCCAATGCTAATTGCCCTAAGAAGGTAAGCTGTCAATTTTGTGGAAAGGATGGTCATGAAGCTAGAGACTGTTACTACCTCAAGGGTACACAGCAATGAGGTAACTCTCAAGCTTTGGATTCATATTATGCTAGTACTTCAAATGCACCTAATAGAGAGGAAAATCGTACGACAAAGCCTAGATATAATAGACCATTGATGTGTTATTGCTGTGGTGAGTATGGCCATATGCAAAATAGGTGTTCCCTTCCAGAAGATGCACCTCCTTGTCAACATTGTCCAGAGGCCAAGGATCACTATACCAAAGACTGCCCAAGAAGCCGTCCTGCTCCAATCCACATGATTGCAGTCTCTCCACAAGAAGAAGGTATGACCACTCAGTCTTATGTTGTTTCATCCTCTGCAATGCCCATGATGACTAGAGCCAGACAAGCAGCAGCAATCCGTAGAGAGGGACAACAAGAATTCCAGGATAAAGAGGAGGAAAAGAAGTCTGGTTAGAAGGGCCAAGTAGAAATTGAAGGAGCTTATGAAAGGATGGCTAATTCTCTAAGGGATCAACCAAGAAGTCTGCAAGAAGACACTTATGAGGTAAACATTGAACAGATCCTGAAAGGTATTCATCACAAGGTTAGTCTGTACGAACTTATAAGGATGGATTCAAAAATAAGAAGTGACTTATTGAAAATTATACACTCTGCTCACTTGATACAATCACCTAGTATAGATGGTTTCATGGTTGATTTTCCCCTGTACCCTTGGCAGACTACCAAAGCTCAAGATTATCTGTTTGTATAAAGGATGAAGCTCTCACAGTTGTGATCATAGATGGAGGTTCTGGTATCAATTTGATGCCAGATTTCACAATGAAGAAACTGAATTTGAACCCCACCAAGATGGCACCATTCACAGTTACACTAGCAAATCAACATCAGGTTGCGGCTCTTGGCATTATTGAAAAGGTACTGATGATAGTACAGGGTTGCCACTTTGTTCTAGATTTTGTTGTTATTGCACTTCCACAGGAGACTTCTTACCCTTTACTCCTGGGGAGACCTTGGCTGAGGCAAGCAAAAGCTTTGCAAGATTGGGGGAAAAACAAACTATGGATTTTAATGAGCACCAATAGCCAATTGCAGCTACACTTGGAAGAAGGATTTGACTCAGGGAAAACTACTGGGTATACTGTGGACACTCAGGTAATGCCCTCTCTACCCCAAGAAGAAGATACATTATTGAATTAGAGGATGGAAAGTGCAGTGTTGCACGGTGGAAATCAATGAAATAGAGGAAGAAATTGCAGATGAAGGGGTTGCACGAAAAGGCCATGAAGCTCACAAGGAGTTAAAGAATGAGAGTTTTCAAGAGAATACAACCTTTGAAGGGGTAACAAATATAGAAGTATCCGAGAAGGAAAGTTATGGGCCTGAGTGCAGAGAAGATCTTCCTTTTACGGATATACCTCAAGGATGGACCAGAGAACATATTGCAGAATATAAGCTAAATTCTACTCCTGCATACAGTGGAGATGATTTCTCAAACAAGGCTAGTCCAAAAACACTGGTTCAAGAAGTAAATCTAGGGGATGAAGAGAACCCTCAAGTAGTCCACTTAGCCTCCTGGCTATGGCATTATCCCCCTTTACTACACAAAGTAACTTCTTTACTTTTTGCCTACAAAAATGTCTTCGCATGGTCCTACAAGATCTAACAGGGATACCAGAGGAGCTTGGATTACATCGGATACCCTTAGTTGAGGGAGCCGCACCTGCAAGAAGTAGGCCATATCGACTCAATGCAAAGTATGCAGAGGCAGTAAAATTGGAAATATTACAAAACTAAAAAGAAGCAGGTATAATTGTTCCAGTAGAAAATTCGAGGTGGCTTTCTTCTATGGTTATTGTACCCAAGAAAAATACTGGAAAAATAAGAGTCTGTGTTGATTTTTGTGCCTTAAATAAAGTGACTATTCAAGACGGATTTCCTCAGCCCTTTACAGAGCAAGTACTTGAGGAAGTAGCCGATCACACTTTGTATAGCTTCTTGGATGGTTTTAGTGGCTACAATCAGATAGTGATCCATCCTGATGATAGGGACAAAACAGCCTTTGTTACTCCATGGGGCACTTATGTCTATACTCGCATGGCTTTTGGCTTGAAGAATGCACCAACTTCATTTAATAGAACAATGTATCTGATATTGGGCAAGTGGTTAACAACCTTTCTCCGCATTTTCATGGATGACTTTTCAGTGTTTTCAGGACAGATAGAAGAGCAGCAGTTCAAGTAATTGGTATCCTATTGGTTCCAAAAATGACAAACCCCACACCCCTCTGCAACTGCCCACAAAACCCACACCCCTCCACAAACCCCACACCCCTCCACACACCCCCACAATCCTCCACAACCCTCCACACCCCTCCACACCCCTCCACGAACCCCCACGACCCCACAACTCTCCACAAACCACCACGACTCATCGATGTCGATTATTTATGGAAAAAAAAAGGTTCCCGATCAAAAGGATTCAAAAGGATTTTTGCCGATGCGCTTCATAGGAGTCCAACCCAGTTCTATACCTTGAGAGGTGGATGGACTATCCAAGGCACCCGTCGACACAAAATGAGGATCTTAGCTTGCATAAAAAATAAGTGTACATGGTACAAGTGAAAATAGAGAAATGATTGTTGTCGCCAACCATTCATGACAACTGCCTATTTTTGAGGATCCAATTCAAGACTAGTGGTCTATTTGATTTACCCTTCTAATTTTGGGCAATCAACCGGCGCATGATCAGTGGACGTGAGGAATCGGCAAGGCCCTCTTGGCCTATTGGAGCCTATAAAAGCAATGGACTTTTGTTCTATTGGGATACATTCATATACACACATATACTTACATGCGTACAGGGGTCCTCTCTTTGCACTCTGTGGTTACAAGCCTATTGTAGGAAGTCACTCTGTGGTGCGGATACAGAGCGTGGGCTTCCCAGTGGAGGGCTAATAGCACTATAGTGTGAAGAGAGTGGTCTGTCTTTGCCTTTTAGTGCGAGTCAGTGGTATTTTTATGCTCTTTTCCTTAGAGCAATTCTTCAAACTTTGTATTGATCAGTGCTAATCTGCATCTAGCTGTGTCCATTGTATGGATTGGATTAATCCCTTGTATTGATGTTGTTTAGTTTTGGAGTGGCATGTTAGCCCAGAGCATGAACTTTTGAGCATCTCTTTGGCCTATGTTGTAATCATCTGATTCGAACTAAGGAGTGGATGGTCTTCCATTATTGTTATTTTGTCATTAATATTTTCTTGAGTATTCACAACTCTGTGCAATCATTGATATTTGCCTGCTCACAGAAGTGTTAAAGAGTACATTTCCCTACGGAGAACCTCCCTTGAGTAGATGAAGTACTAGAATGCTTGCTGCATGCTCCTATTAAAAGTAGATACCCCAGTACCTCCTCTACAGGTTGTATAGGTGTTACGACCATTGTTCGTCGTACATTCAATTAATTCAACCTAAAGTAAAAGATTAGAGCGGAATGATAAAAATTCGTTTAATAGAATAGTTGAAGTCTCTCAATGAGTCCCACTTTCGATATGCTCATGAAATACTCTTTGACGGTGCACCATTTTGATCCCAAGATGTTGTTATGGGTTCTCTCTCTCTCTCTCTCTCTCTCGACTACAAGCAATAAAGGAAATCGAGCAATCAACACGTGGCATCTTCGAAAAATAGTATCATTTATTCATGACAAAAACTACAAGACCTTCGAAAAATAGTATCATTCATTCATGGCAAATCTACAAGAATTGAGTGATTATATTAAAAAACATCTCCGTAAAACACTTGTTTGACTGAAACACCCCTATAACATCACAAATCTCTTCTAACCTCACTTGACAAACATAACATCCTTCAGCCTTTTGTGAGGTAACCACCTCTAGAAAGTGTAATCTCCAAAACCTTTGTCAAATCTTTTGTTACTAAGGCATGTACATAAGTAACCTTATTTATTCACCAGAGTTAATGCCGAAAGGCATATCCGCATGCATATATTTCATCTCTTTCCAATGCGAATTAAGGCACACTTTATCTTCGTTACATGGAGGCATAGCTTTCGCTACAAGCTCTTATTTTGACCTTCTGCATGTCTCGCCATTGCTCTTGTCGTTGCTCGCCTTTTCCATAATTCTTTCAAATGGTGTCCGAGCGAGTGATCCACCGAAGGTTCCAAGAATAGATGCCTTAATGGATGCCAATTACTATGTAGCTCTTGGTTCGTGGATGGCATAGATCTAGCTTGTCCAAAGGCACAAAGAAATCTTGAGTAGAAAAATAAATTCAAAACTTTTATAGCTCTTTAATAACTCCTAGGAATCTACATTGGATCTAGCTCACCTTGTAAACAGCTTCTTACATCTTTCTTAAAATAGTGGGATTAGACACTATTGATTAGTTATCAATAAGACCTTTCTGTCATATAAATGGCCTTCAAAGTATAGGTGAGTTTTTGGTATAAATTTCCATGCATGACAAACGAAAACCAAAGGGTTCTTAACGTTCAAGGGAGTATGGAGCTTTGCCAATAATGTTCCACCTACCAGCGAGAACTAAAAGAGCATTCTCAAATGGTCAAGACACAATGCCAACTTTAAAAAGAGCAAGCATATAGAATGATTATCACTGCACTCGATGACAACATAGACATACACTATGCGGACAAACCAAAGAATGTATATTTGAAGATTAGAAAATGTTTGAGAACATCTTTGGTGCTTATGCAAAGCACAATAAAATGACTCTCAAACCAAAAAATGCATATTTGAAGATTGGAAAATGTTAGAAAATGCAATTGTATGGACTTTCACTTAATCCCAATAAGGATATTGGACCATTTCTTAATAGGATGATCTATTCAATGTTTAGAGCCCGAAGAGGACAAAATAGCAATACTATTAAAGGCTCTCAACGCCTTTGTAAATATAGTTACTATCGTGAAAAAAAGGAAACATATTCCAACCCTAGAGGATGTAATAAAGTCTTTAAAACAAGAAGAGAAAATGATCGAAAAACCAAAACATCTTACGGATATGTAACTAGCTAGAATCAAAATGTATAGCATAAATACAGACTAATCATGTTGCCAAATTAAGCAAAATAAAATCCACCTCTCATGTCAAAAACAAGAAATTTACCAAGCAATTGTTCTAGAAGACCAAAGAAGCTCAACGAGAGGACCAACTATCTCCAAAGGACTTTATGTTCATGGACAAAAATTGCAACAATGTTATACATACCTAATATAGTAACTCCTATTATGCCTATTGTTGAATACCTAATGTGGTATTCAACAATGTAACTTGATTTTTCCTATGCTAAGGAAAAAGAGGAGAATTGTGACCTTCTCTCACAAAAATAACAACCTTCAGCCTTTGCAAGAGAACGACCTATGGAAAATGTAATCAATAACACTTTGGTCAGATCCCTTCTCAATAAGACATGTGGTCAGTAAACCTTCTTGACCAAAGTTAATGGGCAAAGGCATATTCGCATGTTTATATTTCATCTCTTTTCAATGAAAATTAAGGCGCACTTTATCTTTGTTACCTGAGGATCATAGTGGAGAATCGACGCATGGATGCTTTGCGCAAAAGGAGACGGAAGATTGGAGCGTTGCTTTACTCTTACTTCATCTTCTCTTCCTTTAAAGGGCAATTTTTACGGCTACTTCTTTGGCTCGTTTCCTATAGTGGAGGCATCACCGGTGGAGTTAATTTTGGAGCTGGCGTCGATTTTCATCTCAGCAGTTCGAGTTTCATTTTACCCTTTGCTTTAAAGAAGTGTTAATTTTCAATCTCGTTGGGGGCTCGCTTTTTACCCGTTGCTTTATAGGCGTGTTACTTGAGACCTTTTAACTATTGAAAAAGAAGCTTCACTCTTTGAAAAGATGCTTTAAAGGAGGAGTGCTCTTCTTCGTGCCTCTCGAAGATCCTTTGGCCTTTTGATTTTTTGTGCTTGTCCAAGATTGTCTATCAATAGGCGCGATTGTTGCTAAAAAAGTTTGCTTCTTTGATTTTTCCTTCGATAGTTTTTCTACGATTTTAAAAATCAATCCTTCTTCATTGAAGTGTTTTCTGCTTTCAGGGACAAGTCGGAGAAGAGATCATTCTCTAGGGTAGCCGAACTTTATCTCTGGTGCACAATTTGGGGTTCTTGGCATGGCTTCGGTGGCCGCCTCCCTCGTGATAAGCAACCTAGCCCCGACCCAAGGGATGTTTGGTAACCTGGCTCCTATTTATGAGGGGGGCTCCCGTGTCACTCCTGGGGCCTTCAAGGGTGTTGATCCTCCCTTGGTCTCTCTTAGTAGAGCTGCAATCCTATCAAAGAAACAAGAGCTCAAGAAAGTTTGTCTCATCGGACAAGTGTTTGGCCCTAGGCCCCCACTCAAAACTATGCACTAGTGGCTTTGCAAAGAGTGGTTCCCTCATGGGCTGATTGTTAGCAAGTGCTAGTTCCTATCAGCTAGTCATATGTTGCTAGTCTTTGAGAATGAAAATATGGCATTCCAAGCTCTTAGTGTCAAAACTTGGCATCTCAAGCGGGCGATCTTGTGTCCGTTCAAATAGTCCCCCGATTTCATTCTTGACAAATCAAAATCTCTCCGCTACCCTGTCTAGGTCGAGCTCACTAGCCGGTTGTACTTCTTGTACAACTTCATGTGGTACATCGTTTCTTCAATCAGCAAGCTTTTGGCTTCATGGGAGGATGTCGACAGTTTCATTTATGAAGGTGCACGACACTCTTTGAATGCTCAATGGCACCCTCAAATTTGCATCAACTAACCTCAGTAGGCTGCTTCCTTCAAAGATCAAAGTGGACTTGGGCAAAGGGGAGGTCTGGGACCAAGATATTAATTACAAAAATCTACATAACGTGTGTTTTCGTTGTGTCCAACAAGGCCATAGGATGAAAGAGTGCCCGTTGAGACAAAAAAGAAAACAATTATAAGAAGCACCCAAAAAATCTCAAGATAACAATGGGACCCTGAATCCACTAGTGAATGGAGAGGAAGTTTAGGGCTCCAAAGACCCAGAAAACTACTTAGACGGGTTCAAAGAAGTCAAAAGAAGAAGGAAAAGAAGTCCTAGGGCGACTTTGGAGAGAAATCGTACTCCAGATGCCCCCTCCCAAAAAACTTGTATTGCAATCTCAAAAAGGAGATTAATGAGCTTGATTACCTACATAGGAACCGTTTTGAGATGGAAACGAGCGACAAAGCCCTAAAATTCCCTAACAACAAAGAATCCAATCAGGAGAGCCACACTACAAACAAAGAAGACGGTTTTACCACTAGTAACGAAGACAACATGGATAGTGAAAGTTCCATCATTCGATCGACTACTCCGGATATTGTCTCATGTTCATTCCAACAAGAGACCTCCTACAAGGGAAAATAGCCTATTAAGCTACCCTAGAAAAAAAATTTACTAAGTCGGGACCCCCTCCGAGCGAAAAAGAAAGGCGAATCCAAGAGGAGAAAGGATAAGACCCCTTCCCACAAAGAGGGTAAATTATGGCAATGATCATCATCTCGTTAAATGCTAGGGGGTTGACTGATCCCTCAAGAGCGACCATAATTGGTCAATGGCTTTGTGACATTAGCCTAAACCCTCAATGTATCTGTATTTAAGAGACTAAAATTGATGGAGCAGACCTCCATAAACATCTTAGATAGGTCTCTTTGACCCATGTCTGGATCTCAACGTCGCACCACGGGGTCCGATGGGATGGTAATTGGTATAAACCAATTCTAGTTTGAGAATCTTGAAAACTCCATCGAAGGTCAGAGCCGTTGATGGAATGCCACTTCCTTTCATGCCCCCTTTTCAATTCACGTTAGTTTCTATGTACGCCCCAAATGGGGAGCTAGAGATTAGGCCACCTTGGACTCGCTCCCCTTCAACGTACTAATTTGTAGTGACCTCAACATGGTGGAGGACCCTGTGGACAGAGGGAACGACAAGGGCCGGGTCATCGACAATCGTGAGAAGTTAACTTGGAACAAAACCAAACTACACTTGGATCTAGTCAAATTCAATAACTCAAAAGGTTTTTATGGTTGAATCTCCAAGCACGTGAGGACTTGAGGAAAGCTAGACTAGATAGAAGCTACATTGTTGTGAACATTATTTATGTGTGGGGTCGTGCTTCCCTCTCGCAACGCATTGACCTTGCCATCTCTGATCACTACCCAATCGTTATCACTTTCCAACCTCTGATCAAAATTCGTAAGGCTCCTTGGTTTCCCACCTACTCGACTTCCTTCTCTCTCCCTTTCGCCCATCAAGAAATCACTGAAGTGTGGAGGGAGGTGTTCACCTCCTTCTCGTACCCAGCAAAGTGTTGGAGATGTGAAGTCAAAAAGTCATGACAGATCATGATAAGAACTAGGAAGATGCTCACGACTCTTCGGCAGGCACATAGAGAAGCTCTATATCATAGACTTTGAAGACTTGAGGAGGAAGTGAACAAAGGAAAAGCTCAATCCCAGAAGGGTCTATGAAAAATCAGAGTGCTACTGAGATATGAGGAAGAAATACAAAGGAAAAATTTGCAAATATTCTTTACAGAGTGGGTGGTTGGGAAAGCCAACAAACCCACCAAAGAGATGTGCTTTACCCTTAAAAGAAAACAAAATAGAGAATCGATCCCCCTACTACTAGACTCAAAATGGTGATGTATGCAATACAGAAGAAGAACATTTTGGAATCATTGAAGAGCACTTTATGAGACTCTTGGAGATCTCGACCCCCCTCTCCCACCATAGAGAGGACTACATGGTAGCCATATCTAGGGTATCCTCTCATAGGATCCCACACAACCTTCGTTCCTTGCTTGATGCCCCTATCTCAGAAGAAGAAATCATTGAAGTCATTGATGCCCTCCCTAGTGGTATGAGCTTGGGGCCGGACGGGCTCACTAATGAGTTCTTTAAGTCCTTCAAATTGGTGGTTGCCACCCCTCTTCGTCTGGCCTGGCAAGAGGCACTCGAGTTTGGCATGCTTCCGACTTGTCTCAACAATGGCATCATCAAGTTAATACACAAAAAAGGGGAAAAGAACAAAATTCAGAACTGGTGTCTGATTACCATGCTCCAAACAGGATATAAGATCATTGCCAAAGTCATAGCCCACAGAATTTTCAGCCATCTGAGAGTATGCCTAAGTGAGGACCAAAAAGATTTCGTCAACAACAGGTCAATATTGGAAGTCATTATAGATATTTGCAAAGCTATCAACTTCGCAAATGAGTCAAGACAAGATGTGGTTTTCCTCAAGATCAACTTTGGAAAAGCTTATGATACACTGGAATGCGACTATATTTTGCAATCACTTAAAGATCTTGAATGCATTAAACAATTCACCAAGATAATCTCGAACCCTTCTAGGAAATGTGTCGACTCAAAGTAATGTTAATGGCCAACTTTCGAAGGTGATCAAACTAAGAAGATCGATTAGACAAGAGTGCCTGTTGGCTCCCTTCTCTTTGCCATTGCCACGGAAGGGATTAGCCGACTAGTGGAACAACAAGTGGAAGGAGGTAATATCAAAGGCCTTTGATTGCCCCGTGACCACAGCTAGATCACCATGAGACTTTTTGCCGATGATATGAATGCGTTTGTCTACAATGATAGTACCAGCCTGGAGACGTTTTGGAGGTGCCTGGATACTATCTGTGAAGCCTCAAGATCCAAATACAACCACTCAAAGACTGCTTTCAGAGCTATTGTCAGGGATCCAACATGACCTTCTCTTTGATCATGGCTGTCAAAACATTCCTCGGGGGCAAATTTTTCAGCTTCTTGGGACTCCCTTGGGCTTTCATATCTCGATGGAGCAGCAGTGGAACTGGGTTCTAGCTAGACTTGAAAGCAAGTTAAACTATTGGAGAGGTATGCAAATCAATCTCGTTGGTCGCACAACAATTATAAACATGTTCCTCATCTCATCAACCATCTAATTCCTCTCTTGTTGGAGATTGAAAGAGCAAGAGTTATCCAATCTACAAAGTATTTGTAGAAACTTCCTTTGGATGGGCAACCACCAGAGGAAGGGGTGCCTAAAATGAAGTGGTCCATCTACACCTGCCAAAGAGATAGTGGGGGTCTTGGCATTCTGGACATTGGTTGCATGGCTAACAAACTTGTGGCAAAATGGATGATTAAGGCATGGTGCAATGGGGAGGCCTCATGGGCCAAGTTGATCTTTAGAAACAAGAATGAATTGAATTTTGTGGGATTCCCGAATTAGAAGAATCTTGACATTTCTGACCCTTTTGTTTTCACCGATCCTTGTTTTCTCGAAAGGCTCAAATCTTGTGTGCTCCCTATGGAAGAGTTGGAATAAAGTCAAAAGCTTCACAAGAATAAGTGAAGATTGGAAGTAGGAGGCCGGTATGAGACCAAAGAGCTCTATCTGGTTTCCGATTCATGACATCCAGATCATGGAATCTTGGAACATTCAAAATGCCAAGAGGATATGGAACAAAGGCTTCAAAAAAAGAAAATATCTCTCCAAATAAGACACCAACCTCTAGATGAATTTCGAGGATACTCACCCTAGTGTCAACATTACCTATGAAGAATGGAATACTTTGCAAAGCAAACATCTTGCCTAGGACCGCTCTAAAGTTCATCTTCTCATGGGGCACGACATGCCGAACCCACTTGGTATTAGATGGAACAATGGTAATTTCTTAACAAAAATCCCAAACATCAAAGAAACCATTGATTATTAGGTTAACCTCAACAAGAAGTGGTGTCTGTGATGGACGTGGCTGTAGTGGGACATGAAGTTCATGGCTATCTGGCACCCTCTCATAGAAATCAAAAGTCTCTCCTCTTATGGAAAATTCTTCATTGTGGAATCTAGACCAAACTAAAGGCTGGAGAAAATTGTGAGTTTCCTCCCTGGTGCAAGCGTTGCTACCAGTCCATTGAAGATGTTTCTCACATCTATTTTACTTGTCCCAACTCCAACAAGCTCTAGGAGATTGTTGGAAAGAAAATTAGACTTCAAAACATATTAGTTGAAAACAAGCTCTGTTGGGAGAAGCGCTTGACTGCTTCGTGACTCTCTAGAATGCCATCAAAAGGGAGATCCTATGGAAGATCTGGTGGGAAAGATGTGATTATGACTTTGGTGATCTCCCAAAGAGTGGTCGATTGAGAAATCGTTGTTCCTCCTCGGCAAAAGAATAGCTAACTACAAGAACCCCCCCCCCCCCCCCCCCCCCCCGTCAGGCATTATTAAGTGCTCCTTCTGATCAACAATACACTTAAACCCAAGTGGGCCCCCCATGAGTGTAATGAGAGGGTGATTAACCTTCTTTGTAGTGCTATCTAAACTCTATAAAAGCTACCCCTGCTATGTGGGATTTGGGGGATGCCATGGGCACTAGTCCCCTTCACTTGTACTTTTCTTTTAATTAATACAAGTCTGGGAGGGTAGGCTAAGGCTGAACTTCCTTTATTTAAAACAATAATAATCAAAGGAAAACAATGTTTCCTGCAACCACAGAGGAACTTGACATTTTCATATGCTTTTCTCTCTCCATCAAGCACTAGAGAAGACCTTGACATAAAGCTTCCATCTCGAAGGTGTTGCGCTCACAATTGTGTTCAGCTTTCAAGGCATAAATGATGACGTGACAATATGCCAAATGTATGTAAATACAAAACAAAAAAAAACTAATGATAAGGAGTCTCCACCGTCGTGAGCGAAGGCAGCCGCCGTCGTGCGCATTTTATCAGAAAGAATTCTCTCTCTTTTTCTCCATCGTAGTCTGCGTGTAGCTGCACGACTACTACAGACTGGTATCAGAGCTACTCTGCAAGACAGCGGGTCTACCATTTGCGACCACGACCATCAACACGCCATAGCTGTACAGTAAAGGACCTCCAGAGCTATATATCTCGGAGAGCCCGCTGCAGTCATTGTGAAGGAAGTGTCGCTATGATTTACAAGGCATGCTAATCCAAAGTCGCCGAGAACTGGCTTGAAATTCTTTCTCAGAAGGATGGTTGCCGCTTTCACATTTCGATGCTGGAATCTCTATTTTCACGAGCGCATTCTTGCCAAGCACGTTCTGAATCTGTGAAGAATCGGATATAATCGGTTCAGAGGGTTGGTTAGGATTGACTCTTGATGCAGAAATGAAAAAAGTTAAAGGTTGCTTGCACATAAACAGAGAGAAAAGTTAGAGGGATTACAAAGAAAAAGGAAGATCAGTTTTTAGTGATTGAAGACTCGTTTTTTTGGTTTGTGAGAGGTCTTCAATATTATCAAGTATAAATTTGGTTTTTGTTCCTTTGATTGCATGTGGCAGGCGACGATATGTAAACTCTTGCGCGTCCGTGAATGGACACTACTCACACGCTATGAGACGAATGTATGATATTGCGGGTCCTTAATTGGACAACTCACGTGCCTTGTGAGGTTTTAAATTACCCTGCTGAAAACCTTGAATTTAAAGAAAAACTGAGGGACGTGGTAAGGTTTTTAACTAGGTTATTCTCATGCTTGGAGATACTCGGGTGATATAGGCAGAAGGCCAAAGAGAGGACAGTCCAAAGACCTCGTGTATCGATCACGGGATGAATGTATATTTTTGAGGCCTCCTGTCAGAGTATATTTGCTTACGTTACGGACTCTTATTGATGCTTTTACCTAGAGTTTGGGTTTTTGGAGTGGATTGACTATAGTTGACTTGGTTCATATACACTTTGGACAAAGGAGACTGCCAAATTTCTTTTGGAGAGGTAAAACTTGAGTATATAAGTGCATAGAGACGCAGGGAGTGCTTAGAAGAAGAGGGAAATCATTGAGATTACTTGTGAAGATTCATTTTTTGGTGCATATATTTAGAAAAACAGTCAAAATGCTGGCAAATTTTTTCTAGGCCTTGCCATAAAATTGCCATAGCATAGAGGAGTGCTTAAATTGCAAGGATGGGTGATAATATTGCACAAATAGTTGGTGATAAGATAAATAAAGATAATTATCATATATGGTCATATAAAACGGAAAATTTCTTGATGAAAAAAGATCTATGGGGACTAGTGATTGGAGAGGACGAGTGTCTTGAGTTGCCAAAGAATCCGAATGCAGAAGAGCAAAAAGAATATAAAACATGGATAGAAAAATCTAGAAAGATTCTCCATTGGATTTCAATATGTATATGAGAGAGCTTGATTCCACATATTATGAAAGCTAGCACACCGAAGGAAGCTTGGGATATAATCCATAAGATATATGGTACGTCGACAGAAGCTAGAAAAATTCACTTAAAACAAAAGTTGCATAGCGTATGGTGTGAAAATAGGTCCATAACGGATTATGTGGCTAAAATTAGGACGATCACTGATGATTTAGCTTTTATAAATTACACCATCAATGATGATGATATGGTTTCAGTTATGCTAAATGGTCTAGGACCGCAGTACAAGAGCTTATATACTTCTATTTCAGTGAGAGGCACTATGCCAGATTTTGACGAGCTGGTAGCTCTTTGCATGACAGAAGAAGTAAAGCTTGGTTTGAATGCATCTGGAAGTGGCAATTCGAGAGATCATGCATTCTTTCAGCATAGAGGAAGAGGTTATAATTGTGGATGATCAGCTTCTAGAAATGCAAATACAATGGATATGTTGAGAGGTAGAGGAAGATCATACTCTAGAGGTAGAGGAAGATCACAGACACCTGGGAATTGTTACATTTGCGGCAAGGATGGCCAATTTGAAAAAGATTATTATTATAAGTAAAATAGTCAAAGAGGAAGAGGTAGAAGCCATTATGCAGCACATGAAAATTTCTCTACAGAAAGTTCATATAGAGACTATGGCAGAGATAATATGTTTGCAATGGAGCATGTGTTGAATAGTATGTCAAAACCTGGAAATGATATGAAGTAGTACATAGACTCTGTTGCATAAATCACATGACAAGCATTGAAAATGGGTTTGAATCAAAGGAGGCTTTGAAGACTAAAGAGTATGTGGCAATTGGTGACGATACCTTACATATAATTAACGATGTTAGAAATGTACCGCTAGTACAAAGAAATGATGTTCAAAACACATTAAGTGATGTCTTACATGTGCCTAGCATTACAAAGAACCTAGTTTTGATTGGTCAGCTAGCGGATCAAGACATAAAAGTTATTTTCAACAAACATGGGTGTTTTATATATGATTTCAAGTATGAAAAAAGAGAAAAATTACTTCATCACGGAAAGAAGATGGGTAGGTTGTTCACGTTTGATATGGGTACATCCCTTTATGAGAACATGTATGCCAAGAATAGTGAATATTCAAATATAACTGAATTGTGGCATAAACGAATTGGTCATATCAATTTGAGAAAATTAATGTCCATGGAAAAGCAAATGTTAGTGCATGGACTACCAAGATTTAGTCATTTAAACTTTGAAAGAATTTGTGAAGCATGCGCATTTAGAAAACATCAACATATGAAGTTTCCAAGAAGAGTAATGCATAGGAGGAGACCACTAGAGCTAATCCATAGTGATGTGGTTGGACCTGCTAGAATAAAATCAGCTCGTGGCTCACTATATTTTTCATATTTGTTGATGATTATAGCCCATATACATGGATTTACTTCCTGAAGCATAAGAGTGAAGTTTTTGAGTGCTTTGTGAGATTCAAAAATATGGTTGAAAAGCAGTTGGGAATGTATATAGAATGCCTACGATCAGATTCAAAGAGAATTTGATCAATACCTAAGTGATCATGGAATCAGAAGGCAATTGTCTTGTAGATACACACCACAGCAAAATGGTGTTGCAGAACGTAAAAATCATGTGATAGAGGAAGTTGCTAGAGCCATGTCGAATGAAAAGAACATGCCAGATATGTTTTGGGCAGAAGCTTGTCATACGGCTGTGCATGTTATAAATAGAGCTCCCATCGACATGGTTCATGATCTCACACCTTATAAGAGGCTATGAAAGCATAAGCCTAATGTTAGCTATTTATGAGTTTTTAGAAGTATTTGTTATGCACATGTTCCTAGTCAGTTGAGATATATGTTTGAGGCAAAATCTAAAAAGTGCATATTTCTTGGATACTCAGAAGAAAATGAAGGATATCAATGTTATAATCCCGTTACAAAAGAATGTATAGTGAGTAGAGATATTATATTCGATAAAAAAGCATCATGATACGCACCCAAAGACATGGTTGTCATAGACAATTATATGGATGATTCTGTGCATAATATTTATAATGAGCCAGGAAAAAGTTGTAGGAATTTTGACCATGAAGAGAGTCAAGAATATGGTTCATATGAGTTTCCTACACCTGAAACATCATGGAGTGAAAATGCAAAGGACTATGCAAGAAGAAAGGAGAAAGGAAAAGATACGTACATGTCTGATTCAGATATTGAATTTGAGATAGTTACACCTGGCATGTTGAAAAATATAAAAGAGAAATATGTTCCCCCACACGCAAGGAAAGAGACACATGAAGAAACACCTTTGAGATGATCTACAAGAATAAAACATCCTGTGGATAGACTGAATATATACGATAAGTCTATGAAGCTTCATTATGTATACATGACTGAGAGAATTAAGCATGAGGAACCAAAGAGTTTTCATGATGCGTCGCAAAGTGAAGATTGGTGCAAAGCAATGGAAGATGAGATGAATGCACTGAAGAAGAATGATACATGGGAGTTAGTGAAATTGCCACTGAATAAGAAAGCTATTGGATGTAAATGGGTATACATGCAAAAGGGATGGTTCATTGGAGAGATTTAAAGCGCGTCTAGTTGTAAAAGGATATGCACAAGTATATGGATTGGATTATGATGAAACGTTTATTCCAGTGGCAAAAATGACAACTATGAGAAGCGTAATTGCATGGGCTGCTATGAACAATTGGAAATTGTATCGTCTGATTTGGGAGAGCTAAAATACTTTTTGGGAGAAGGAATTTGGATGATACAACACAATTATATGCTAGAAATGCTTGAGAGATTTGGTATGAGTGCTTGCAAACCTGTTGATACACCACTTGATGCTAACGTTAAGCTTATGGATGATGGAAAGTAGTTGCATGATGCAAATATGTATAGGAAAATGGTTGGAAGTTTGATTTATGTAACAAAGACAATACCGGATTTGAGTTTTGCAATTGGTTTGGTGAGTCAGTTTATGTATAAACCATGTAGAGTGCACTTGGATGCACTGTGACACATATTTTATATGTGAAAGGAACATATAATTTTGGCTTGTTTTATGAGAGAAAATTTCAGCCATGTATATATGCATACACGGATGCAGATTGGGCAGGAAATGTCATGGATCGAAGGTCAACAAATGGATTTTCATTTTCACTTGGAAGTGCAATCATTTCTTGGAGTAGCAAGAAGCAACCAACTATCGCTTTGTCAAGTACGGAAGCTGGATATAGAGGCATTACACAAGCCGTTTGTGAAGCAACATGGATTAAGTACCTACTCGAAGACATGGGAGTCTACATCGATGGAAAAGTGATCATCTATTGTGATAATGTGAGCAACATAATGCTATCAAAGAATCCAGCTTATCATGCGAGATCAAAGCACATCGAAGTTCATTATCACTTTGTTTGTGAGAAATTCATCGAAGGATATGTGGAGTTGATCCACATCAGTACTGGAGAACAAGTGGCAGATATCTTCACCAAAGCTCTTTTGAAAGAAAAGTTCCTCTACTTCAGAGAAGCTTTAGGAGTTAGGAAGCTTTAGTTTGTATCTACATTTCATTTCATATTATTTCATCTTATATGGACATATGTATTTCTTTTATTTTGTATTCAAGCTCATTCTGAGCTTGAGGGGGAGAATTGATGATGTGGCAATATGCCAAATGTATCAGCAAGAATTCTCTCTCTTCTTCTCCATCGTAGTCTGCGTGTAGCTGCACGACTACTACAAACAAAAAAAAAAGTCTATAGTAGTCACACAGCTACACGCAAACTATGATGGAGAAGAAGAGAGAGAATTCTTTCTGACAAAATGCGCACGTTGGCGGCTGCCTTCGCTCATGACGGTGGAGATTCGTTATCATTAGTTTTTTTTTTTGTTTTGCACTACAAGAAATAGGGGGGCATAGCGACGCCGCCGAACCGGAAAAAAAATGGGGACCATCGCTTATGCGACGCTAACGTCGCTTAAGCGACGGTCGTGTTTTCAAAATTTTGATTTTTAGGCAGGGTACGTCGCAGACTCAAGCTTGCATCGCTTATCCGACGCTAATCTTTGCGTCGCAAATAGAGTCCTTTGCTAGCGATGGTATGGGCGATGTGGGCAAACTGAAGAGCGTCGCATATGCGTCGTCCTTTCAACAGCGTCGCGTAAGCGACGCTCTAGAATGTTCAAAAAAATTTCGATTTCTCTTGGCACATTTGTGCGGAGATCTGGACGAGAGCAAGAGAACAAGAGAGAGAGAGAGAGAGAGAGAGAGAGAGAGAGAGAGAGAGAGCAAGAGAGAGAGAGACCAGGTATGCACACACACATACTTACACACACATACATATGCATACACACACACATATACACACATAGACACACACACACACATACACATATACACACACACATACACACACAAATACACACATATATACACACATACACACATAATGTTGCATACACACACATATACATACATACACTCACACATATACATGCACACACACATATATACATACACACACATATGCATACATAATGCACATGCAAACATACACATACATAATGCATACACATGCACACTCATATACACATACACATACACATACACACACATACACACATATACACATGCATACACACACATACACACACACATACACACACACATACACACACACATACACACACATATATGCATACACACACACATAGAGAGGCATGCACACACACATACATGCATACATATGCATATGCATATGCATACATACATACATACTTACATGCATACACACACATGCATACACAATGCACATGCATACATACACATACATAATGCATATGCATACATAATGCACATGCATACATACACATACATAATGCATATACACACATATGCATACATAAAGCATACACACACATACACACACATATGCATACATACATGCATACACATACACACATAGACACATACACACACACACATACATATGCATACACACACATATACACACATAGACACACACACACACACATACACATATACACACACACACACATACACACACAAATACACACTCGTATACACACATACACACATACACACATAATGTTGCATACACACACATATACATACATACACACACATATACATGCAGACACACATATATACATACACACACATATGCATACATAATGCACATGCAGACATACACATACATCATCACTACAAGAAAAAGGGGGGGCGTACTGACGCCCCCAAATTGGAAAAAAAAACGAGAAGCATCGCTTATGCGACGTGGTCGTTGCATAAGCGATGCTATCGTCGCTTAGGCGACGTTAATTAAAGAGCGTCGCTAATTTCGTCGCTGCCTAGCGACGGTGGGAGCGACGTTGGCAAACTGTAGAGCGTCACATATGCGACGCTCTGGAATGTAAAAAAAAAAATTTGATTTCTCCCGGCACATTTATGCCGGGACTTGGATGCGAGCTAGAAGAGTGAGAGAGAGAGAGGGAGTGAGAGAGAGAGAGGGAGTGAGAGAGAGAGAGCGCACGAGAAAGAGAGAGGGCCGCACAAACTAACAGCAAGCAGGTATGCGCACACACACACACTTACATACACATACATATGTACACACACACATATACACACATAGACACACACACACATACACATACACACACACACATACACACACATACACAAATAAGGTTGCATACACACATGCACACATAATGCATACACATGCACACACATATACACAAACATATACACACACATACACAGACACCTACACACACACACATACACACACACATACACACCCACACATACACACACATATATGCATACACACACACATAGAGAGAGACATGCACACACATACACATACATGCATACATAATGCATATGCATATGCGTACATCCATACATATTACATGCATACACACACATATGCATACATAATGCATATGCATATGTGTACATACATACATACTTACATGCATACACACACATATGCATGCATAATTCACATGCATACATACACATACATAATGCATATGCATACATACACATACATAATGCATACACACACATATGCATACATAATGCATACACACACATACACACATATGCATACATACACACATAGACACATACACACATAGACACATACACACCCATAGACACATACACACACATAAACACATACACACTCATAGACACACACACATACACATAGACGTGCACACACATACACACACATATACACACACATACACACATAGACACATACACACATACACACATAATGATGCATTCACACACATACACATGCATACACACATAGACACACATATACACACACACATAGACACATATACACACACATATACACATATACATACACACTCATAGACACACATAATGATGCATTCACACACATACACAATCATAGACACACACACATACACACAGACGCGCACACACATACACACACATATACACACACACATACACACATAGACACATACACACATAATGATGCATTCACACACATACACATGCATACACACATAGACACACATATACACACACACATACACACATACACACATACACACACATATATGCATACACACACACACACATAGAGAGACATACACACACATACACATACATGCATACATATGCATACATAATGCATATGCACATACACACACATAGACACATACACACACATAAACACATACACACTCATAGATGCGTAGCAACACATACATATAGACACACACACATACACACACATATACACAAACACATACACACATAGACACATACACACATAATGATGCATACACACACATACACATGCAAACACATGCATATGCATACATACATGCATACACATACACACATAAACACATACACACACATAGACACATACACACATACACACTCATAGATACACACACATACACATAGACACACACACATACACACACATAGACACACACACATGCACACATACACACATACACATGCATACACACACATACACATGCATACACACATACAGACACATATACACACACATACACACATAGACACACATATATGCATACACACACATAGAGAAACATACACACATAAACACATACATGCATACATATGCATTCATAATGCATATGCATATGCATACAATGTACATACATACTTACATGCATACATACTGCACATGCATAGATACACACACACACACACAGAGACACATACACACATAGACACATACATACACACAAACACATACATACTCATAGATACACACACATACACATAGACACACACACATACACACACATACACACATAATGATGCATACACACACATACACATGCATACACACATATAGACACATGTACACACACATTCACACACATATATGCATACACACACATAGAGAGACATACACACACATACACATACATGCATACATATTGCATATGCATATGCATACATACATACTTACATGCATACATAATGCACATGCTTACATACACATACATAATGCATACACACACATACACACATATGCATACATAATGCATATGCATATGCATACATAATGCATATGCATATGCATACATACATACTTATATGCATACATAATGCACATGCTTACATACACGTACATAATGCATACACACACACATACACACATAGACACATACACACATACACACATAATGATGCATACACACACATACATATCCATACACACACATATGCATACATACATGCATACACATACACACACATAGATACATACACATAAACACATACACACTCATAGACACACACACACATACACATAGACACACACACATATACACACACATACACACATAGACACATACACACGTAATGATGCATACACACATACACATGCATACATAGACACACATAATGATGCATACACACACATACATATGCATACACACACATATGCATACATACATGCATACACATACACACATAGACACATACACACACATAGATACATACATACATACACATACACACATACACACTCATAGACACACACACACACATACACACATACACACATAATGATGCATACACACACATACATATGCATACACACACATATGCATACATACATGCATACACATACACACACATAGATACATACACATAAACACATACACACTCATAGACACACACACATATACACACACACGTACACACATAGACACATACACTCATAATGATGCATACACACATACACATGCATACATAGACACACATAATGATGCATACACACACATATGCATACATACATGCATACACATACACACATAGACACATACACACACATAGTTACATACATACACATAAACACATACACACTCATAGACACACACACACACACATACACACATAGACACATACACACATAATGATGCATACACACACATACATATGCATACACACACATAAACATACATACATGCATACACATACACACACATAGATACATACACATAAACACATACACACTCATAGACACACACACATACACATAGACACACACACATACACACACACACATACACACATAGACACATACACACGTAATGATGCATACACACATACACATGCATATAGACACACATAATGATGCATACACAAACATACATATGCATACACACACATATGCATACATACATGCATACACATACACACATAGACACATACACACACATAGATACATACACATAAACACATACACACTCATACACACACACACACATACACACATAGACACATACACACATAATGATGCATACACACATACACATGCATACATAGACACACATAATGATGCATACACACACATACATATGCATACACACACATATGCATACATACATGCATACATAATGATACATACACACACATACACATGCATACACACATACAAACACATACACACACACATACACACATACACACATATATGCATACATACACACATATACGCATACACACACATAGAGAGACATACTCACACATACACATACATGCATATATATACATACATAATGCATATGCATATGCATACATACATACATACATGCATACACACACACACATATACACATACATACACACACACATATACACACACATACACACATAGATACATATACACATAATGATGCATACACACACATACACATGCATACACACATACACACATATACACACACATACATACACACACACATGCATACATACACATACTTAATGCATACACACTTACATATGTACACGTATATATATTGATTTCTAACTATTTTGTTTTATATGTTAGGTATTATGGATCCCAGTAGAGAAAGGAAGGTGAAACTCACTCTCATAAAAAGTCTTATGAGAGCAAGAGTTCCGTCTGATACTGTAGGGGCCATAATGCGTGATTACTCAGAGGTGTCTGATGAGGAGTTGGATTATATGATCAAGATGCTTACCCAGCAATCAGAAGAGGGCTCTTCTGCGGCTCCACATGCAGGAAGAGAGCTAGCTGCTCATAGGTATGTTTTGTTTTCATAAACTTTTGTAATGATTTTATAACACATATTTTTATTTATTTCTATCTATCTATTTTCAGGACACCTATACCACCTCCAGCACGTGATAGCAGAGCAGAGTTGCCTATGAGGACATGCATAGGCACCTTAGGACTAGAGTGCGACATAGAGCCAGAGGGGAACATTGTGTATATAGGGAATGGATTGGAGTTCAAGAGAATAATGCGGGCACTATGCGACTCTTACCTGTGCTTTATCCACTTACCGTGGAAGTAAGTAAAAGTTTTACATATAAATTGAAATATGTATCTTATGTTTTATTTACATTATGTTTTTTATTTTTGTAGTGAGCATGATGAGAGGGATAAGAAATATGTGCTTAGTTCACTTGAGACAGATTTTGGGACAGGATGGTCCCTTAAGTGGTGTTTAAAAGAGATGCGGACACTTATGGCTCATCGTCGCGACAATGCACGGTATGCACTGCTTTTATGTATATATATGTGGATATGAGTATGTGTGTTTATGCATGTATGTATGTATATGAGAGAGAGAGAGACTAGAGGTATAAATACACGCATACACACACATGCATATATACACACAAAACACATGCATATGCACATATAGATACACATACATACACAACACATGCATACGTATAAATAAATAAATAAATAAATAAATCCTATTTCAAAACTCCTAAATTGAAAACAATAATTTCGATATTAGGGTTTTGAAATCCCTAATTTAAAAACTCTAATTCAACTTTTTAGCCATATGTTTGAAGTATATGTACACCTCCAACGTTGTCGTCGAGATTTTCTCTCCTCTCTCACTTGTGAAGGCCTACAAAAAACATATTTGGTGAAGGTAGCCGGAATTCCCCGAGAAGTCCAAGATGCATCAAGGATGTCAAAGGAAGCTCACATACAAAGTTTCAAAGAAATCAAGAAAGTCCATGGTAGCGGTCAAAGCTGGTCAAAGTTGGTCAAAGCTGGTCAAAGTTAGGAAATTAGGGCAAAAATTTCATTATCACCAAATTAGATGAAAATTCATATACTTGTAAAGATTGTCAAAGGCAGTCTATAGCCCCAATTTCAGCAGAAAATGGATTTTGTAGCACATTGATATGCTATGTTCATTTTGTAAAAATGTAATTTTTCTAGTTTGACCCTACAAATTCTTGTATACAAAATTATGTTAGCCATATGGTTTGGCATGTATAAAGATCATATATGGCTACATATTTGTACAAATTTTCAAGGCTATCAGAGCTTCCTAGACACCTTAATGCCACCTTGCAAGCTTCCAAATGTAGTCAAACTTGTACAAGGGAGATTCAGATGGGAGTTTTTTCTGCATATTCCTGAAGGAGATCTTTGGATACATAGTCCTACAAAGTTTCATCTTCATCAAAGCCTATTTGGAGGGTCAAAGAGTACAAAGTCCAGTTTTCAAGGTCACCGCAATTTTCTAGAATAAGAAAATTGAAGGCTTGAAGGACTGCCACATGTCAAAATATGATTGAACCATGTTGTACGGTCAAGATGAGCTCATATTCAAGGGTGGAGATGCACTTAAGCATAAAGGAAGGAGGATCCACGAATTTTTTCATCAAAGAAGACTTTTTTGACAGTTAAAGATCAACAATGCAAAGTTTCTCCAAAAATAGTGGCTTATCTTATCCGAATTGATGTTAGCACTGATCCGACGGTCCAAATCATCCCCAGATCCAATGGTGGAGAATGAAGGCGCCTAAATTTCACTCCTTTACACTAGATTTGATAGAAAGAACAGTTCCAAGCCGTTGATTTGATTATTCAAGTGGTTGTAATTGAAAGTAGTGATCCTAGAGTTGAGAATTGATTTCTCTAGATCCAAGGGCCCAAATTCATTGAAAAAACTATATAAACCCCCCTTCAAACTCCTAGGGCATCATTGTTAGGCATCCATAGGGCTCATGCTAGCTTACGGTTTCCTTGAGACGATCACCCTCGGTTGAGCGAGTGAGGATCCAAGGTGAGCTAGTATGAGTATAGTACCTAGTTTCAAATTTAAGTTAGAACTCCAATCTAGGATAGGCTCTTGAAACCAGCATCTCTATCTTGACTCACCCTCAGTGGAGCGTGTGAGTGAGTTAGAGCTGATTTTAATGATTCTTAGACTTCTTTAGTTAGACGTTACGAGCCTAGACATACATAGGGTCACTAGAGTGGAACTCACCTTCTTATGTGTGACATTCGGTTGAACTGTCATGGTTTGAGGGTCCGAACCACCTTTGATCTTGACGTACCACGATGATCTTATAGATGTATCTTAATTCAAATCCTTTTTAATTCATGTCACTTGTCACTTGTCTCTTGTCTCCTCTCTCAGTCTCTTAGTATTTTTACATGTCTTCTATTTCTTCTATGTGTGAGAAGGCTCCGCAGTATTGCGTTGAACCAGTAAGGATGTTTCTTTGAGCTTGTGAGTAATCTCTATCATCATAATTCACTTGCATGCATATAAAACATGTATCCTCAAGCTTCTCAAATAGCTTTTCAAAATCCTCAAAATCAAAATTTTCAAAATCATCAACCGTATAATATGGAAGCTTCTCTTGCACCTCAAGTACCACATGTTGCTCCCCAAGCTCCTCAAATACATCAATTGCCTTATCAAAATCCTAATTATCCTGTTCAAGCAATACCTTATCAACAAAATCCTCAATTTCAAAATTTCCCACCACAAGTTAATCAAAATCCTCAAAATCAAAATGGTTTTTTGTGTGGCCCTCGTAGGTGTCCTTGGTGTGATTTGTTAGAGCACTTTTTGAGAGATTGTGAATTATTGAAGGCTGCTAAGGAGCAACGACTAGTAATAGACATAGACAAGAAAATCTGTGACTATCGATCTAGGCTACCTTTGCAAGGAAATTATGGTAAGGGAGGAATGAAAAAACACTATGAAAATATAACCATAACGGATGTAGGAACTAGAGGAGTGAAACTAGAATCTCTTGATGAACAAGTGGAATCAAGTAAACCCACAAAGGAAGGTGATTTTTCCATAGAGGCTTTAGTAAGAGCACGAGATGAGATTAGGAGAATAACGGCTTGGGAATCACCAATAGAATATCAATCTCTTATTTCTCACATATCCAATGTAGAAGAAAAACGAAAAAGAGATGAAGCTGAGCCTAGTGAAAGAAGAGTGACTCGAAAACAAACCTCAGAGGGAATAGAAACAATCATAGAGCAAGGAGAAACATCAAAATCTAAAGATAAAAAACAAGAATCGGAATCCAATGAACAAAAACAAGAGGAGAAACAAAAAGGGAAGAAGACAAAGCAAAGAAAAACAGAACCAAAGCCTTTAGATAAACAAGAACAATCAAAACAAACTGAAGACCAAACACGAGAACATGAACAAAAACAAGACCCTGAGCAAAAACAAAAGAAACCAAAGAGAAAACCTAAAGCCATCTTGATTTCAGAGATTGAGAGAAAAATAGATCCTATGGAGATTTTAGATGACATTTTGCTTAAGAGTCAAGTGACTATGTCTTTAGAACAAGTTTTCTCTATTGCAAAGCCTATTTTTAAAGATAACTTTATCGGCCTAATTAAAAGGAAGAGGTTTCCGCTTAATCTAGCTACTGAGATGCAAGATTCTCTAGATCAAGATCAAGTTATGAATGAAGCCTTAAACTTTGATGAATCTCATGAAGAGGACTTTGATGATGATGAAGTAAATGTTAATAAAAATTTCTTAGGACCTATTCAATCTGACCATGAAAATCATGAAAACAATCTTGAAAGTCACTTTAAAAGAACATTTTGGTCTAGAGGTACATCAGAGATGCATGTTAAAATAGGAAATGATAAGAACACTATCACTGTAAATGCATTAGTAGATTCCGGCTCTGAAATCAATGTGATTTCAAGAGAAGTCTATGATAAGTTTCGATGGCCCATAGATAAAGATTGTGGATGGCGTATGAGAACTGCAGATAATGGTGTAGGTACCCTGTATGGAGCTTGTGCTAGTGTGCCCATATCCATAGGAGGAATCACAGAAGAGTTTCACTTTTTTATTCAAGATAATTGCTCCTATGAAGTTCTCTTAGGTCAACCCTTTATTTGTGAGAGTCGTATGGAAACTAAAGCCATGGATGATGGGTCTACCTATGCTAGATTTAAGTCTAAGGATGGAATGCAATCACTTCAAGTCATGACGGTAGGAGTGAATCATCCTAGGAATCGATTGTCAATTAGAAAGAAACCTATTGTTACTCAGGGTCATGAGCATGCTTGTAGTGATTGTGCACCTCGATTCATGTTTGGAGCTACATATGATCAAAATTTCGGATAGAATCCATTGTTGAGCGGGACAACAGTGGATATTGGTTTGACATCTCGCATCCAACCAACATGTACAATAGTTTATCACTTTGTTTTCCACATTCTAGATTAGATTTTCTTCATAAGAGTCAATTGACCAAGTCTTTTATCCAAAAAACCCAAAAAAATTATTAAAACAACAAAATCATGGAACATGATGAGAACATTGAGCATGTGATTGAAACATCTCATTGTTTCTCTACTCTTGAGGAGTTAGAGTTATGTCTTCAACAAAATTCTAATTCCCATATTATTCTTCTTTCTTCCCTTGATGAGTATGCTCTAATCCAAGAGTATGCTCTCAATGTTGACAAGTGCTCAAAATTTAACCAAACACATGATGCCTTAGTTGAACAAAGTACAAAACTGTAGACAAAAAAATCAAACCCATAGCTCAACCATTACCTCAAGGAAGTAATGAAAAAATTATTGATGTGAAAAATGATCCAATTCTTTGGGATAAGAAAAACATAGGACATAAATTCACGGATGAGACAATCAAACATGTGAAAATTGGTAGAGATGATGACTTTCTTTTGCCAGCAGAGAGAGATAAATTTGAGAGAGTTATACCGAGCCATGGAAAAGCCTTTACTATGTATCCTCATGAGATTGGTTGTGTAGATCCTAAGTTAGTTGCACCCATGATAATCTTTACTATTCCACATATTCCATGGAATCTTCGTCCTATACCTGTTCCAAAGGCTCACTTACCTGAGCTTATGAAACTACTTAAGGAGAAGATAAACATGAGAATTTTAGAGCCATCTTTTGCACCTTACTCAAACAGATGGTTCACTGTGCCTAAAAAGAATGGGAAACTATGTTTTATTCAAGATCTCCAACCTGTCAATAAAGTCACCATAAGGAATGTAGGAACAGGACCCATTGTAGATGAGTTTGTTGAATCATTTTCAGGACATTCTATCTATTCAATGGGTGATTTATATCCGGGATATGACCAATTCCAATTAGCAATTGATAGTCGTGAAATAACCACAATGGAAACTCCTTTAGGCTTAGTGCGAATGTGTACTTTACCTCAAGGAGCGACCAATTCTGTGGCTCATATGATGAGTGCTATGAATATGGTCTTACATGATTTTATCCCTCATATAACTATGCCATTCATTGATGATATTCCAATTAAAGGGAGTGAGGAACGTGTAAAGGACATTACTTTAGATTCTTCTGGATGTCGTAAATTTGTTCTTGACCATATCTCTGATTGTGAAAGAATATTTCAACGATTTGAAGAGGTAGGTCTCACATTTTCCATAGAGAAATCTGTTTTTGGTGTCAACGAGGTGCTTATTGTTGGACATTTATGTGGCCATTATGGTCGAAAGCCATACCCACAAAAAGTTGACGCCATTAGCAAGATTTATGAAACATGTAACAACGTGAGTGAGGTACGTAGATTTCTTGGTACTTGCATCTTTTATGTTATTTGGATCCCACACTTTGCTCATGTTGCTGATTGTCTTTATGACTTGTTGAAGAAGAAACGAAAATTTATTTGGACTGACAAACACACTCAAGCTATGCGTAAATTGAAGAAATTATTGCTTGAAGCTCCCATCCTTAAGCGTGTAGACTATTCTGCTAACAAACCTATTATATTGACTGTTGATACTAGTCCTATTGGTATAGGTTGGGTCATCAGTCAAGATGATAGTGAAGGGAATAGATATGCAATTAGGTTTGGTGCCAAAATTCTACATGAAACACAACGAAAATATCCACAAATCAAACGAGAACTATGGGGTATGGTAACAACTTTGAAAACAGACAAAGAATATTTCATTGGTGCAAATGTCAAAGTTGAGACTGATTGTTTGCCTCTCATTGGAATGATAGCCAATTGTTCATCTCCTGATATAGCCATGCTTAGATGGATCTCATATATTAAGTTCATAAATCCTGAGTTAGTTCATATTTTAGGTAAGTCAAACTCAGTTGCTGATATGCTATCGAGAGCTAGATTTGATGATGATCTTGAAAGTGATCTAATAAAGAATGTGAATTTAGTTGACTATGTTCCACATATATATGAGTATGAGAAATTTCATGAGTCTGAGTACGAAGATGAATGGAGAGACATAGGAAAGTATCTGAGTACACTACAACCACTACCTAGCTGGACTATGAATAGATTCCGTAACATTAGGAAACGATCTTATAACTTTTTCCTATGTAATGGTTATCTTTGGAGACATGCTAAGGGTAAGGTTAAGAATCCACAACGAGTTCTAGGAAAGAGAGGTCTTCAATTGCAAGTAATGAAGGAAATGCATGAGACATTATGGGCAGGTCATAAAGGATTTTTTGGAACATATGAAAAAATTAGAAGTACCTATTATTGGCCTAGGATGTATGTTGACATTAGTAGCTATGTTTCTACATGTTCTACTTGTCAACTTCATTCATCAGTCAAACATAGAGATCCGTTGCATCCTACTTATCCACCTTGTATTCACTACAAGTGGGTAGTAGATCTTGTAACTATGCCTAAAGGTATTGACAAAATGCGTTACATTGTACTTGCAAGAGAAGACTTAACTAATCATGTAGAGGGACGTGCACTACGATCTAAGACCACTTACAATGTTTGCAAATTCTTGCTTGAAGATGTCATAAGTCGCTTTGGGTACATAGAGAAAGTAGTTGCCGATCGTGGAGAGTTAAATGCGAGAGAAGCTAAAGAGTTCTTTGAGCGTCACGGTATTCGTTTGTCTCTCACTACTGCATATAACCCAGAGGCCAATGGTAAAATAGAGAGAGGGCATCCACCTATTGTGAAAGACATATCTAAAGCATGTAACGGTGACATCAAACAATGGCCTAAATTCTTACCTTTTGCACTTTGGGCAGATAGAATGACATGCACACGTACTACAGGATATATGCCTGCTGAACTCATGTACTGTCAAAAACCATTGTTTCCAATTCAGTCTCATATTTCTGCATGGTCAAATTTGCCTTGGTCTGGAAACATGTCTACTGATGATTTTTTTGGGTTTGCGTATTAAACAGTTAGAACAAGGTAAATTAAGACTTGATGATGCTGTTGAAAAATTAAGAGAATCTAGAATGAAGAACAAGCATTATTTTGATAAAACTCATCGATTGCGTCCTAAGCCAATTGAAGTAGGAGATTGGGTGCTCATTTATGATAGTACATTTGACTCTCAATATGATGCACGCAAAAAGCTCACTCAACGGTGGTTTGGGCCATACATTGTATCAAAAGTCAACAACAATGGTACGTATGCTCTTTGTGAATTAAATGGTGTTGCACTAAAAACTTTGATTACAGATAAAAGGATAAAGCTATTCAAGAAACGTGATAATGACGAGTACATTTTGGATGAGGACATTGAAGAAGATGACAACAATGAGGCCGATTCATAAACAGGAGTATCCATGTTATAAAAATTAAAAAAAAAGGAAGAAAAAAAAATATCATTTCAAGTTCATGTTGCTTTGTTTTTTTTTCAAGTTCATTCTATTTTTTTTCCATTCTTGTTTCATGCATGTTTGTTTTCAGACTTTGCATTGCATTGCATATCCACATCACTTGAGTCAAAAAAAAACAAAGGCAAATGATGATTTCTCTACTTGTGTAAAATTTTATCTTAAGTAGTAACTTATCTACCAACAAATTGTTTATAATCTAGGATTGTGGAAAGATAGGGCATGTAGATTTGGAGGTTTATTTTGGTGACAAGACTTTCATATATAAACATGCATATATATCCTGTATCGAAAGCATAATTGTTGAAATCCTAGCTCCTGCTACTGCATGTTTCTACATCCTTAGTCCATCTCAGAGCACTTGTATCAGAGTTTAAACGACTGTTCTCCGTCATCAAAAATGGTTGTACCTTGTATCGGGTTTTAATTTTTTTCCGTCATCAAAAAAAAAAGTTGCTACATGTTACCAAGAAGTTTACACTTTCTTCCACCCCAAAAAAGTGATCGTAACCATAAAGTTGTCGAATCATCATCATCATCAAAAAAAAAAACAAAAAAAAAAAGAGCAAGCCAAAGGAGGATAAAGAGGCATAGTACAATAAATCACGGGCTATATAAGCAGATTTATGCATTAGTGGAGTTTAGTTAGATTTCCTTGCATGTTATTAGAGAAAGAGCATATTCATATTTATGTAGGAAAGGAGTTGATCTAAAATAAGCTAAAGATGAAAGATGTCTCTTGAAAATCCTAAATCTTTGTTTATAATCATATTTAAGGTAGATTGCTTTATGAAAAAGGTACAAAATTTTCTTCAAGATGAGAGGAACTGATGCTTAAAACGACTCAATACATCCACTTCCACATCATATTGATGCTTGTTTTTTTTCTTTCTTGTTGCCAATGTTGCTTGTTCATTTGCATATATGTTGCCTATTTGTTCATGCATATTCATGTTGCCTGTTTCAATTCTTTCTTTCATGCAAATTTTGCTTCATGTCACATTACCTACTGATTCATGCATATAATCAATTTTCCTTCCATGTTTCTTATGTTACCTATAAAAGAATTTGATGCCTGGAACATTTTGTTTTTCACAGATGCTAGAGTGGCGCTTCCGGAGGAATCGCAGGTTTAGTGGGGGCGAATGTCGTCGAGATTTTCTCTCCTCTCTAACTTGTGAAGGCCTATAAAAAACATATTTGGTGAAGGTAGCCGGAATTCCCCGAGAAGTCCAAGATGCATCAAGGATGTCAAAGGAAGCTCACATACAAAGTTTCAAAGAAATCAAGAAAGTCCATGGTAGCGGTCAAAGCTGGTCAAAGCTGGTCAAAGTTAGGAAATTAGGCCAAAAATTTCATGATCACCAAATTAGATGAAAATTCATATACTTGTAAAGATTGTCAAAGGCAGTCTATAGCCCCAATTTCAGCAGAAAATGGATTTTGTAGCACATTGATATGCTATGTTCATTTTGTAAAAATGTAATTTTTCTAGTTTGACCCTACAAATTCTTGTATAGAAAATTATGTTAGCCATATGGTTTGGCATGTATAAAGATCATATATGGCTACATATTTATACAAATTTTCAAGGCTATCAGAGCTTCCTAGACACCTTAATGCCACCTTGCAAGCTTCCAAATGTAGTCAAACTTGTACAAGGGAGATTCAGATGGGAGATCTTTGGAAACATAGTCCTACAAAGTTTCATCTTCATCAAAGCCTATTTGGAGGGTCAAAGAGTACAAAGTCCAATTTTCAAGGTCACCGCAGTTTTCTAGAATAAGAAAATTGAAGGCTTGAAGGGCTGCCACATGTCAAAATATGATTGAACCATGTTGTACGGTCAAGATGAGCTCATATTCAAGGGTGGAGATGCACTTAAGCATAAAGGAAGGAGGATCCACCAATTTTTTCATCAAAGAAGACTTTTTTGATAGTTAAAGATCAATAATGCAAAGTTTCTCCAAAAATAGTGGCTTATCTTATCCGAATTGATGTCAGCACTGATCCGACGGTCCAGATCATCCCCAGATCCAATGGTGGAGAACGAAGGCGCCTAAATTTCACTCCTTTACACTAGATTTGATAGAAAGAACAATTCCAAGCCATTGATTTGATTATTCAAGTGGTTGTAATCGAAAGTAGTGATCCTAGAGTTGAGAGTTGATTTCTCTAGATCCAAGGGTCAAAATTCATTCAAAAAACTATATAAACCCCCCTCCAAACTCCTAGAACATCATTGTTAGGCATCCATAGGGCTCATGCTAGCTTACGGTTTCCTTGAGACGATCACCCTCGGTTGAGCGAGTGACGATCCAAGGTGAGCTAGTATGAGTATAGTACCTAGTTTCAAATTTAAGTTAGAACTCCAATCTAGGATAGGCTCTTGAAACCAGCATCTCTATCTTGACTCACCCTCGGTGGAGCGTGTGAGTGAGTTAGAGCTTATTTTAATGAGTCTTAGACTTCTTTAGTTAGACGTTACGAGCCTAGACATACATAGGGTCACTGGAGTGGAACTCACCTTCTTACGTGTGACATTCGGTTGAACTGTCATGGTTTGAGGGTTGGAACCACCTTTGATCAGTAGACTGCCTAGCTTGACATACCACGACGATCTTATACATGTATCTTAATTCAAATCCTTTTAATTCATGTCACTTGTCACTTGTCTCTTGTCTCCTCTCTCAGTCTCTTAAGTATTTTTACATGTCTTCTATTTCTTCTATGTGTGAGAAGGCTCCGCAGTATTGCGTTGAACCAGTAAGGATGTTTCTTTGAGCTTGTGAGTAATCTCTATCATCATAATTCACTTGCATGCATATAATCCATACATACCCATACATATTGATTAGTTTCTGAAAGTGTATAAGAAGCTCCAATATTATTGGACCATTCTTCCTTTCGAAATTGGTTTATGTGTAAGGATTCCATCTATTCACGTCATGCATACATATCATCCAAAGAAGACTATGCATATGGATTAGAATTAGGAAGTGTTTAAGAAGCTCCTTCAATGGACCATTCTTCCTTCCAAATTTGATTCGTGTGTATGGTTCTCTTTCATTCTTATCATTCATGTTCATAAATCTAACTTGCACTCCTACTTTCCCATTCCCATAATCATTTCAACATCTCTCTCTTCTCCATACTCAACATTAATTTCACTTCCATGTCCTTAAACCATCCAACATTCATTAGCTTCATACACCCTGTGTGTGCCACGACCGGACCCGATCCACCCGGATTGCGATGACCTCCACAACGTCCTACTAGAAAGATGTCTCTCCTCCCAACCTTATGCCTCTATATATAGCTACTCGAATCAACAAGGATCATAATATAAGTAAAGATATATACACATCATATAGATAGGATACATAAATATAAAATGGAGTAGATATATTATGCATCACACATACATGCCTAAATGCACACATAAATATATATATACATACTAACATATTTACATGTACACATTTACACATAGACATATATACATATATACATGTACACATCACATATACATGCCTACATGCACACATAAACATATATACACATGCATACATATTTACATGTACATATTTACACATAGACACATATACATATATACATGTACACAATTATAAACACTTGCATATATTACATGAATACATGAATATTTTACATAAATGCATATGCATATATACACATATGCATATTTAACACATGTATACATATATCACACACATGCAAACACATACATATACATGAAATACATATATATGCATACTAACATATGTATACATATAATACACATGAATACACACACATATGCATACATAGATGATAAAAATTTGCTCCTCAAAGATAAAGCTATATATAAAATAATTAGGCATACCCCCGAGCTTCATGTTCTAACTTAGAAGAACATGATTTCATCTCTCTAATAGGATTCATCGTTATTATAGTTAATAAAAAAAACCTATTATCTAATATCCATTCAGAAGCTTCAAGTTATTGATCGATAACTAGAGTACAATTTACTATCTAATCTGCTCATATGTTTTCATTATTGCCATCATTTTGGTAAGACATCAATATAGTCTCATCTTCATTATCCTTATTCATTTCATTTATTTCTTCTATTGTTAAATCTATGCTCTCATGAATCACATCATCTATTGATGGATTAATATCTATTTCTGGTAATTCCTCTTCCTCATCAGTAGAATCAGCATGTAGAGAATTATCCTCTTCATCAAAAATATTAGTATCATTATCACGTATAATGATTCTAATTTCTATTTTAGATGTTGATGTATCACTATCTGATGCTGAATCATCAAGAGGACTTTCTTCGATCTCTCTAACAATAAACTGTTCAAACAATGACCTACCTCTAGGTTGCACATGAATGACTTGCCACCAAGGATGAGCATCTGGGTTTTTATAAAAAAATTCTTGTTCAATATGCCTAGGAAGAATATATGGTTCTTTAGTAGATCGCATTATCTTGGAAGAATCAATTGCCCAAAACCCAGATAATTCCCTTCTTAATATAGAATTACTACCTTTATACTCCGCTCGAAACCAGTCAACCTTCAAAATGACCTATCAAAATATATAACAACAAAAACCCATTATTAGGTGCTTAAAAAAATAACTAACTCTAAAAAAAATATATAAACTTTTTTCTACCTGTTTGAATGGACGAAATGAAATTTCATAGATACCAACAATAGTTCCTACGTAAACAAGTTTGTTATCTATAAGGTTCGTGTCTTTTGAGCTAGCACGTGATAGTTGCTTGAAAGAAGCAACAATACTAGAATCCTCTGTTTTACGTAAAGAATCAATGGCTTTGATTCTAATATGCTGTCCAAAAGCCCATATATTAGTAAACATTCGAGCCTCTGCTTGTAACCCTCGACTACTATTTATTAAAATCCTCGACTACTATTTATTAAACCTGCTATATTTCCATGTGTGTAAGGTCTTCCATCAATATATAATCTTTCATTTTCTGCATGTAAAATCCTTCTACTAGTAAGGGATGCTGCGTTCAAGCATATTCCATAAGTATTCATGCTTTGAACATAACGTGAAAGTCGATGCCAATCTCCCCATCCATATATAGGACCACAAAATGACATAAGAGTGACTTCAGAGTTCGGGGGCACATACAAATCGTCTACAATAAAGAGACCACGACCAGCATTAGTAATAGTGGATGGAGCAATCATATAGCGATTACCCCAAAAGTTGAAAACCTCTCCATCTAAAGGAAGTGGTGCTCTATTCCATCCTCCATATCTTCTTCTATCATATGTTTGTACTAAAGAACAATCACGAGCTGGCAATGGATAATCTCCAGTCATTTCATTCTCTAAACCAGGAGGTAGAGGATTTCTACAAACCTCTGCTTGTAATTGATGAACAACAAGTCCATGACGTGTACGAGGTATATTAACATTATGAGAAAAATCATCATCATCATCATCATCGAGCAAGTATTCCTGTATATCAACAATAATTTGATTTTATATGTGGTTTTTAAATAAAATAATGACATTAATATATATAGAAAATACATACCCAAGCATTATCACGTTGACTAGGTGATGGTGCACGCTCAAAAGTACCATACTCTACCTCATGTTCAATACATTCCAATCGTGGTCTTCGATACGTGCCATAACAAGAGTTACACCAACATATAATATGCTCTTCATAGTAAAATTCATCATAATTCCTATCGGAGGTCACATGTGAAGTTGTTGCGTGGGTAGGAGGTGGTGGAGTACCCTCTGATTGATCAGAATCTACACATAATAAGAAACATAAAAAAAAATATAAGTTATGTATCCATCAAATATATTTAAAATTAAATATTTCATATACTTACAGTATAAAGTCGTTGCACGAAGAGGAGACGGTGGTGGAGTTCCATCTGATTGATCAGAATCTACAAATAATGATATTTGATATTAATAATTTGATTATCTACATAAACAAAAAATTCATATATACATATTTACACATACACATATTCACATATACACATTTACACATACACACATATTCACATATACACAACTACATATTATTGTGGGATAAATGCATGTATTTTGTATGAATGAGTGTATATGCATGCATGTGTGTGTACGTATATATGTGGATATGTATATGTATGTGTTGCTCTAGCACAATGGTGAGAACCACGTTAAGAAGCTCCACCTCCTTAATGTCAATCCCCGGAAGAGATAGGAGTGATATGAAGATCGTGAATGTGAGATGAAGTGAGAGTGAAGGTGAGAAGCATAGAAATGCACACACACATACACACACACTACGAAGAGACAAGCAAGACACAATGGAAGGTGAGAAATCAACTCTATTACTCAAGAACACTATGACAAGCTCAAAAGAACTCTAATCTCAAACAAGCTCACCTCAAAAATGAGCTCTCTAGCTCTTTTTATAGTTTCTAGACTAGTTTTGACCGGTTTCACATCTAGTGACCGGCATAGTTAAAAAATAGGTCCTAGATGCTATTTGAAAGGGTAAACGGTGTCTAAAAATAACGAAAATTGATACGCTTGTTCTACCTAAGCTCCTCAAGCTCGAGGACTCCTCGGCTTGCACAAAATGGAGCTATGCATTACAAAATGGGGTTTTCTATGTTACATATGTTACAATAGTGATAAAAATCACTGTTGGAGGTTTTTGGAAAGTATTTGAAAACATAATTCTTTGAAAAAAGATTTGACTGGCTCCCTGCTCCATCGTTACATGCTTCCGCGTCTTCTATGCCTCTGGCTGCTTCCAACACCCCCCTCCCTCTCACTTCTGTCGTCCCTGACAGAACCTTGTTGTGAGGTCTGCCGGATATAGTTCTGTAGGAGGTCTTGAGCGAGGGTGTGCTCGGAGATACGAATGCTCCCCGACAACGGCGCCAAATTTGGTGTTGCTCTAGCACAATGGTGAGAACCACGTTAAGAAGCTCCACCTCCTTAATGTCAATCCACGGAAGAGATAGGAGTGATATGAAGATCGTGAATGTGAGATGAAGTGAGAGTGAAGGTGAGAAGCATAGAAATGCACACACACATACACACACACTATGAAGAGACAAGCAAGACACAATGGAAGGTGAGAAATCAACTCTATTACTCAAGAACACTATTACAAGCTCAAAAGAACTCTAACCTCAAACAAGCTCACCTCAAAAATGAGCTCTCTAGCTCTTTTTAAAGTTTCTAGACTAGTTTTGACCGGTTTCACATCTAGTGACCGGCATAGTTAAAAAATAGGTCCTAGATGCTATTTGAAAGGGTAAACGGTGTCTAAAAATAACGAAAATTGATACGCTTGTTCTACCTAAGCTCCTCAAGCTCGAGGACTCCTCGGCTTGCACAAAATGGAGCTATGGATTACAAAATGGGGTTTTCTATGTTACATAGGTTACAATAGTGATAAAAATCACTGTTGGAGGTTTTTGGAAAGTATTTGAAAACATAATTCTTTGAAAAAAGATTTGACTGGCTCCGTGCTCCATCGTTACATGCTTCCGAGTCTTCTATGCCTCTGGCTGCTTCCAACACCCCCCTCCCTCTCGCTTCTGTCGTCCCTGACAGAACCTTGTTGTGAGGTCTGCCGGATATAGTTCTGTAGGAGGTCTTGAGCGAGGGTGTGCTCGGAGATACGAATGCTCCCTGGCAACGGCGCCAAATTTGGTGTTGCTCTAGCACAATGGTGAGAACCACGTTAAGAAGCTCCACCTCCTTAATTTCAATCCGCGGAAGAGATAGGAGTGATATGAAGATCGTCAATGTGAGATGAAGTGAGAGTGAAGATGAGAAGCATAGAAATGCACACACACATACACACACACTACGAAGAGACAAGCAAGACACAATGGAAGGTGAGAAATCAACTCTATTACTCAAGAACACTATAACAAGCTCAAAAGAACTCTAACCTCAAACAAGCTCACCTCAAAAATGAGCTCTCTAGCTCTTTTTATAGTTTCTAGACTAGTTTTGACCGGTTTCACATCTAGTGACCGGCATAGTTAAAAAATAGGTCCTAGATGCTATTTGAAAGGGTAAACTTTGTCTAAAAATAACAAAAATTGATACGCTTGTTCTACCTAAGATCCTCAAGCTCGAGGACTCCTCGGCTTGCACAAAATGGAGCTATGGATTACAAAATGGGGTTTTCTATGTTACATATGTTACAATAGTGATAAAAATCACTGTTGGAGGTTTTTGGAAAGTATTTGAAAACATAATTCTTTGAAAAAAGATTTGACTGGCTCCCTGCTCCATCGTTACATGCTTCCGCGTCTTCTATGCCTCTGGCTGCTTCCAACACCCCCCTCCCTCTCGCTTCTGTCGTCCCTGACAGAACCTTGTTGTGAGGTCTGCCGGATATAGTTCTGTAGGAGGTCTTGAGCGAGGGTGTGCTCGGAGATACGAATGCTCCCCGGCAACGGCGCCAAATTTGGTGTTGCTCTAGCACAATGGTGAGAATCACGTTAAGAAGCTCCACCTCCTTAATGTCAATCCACGGAAGAGATAGGAGTGATATGAAGATCGTGAATGTGAGATGAAGTGAGAGTGAAGGTGAGAAGCATAGAAATGCACACACACATACACACACACTACGAAGAGACAAGCAAGACACAATGGAAGGTGAGAAATCAACTCTATTACTCAAGAACACTATTACAAGCTCAAAAGAACTCTAACCTCAAACAAGCTCACCTCAAAAATGAGCTCTCTAGCTCTTTTTATAGTTTCTAGAATAGTTTTGACCGGTTTCACATCTAGTGACCGGCATAGTTAAAAAATAGGTCCTAGATGCTATTTGAAAGGGTAAACAGTGTCTAAAAATAACGAAAATTGATATGCTTGTTCTACCTAAGCTCCTCAAGCTCGAGGACTCCTCGGCTTGCACAAAATGGAGCTATGGATTACAAAATGGGGTTTTCTATGTTACATATGTTACAATAGTGATAAAAATCACTGTTGGAGGTTTTTGGAAAGTGTTTGAAACATAATTCTTTGAAAAAAGATTTGACTGGCTCCCTGCTCCGTCGTTACATGCTTCCGCGTCTTCTATGCCTCTGGCTACTTCCAACACCCCCCTCGCTCTCGTTTCTGTCGTCCCTGACAGAACCTTGTTGTGAGGTCTGCCGGATATAGTTCTGTAGGAGGTCTTGAGCGAGGGTGTGCTCGGAGATACGAATGCCTTGGGCCAAATCTGCCTCGAGTTTCTCCTAGTCGATTGGTTGCGGTTCTTCCGGTGGCGGGAGCTGATACTGTGTGGAATAGACCATTCGTTCACAGGCAAATAAGTGTAATAAATGTGTAGGCCTGCTTATGAATACCTCTGAATGGTATTCCCAGAAGCCGGTTGTGAACATCTCTTCGAATGTCTGCTTGTAGCACGCCGGTAGACATTTTATTCTGCAATGCCAGGCATAACACACCCGTAGCGATGGCGTTGTACTCATATCATATACCAGATCGAAATTGCCATGCTCAAAGCCCAGGGTGTTGACATGAGGTGCCTTGACGCGTCGGAAGACTTTAAAAATCATTTGCATCATGTCAAAGATTTTGACAGTCATATGCGCCGCTATATCGTCCATATGCTTTAATCTAGGGAGCCAGTGGCGAATTGTAGCCATCATGTAGCCTATAGTTGGTAACTCGATGGGTGGCTTAAAATAGGTGTAATTCAACCAGTCCTGACACTACTTATTGTTTTGTACCTTGATAGCAAAGGTAGTCCAGGAGCAGCGTCGTGGTACTGGTCCCCAACATGGGTTGTACTTCAAATGCAAAGGTGCCTTTACCCATGTACTCATCATTTCTGGATACTTCTGTAGTAAATCTTTCCGCCACTCTGGTTGATAGATCTCTCCTTGCTGCGCATCTAGTGGCAAATCATCCTCCTCGAACTGAGTCGCATGCGATGGTTTCTTACCTGTTTCTTTCTCAATGGCTAACTGGTATTCGGCCATTAACATAAAATACGGTTTATACTGTAGCTCGTGCCCAGATATGTATCGTCGCGGGGCCAAATGAGCAAAGAATGGAGATTGTAAAATTCTTTCTTCTATCATCACCATGGCATGTAATTGTGCCTCTACTCTAGCTGAGTGCGTTGTTCCATGTTCCTCAATTGTCTTCATCCATGCGGGGGTCGGGAGTTCGTAAGTCATCTGGCCTTCGGCCGTGACGCGTCCGCCTGGGATGGGTTGTGGCTCGTATGCCTCTTCAAACGTTTCCTCCACCGGGATGGTGACAGTTTCTTCTTCAACTGGTAGCTCAGGTGGGGAATCTGGCCTTGGTGGTGCTTCATATACTGCGATCCTTGATTCAAGGTTTGATACATGGGCCCTTAATGCGTTGAGTTCCTCTAAGACGGCAGGAGAGGGTTCCACAGGTGCTGGTATGTCTGGGTGTGCCGGTGCTCGTAACTGGAGTAATTTATGATCTTCTTTGAGTTTCTGTAACTCCTCATTCATGCGATCGTATTCATCTAGCAGCCTTACATGATCTTCTAGCAGCATCCTCATCGAGTCTGAGGGAATGGCTTTGAACCTGCTAGGAGGGTTGGTCTGGGTGGTCGAGCGCTGCTTCTAAGTTTTCTCGATTCTGATCCTGTAAGCACTGGTTTTCTTCCTTGGCGGCTGCTAGGTGTCTTCGTAGTAAGCCCATGTTTCGTGTTAGCGTTGCATTGCGGACTGTCTGGGCTCTTAATAAGTTATCCAGGTTAGCAGTGGCTTCCTTGGTCTTTTCTTCGCTTTCTAGTTCTAATTTATGATAGGCCTCTCGTAATTCCTGGTATCGGCTGTTCAGTGAGGCATTCTCAATAGACAATAAATTAAGCTGCGACTGTAAGTCATTGGTTGTCCTTTGCAGCTGCTGGTAATTATCGCCAAGAGATGTGAACTCATCTCTGAATTGCGTCATACACATGAACATCTGTCAAAATGCATTATCTACAGGGGGTGATAGTAGTAATGGGTGCTAAATGAAGATGCAGTGGGTGTAGATGCAACGGGAATGGGGAATGGGGGTGGGAAGGTGGATGCTGTAGTGATTGTTGAAAATTGTGATGTGCCTAAAAATGTTTGTGCCGTGAGTGAAGTGAGTGATGGTGCAGTGGGTGGTGAGATGTCCATGTCATTGGACGTGTCCAGTGCAGTGACCGTGAATATGGGTGTGACCGTGGGTGCTTGTGCTGGTGTAAATACGGGATTTACAAAGGTTGAGGAGTAATTTACAGGGGGGCTGGCTGGTGCAGCTTGGTGGAAAGGGGAAATAGGGGTTACCGTGGGTCGGGGAGGTGAGACTGTGGAGAAGGTTAATGGCGGTGGGAATGGGAAAGGGGTCGTGGAGGTGTGGGGAAGGACGGGAAAGATGGATGGAGGAATGGGTTGAATGGAAAGGTGGATGTGTGAGGGGGTAGACTGGGTCTAATGGGTGCAGGAATTGTGAGGTGAGTGGTCCTAAAGATGATTTCTGCTACGCCACCGGCGAATGAAGATGTTGGTCTGGGAGAAGGAGGGTGAATAGGGGAGGCTGGAGGGATGGGCGGTGATGGAGGAGCGGTTGGGGTGGTTGGTACTTCAGTGACTACTGAGGTATGTACAGTTGTAGCGCGGGGTGGGGAATCTACAAGGATGGTTCCTGCTGCCAACGAACTTTCGGGGACGAGGCGTGCCTCCCTGGCTTGTTCTGAAGACTGTGCTCCTGTTGGTACACGAATGTATTCGCCGGGCTTTGAAAGTAGTCGTACTCTGCGGGGGTCAAACTGTGGTAGTGGCTTTCTTTGCAAGTACCTAAGTGCTTCGTTGGAGCCTACTGATTTGACTAACTCTCTGAACCCTTTGATGTATGCGTCTTCGAATCCGCCTGTGACAAGTTCTTGTTCTATTATCGCTTGACTCTCTTCCTCAGTCAGCTTTTTGTGTGCCCAAACCTTTTCCATAGTTCTATACAGCTTCTTAATAGCCAGTGTGTAAGCGGCTGCTTCGTAAGTTTCATCTTCATGGGTACTTGTATCACCATGTGTGTCTGTTTGTTGGCCTTGGCCATCTGTCTGTTCATGCTCTTGGGATTCGATAGTGCCCTGGCTTGCTTCATCATCGCCTTCATCATCATCGGTTGCTGTTCTTTCGTCATCAGAGCTAGACACAATCTGTCCTTGTGGCTGATCCCTGGGTGTGGTAGGGTAGCTAGGCCTTTCAAATTCTTGAGAAAACAATTGTCCTTCTGAAAACTGGAACTCATTGGAGAATGCATCGGGCATCTCAAAATGAAAAGTTGGATCCAGTGGTGCTATTTGTTCTGCTTCTAAATGGGGTATTGGAAAAGAGAACGCTTCCGCACCAATGGTGGTGGGAATTTCAGCTGCTATGGTGATAGGTTCTGTGGTTGTGGCTGCTTGGGGTGCAACAGTACTGGTGGTGCCCTCCGTTACAACTGGTCTTGATAATCTGATACGAATAGGTTGTACTGTGGGAGTGGCTGCTGTCAGTGACTGCTCTGGAGATGGTTGTGGCGAGGGTGATTCTGGGACTTGTAGGCATGGGATAGTGCCTCTCATCCGCTTTCCGGCTCTGCCTTTGCTAGCCTTTCTAGCTTTCTTTGTGGTTCCTTTAAATGCCTTCAATTCCTCACTAGTCATGGCGCGCTCTATGGGTAAATCATATGCCAAACACATATATATAATCCTTGTAAGTGCACAACATCCATTGATGACCTTCTTTCGTTCCCATCTATGTTGTGCCAAATAGAGCTGATCAATTATCCAGCTAGCTAGATCAACCGTTTGGGGTCCAGTACATGCTAAGTATAAACCAAACCAGATTCTCTTGTGGGGCATGGTAAAACGATCCTGAGCTGGGAAAGAAAAATGTTGCATGCATATCCGCAATGGCTTGGAGAGCTCAGGGGTTATAGCTGAAATATCCTCCCACTTAGTAACATCACCACGTTTCATCTGCTCTGGGACTAGCCGTTCTCTCTCCGTCGGAGTATGCGTACCATGTATTTTGAGAGCTGCACGAATTAAATCTTTGGACAAATAAAACCTTCTGAATGGAGGGTCATTTACCAAGGATGGTAACATGAATGTTCCGGGTAGATCCTTGTTCTCTGAAGCTGTCAAGGTGGTTACTAGGTAAAAGCATCTGTAAAAATCGGGTTTAGGCAGAGGGTCACTAAAATATTCTGTAAATCCCGCTCGTGCCCAAACGTGCGTTAAATCTTGTGTATTCTGCAGTCCTTCAAATTCTCTTGAAAAGAACTGGTACTTGGTCCATGTGCAAAGATCAAATGCCAAATTGGCCTCAAATATGAAATCAGCTTCTGCTAATGGTCCTGCTAGGCCTTGAAACCAGTGAGAATTACGATGAATCTTCTCAATATATCCTCTAGGAGGATCGTCGATTGGCATGGGTCCTGGAAAACCTTGAAACTCTGGTGGTTGCATCGTAGGATAAGATTCCACGAGTAATTCCAAAAGATTAGCACATTAGTATGGAAATTAATTATGATCCCATTAAGGTGAGACCGCAATCCCTTTCCATAACCGATGTGTAACCCGTGTAGCCAAGTGTCATGAAGTGATTGATGCAATGATTATTTGCAAAACTAATGCAGGTCTCTAGACGCCTACATTGTCAGATTATGCATACATTTCTTGATGAGCTTTTATTATGCATGATGTGGGGTTTCGGTGTATGAATTTATACAAGGTTTGGTTGAGGGTGAATTATTACAAGGGTGGAGTTTAAACGGGGTGGGAGAATTGTTAGATAAGGGGGTACAAGAAGACGTCTGGATACGTTTCGGTATCCATTTCCTAAGAGTCTTTGAGTGGGTGGTGTGTTTCTGTTGAGGGACGAAAAGTGGTAACGGGTTTGGTGGTATTGAAGGATGGAAAGATTTCTGAGGGGTATATATTACATGGTTTGAGGGTTGGGCTATAATACATTGTTTGGGTACCCAAATCTGCAGGGATGTGGGTCGATTGATAAGATACTTCTTGGCGATCCAAATCTGCCAAGTATTTGTACTTGGGGAAGAAGATCGAGGGGACTTTGGATGCTAACTCTGCTTCTGTTGCAACTTTGTCCTGTTCTCGTCTGCAGTGTTGCCAATAGCTTGTGGTTGCTGTCCTTTTGGCACCCATATTTATTTCGTGCCACTTGTTCTGTGATGTTGATACTGCTGCTTTCTTTGCCTTGTTTGGTGGTGTCGTCGGTCTGGGTTCCCCTGTTGTGGTTGACTCGTTCGTGGTTGGGTTTGAGAGGTCCATTGGACGCTCTGCTTTGGAAAAGAAGGGAGATCCAACACTTGCGTGACCTGCCCATTAGGAAGTGATTCGTTATTTATCTTTAATCTAGGCCAGTCTGCAGCAAGTTTGGAAGGATGAGCACCGTAGGGTGTTGTGCTCATTTGGCCGCTGATGCAACCCACCTGACCGCTGATTGTGTCCATCTGCCCTAGCGGTTGGGTAGCTGCCCCTTCTAGTTTGCAGGAAGCCCCAGGGAAGATCTCCTGTCATCCTTCTGATTGACAACTGTCCATAGCCAAGCCCGAGTGGGTTGGTGTAGACGTAACATGACTGATTTGACCCAAGATCTCCCGGTCTTCCGTCGCATGCATTTCATAGGGTCTAGGGTTACAAACCTCAGTTGGAATGCCATTAGGGAAGTCAAGCGGTATCACTCGCTTCTGTTCTAAGGTTCCAATCTGTAAGGAGCCTTGTCTAAGATTTAGGTCCACTGAGTGATCGTATAGCCAATCTTGGCCAAGGATTAGGGGTTCTATCAGGTCGTCATCATGGCACACTAGTAGCTTCGCTGTCATGGTCACTTCCTTAATGAGGATAGGAAGGTCCACCTCACCCATGCAAGGGGTTTCCATGCCTCCTAGCCCTATGAGGTATGCCTCAATTGGCCGCATTTCTATTCTTGAATCCTTATAGTGGGACCATCTAATCGCACTAGTCGCAGCACCTGAGTCAATTAAAGCCCTGAGCTCTTGGCAAGGGTTGTCGTGCTCTAGCCTGACTGTAATGAATGGTCTCCTGTCCACTATACTAGGATGAGTGGTTGACTTTACTTGACACGTGGCCATGGGATATCTGGGTGTAGTTTCCAGATGGTTATAATGTTCTCTCCCTAGTCCTTGTCTTCTTAACTTCATGCATTTAATGCGTTCTATTGCTTCTGCCTGAGCTTCCGCTCGTATTCTATTTTCTTCCTCCTTACGCTTCTTTGCCAACGTGAGTCGTCTAAGCATATCCTCAGTAAGAGGTTCCTGATATAGCTTGACTCTACAACCACTAATATAATTAGGCATTACGTCTCCTTCTAAGGTGGCTAAGTGTACTGCTCCACTTGTTGAGAGTCTGTTAATGATCATAGGTCCATAACCTCGCTTTTCTAACTTCCGTGTGTGTTGTTTCAACGTATATACTAGAACTAAATCTCCTTCTTTTAGGCCTTTATCTTTCACATGTGCATCAAAATATGCTTTCTGTCGCTTCTTTGCTGCACATATTCCTGTTGCTGCCTTTAGCCTGGTTTCTCCTAATCGTTGCAAGTCCATTATTCTTGCTGATAATTCATGGCCGGTCCACTGATGTTCTTGTGCAACCTTAAGGGTCGGTATCAAGAAGTCCAAAGGAAGCACAGCATTCTGACCAAAAACCATCTGAAAGGGAGTTGCATTGAGTACGGTCTTGTAGGCCACTCGATATGCCCAAACAGCGTGGTGTAACTGTTTGTCCCAATCTGAACGTTTGTTGTTCACGAGTTTCGTCAGTACGTTACAAAGGATCTTATTAGTGCTTTCAGCCTGACCATTGGCCTGAGGATGATATGGTGCGGATTTCTTGTGAATCACCATAAAATCCTGTAACAAATATTCAATGACTTGGTTTAGAAAGTGAGTGCCTCGATCGCTCACTAACTCTATAGGCAGTCCATATCTTGTAAAGACATTCTCAAATAAGAATTTTGCAGTTGTGTGTGCATCATTCTTTTTCGTGCCTTTTGCCTCTACCCATTTCGTAAGATAATATGTGGCAACAATAATGTATTCAGCATGTGTACCTTTTGCAGGGGGGTTAATGGGTCCTACAAAGTCTATACCCCACTTAGAAAATGCACGTCCGCCCATCATGGGTTTCAATGGCATTTCATCTCTGCGAGTAGGAAACTGAGTTCTTTGGCACACATCACATCTCTTTACATAGGTATGAGCATCCATGTGAAGTGTGGGCCACCATAATCCTGCAAAGAGGATGGCTTTGATTATCCTATCGGGTCCAAAATGACCTCCTGCAACACCTTGGTGTGTAGTCTCTAGTATGCTCAGATAATCGCTCTCATGAACACATTGTCTTAGATATCCATCTCGTCCTCTTTTGTATAGGTTATCGCCAATAAGTGAATAATCTTGAGCTTCCTGCTCTAGACTGCGTTGTCGTGCTAAAGTCATTCCTTGAGGGAATGTCTTCGTCCTCAAGTATGTCACTAATTGTTCACTCCAGTCTGGTGTGAGAGACACGTGATATAATGTAGCATGCTCTACTGGTGGTCTTTCACAACAAACATGGCATTCTTTACACAACTTGTAGACATCTGCTTCCATCGAAGGCCAATATACTCCTAATCTATGCAGAGTCTGTAGTGTTCGATGTTTTGAGTGATGTTGCTTTAATGCACCTATGTGTGCTAATTGCAACCAATTCGCATGTTCTGATTCATCTACACAACAAGCAAGAATCTTTTGATTATCCTATTTATATATGCTTCCTGCTATGATTTGGTATCTCTGAGACTTGGTAATCTCTCCTTCTTTGATCTTTATCCTAGGATTCTTGGGTCCATATGTCAGAATAGGGACTATAGGCTTAGCCCATTCTGGTGCTATCTCAAGATTAAACAAGTATGCATCTGGTAGATCATCCGCTACTCCTTGAGGAGCTTCTCCTGAGGTTAATCTTGAAAGGTGGTCAGCTCTAAGATGTGTCTTTCCTTTCCTGACTACTACTTCAAAATCATACTCCATGAGTAATAGAAACCAACGTATTAGTCGTCCTGTGTTACATGGCTTGTTGACTAAGTACAATAGGGCTTGATGATCTGTCAAGAACTTGAACTTATTGGCCAACAAGTAGTGCCTAAACTTCTTTACTGCGTAGATCATCCCTAATCCCTCTCGTTCCGTCGTGGTGTAATTTCTTTCTGCTGCGTTCAATTGTCTGCTCGCGTAAGCTATGGGGAGATCTATGTTACCTTCATTCGTGGGTTGTGCTAACATGCATCCTATGGCATAATTGGATGCATCCACATGTACATGGAATGGCTTACTCCAATCCGGGGTTGTCAATATAGGTGCTGAGCACAAGCGTCGTTTAAGTTCATTGAATGAATTTTCACATTCATTTGTCCATTCGAAATTGGTTAAAAGAGAGTACAAAGGCTTGGCTATGATTGCATACATGTGTATGAATCTCCTATAATAACCACAATGGCCCATAAATGCCTGTACCTCTTTCACATTAGTTGGTCTAGGTAATTCTGCAATTACCTTCACTTTTTCCTCATCCGTAGAGATTCCATTTTTTGACACAATGTGTCCTAGAATTTTACCTTGTCTAACCATGAAAATGCATTTTTCTGGGTTCAAACAAACCTGATATTCTCGACATTTGTCAAATATTTGTCTTAACTCTGGGATATGTGTCTGTCTTACATTTGAATGTGCACATAAGTCATCGACATAAACTTCCAAACTCTTGCGTAGGAATTCCTTAAAAACATGACACATGAGTCGCTGGAAAGTGGCGGGTGCATTTGTTAAGCCAAATGGCATTACCCGAAATGCAAATATGCCCCATTCAGTGGCAAATGCCGTCTTGTGTTGGTCCTCTGGAGCAATGGCTACTTGCTTATAGCCTCAAAAACCATCAAGAAAGCTGTAAACTTCCTTGCCCGCAACTCTTTCCAATAGATGTTCTGTGATAGGAAGAGGATAACTATCTCTAATCGTGGCGGCATTAACCTTTTTAAGGTTAATACACACACGCAATTTTCCATTCTTCTTGGGCACAACCACAATGGGGGATACCCATTCGGTATGCTCAATTTCGTAAATGAATCCTGCTTCTATCAAGCGATCTATCTCCTCTTTAATCTTCGCAGCGTAGTTATCATTATATGTGTACGGTTTCTGTTTTGTCGGTTTTGCATCTGGAGTCATAGGGATTCTATGAGAACATATATCTGGATCTACTCCTTTCAAATCTTTGTAACTCCAAGCAAAAACATCTCTATATTCACGCAATAGGGCAACTAATTCTTCTTCTTCTTCCTTCGTCAAATCATGCCCTATGTATGTACATTTTTCTTCTTCTCCTTCTATGGCAACTATTACTTTCTTCGTTTTCTCTCGGTTATCATATACTTGTCCGTCATTCGCCAGATTCTTCTTTTTCTGACATGGTTGCTTTCTTCTTTCTTTTCTTGCCTTCACTCTTGCTAGTCACTTGAGTGGCTATTCTCACATCATTCATCACTTCTTCCTGTTTCTGAGGGTGAGTTTCTACTTTGTAAAAATATTCTTCTTCTGATGCAAAGGGTGGGTCCATGATAATTGATTCTAAATCAAAATCGCTTGCATCCTCAAATGCATCAGTGTTAGGTTCACATTCTTCTAAAATTGCATCGCACATGATTGGCTCTATCGTGAAAACTGAAATGTCATAGCCATCCTCATCACAGTGGGGTGTCCATTGTTCTTCATTGATGGCTACATCCATGGGTGCTAGGATTTCTGCCCAACCATGGGGTTCAAACTCTTCGTCAGGGAATACTACAGGTGCGTAAGCTGGATCTTGAAGGGTTCGTGGATGTTGTTCTGCACCTAAGGTCCTTGCTTCTAATCTTTCTTCCTCTTGTTTTGCAGCTTTACACATCCATAGATGAGTATCCTCATGCAACCAAGAAGGATCTGATTCTAATGAGTGCACGGATTCCGTCTCTACTGGTGTCTTATGGATGGTATTCCATTGTATTGGGGGTACATCTCGATGTGAATAGTCTTTAAGATTGACTTTGGTAGTCACTCCTAAATGTTGCAAGTACAAAGAATTGGTTCCCCAATCTTGTACAATTTGCAACTGATGCATGAATGGTCGTCCCAATATCATCTCATAAGCATGATTTTTTGCAAAGTCACAAATGGCGAAAGTATGCTCAAATTCTACACCACAAGTGGTGAGAGATATGCCTTCTAGTAAGCCTAATGGTTTTTCTATGTGTCCATCAGCCATTTGTAGCTTCATCCTGGTAGGTCTTAATGCTGGCTTACCCCAACGTTTCCATAAAGCGGTGGTAGCGATGGCTACGCCGGCTCCTGAATCTAAGATGGCTTTCGTGGTGTAGCCCTGATGGGTTATCGGAAGATAAGTGTTACCTTCCTCTCCTTCGCTTACATCTCCAATCTTTTCTACGGGTATTTCCAGTACCTTCTTATGTGATCCTATTTGTGAGGGAGTAGTAGCAAGCTCAGGGAATTGATTTGCTACATGCTTCCACAGTTCTGGTTTTACCTTCAATAACTCCTCCAGAGTGAGATTACACTGTACTTTGGTATTCTTGATCACTTCCGTGTTTCTAGGGATTACTGATTCTTCATTCCTCACTATTATCGTGGGTGCTCTCATACTAATAGACTTTGCTTCCCAAGGTCCTGTGAACTGAGGTAATTCTTGTAAAGAATTGGATTCAAATCCCGTGTGTTCACTCAGTTGTTCCTCCTCTACATCATCGTAAATAGAGGGAATATCTTGGGGAAATTGTTCCTGCAAGTCATCTATTTCTTGAATAGGAGGATGAGTTCCTTGTTCTTTTCTCCATTTCTCTTCTTGGATTTCCCTCAAAAATTCATGTGAGTACCTATGTATGGAAGACAAATTGTCTTGACTTTCTGTGTTAGGTACTTGAGACAGGGATGGTACATTATTTTCCTGTATCTCTGGGACAATAGGGTTCCTATGCTGATCCTTTTTCTCTTTGCTCTCTATCAAGTATTCTAGCCTCTCCATTAGTCCTTGAAAGTGTAGTTCAGGTTTTGCCATGTTATTCCAATTAAGATATCTAGAGGCTTCGAACAAAGCTTGTGGTAATTCTACCGTCTTCATGCAAAGTTTAGTTCTCTCAATTTCTAGATCTGCTCGAGGGTAGTTTTTACTCATTTCAGCTACCTGAGGTCCTTCTTTTAATCTAGCCTGATATGCACGAAACATCATGTCTAGATTTTCTGGTATGGGTTCCGCTAAAACTGATCCTGATTTTTGAGCTGGATTCTCTTGATTCAAGTCCTGTGAAGTCAATTCTAGGATTTTGGCTCTAGATTCCTTTAAACTTCCTTCCAACTCAGTTATCTTTTTACTCCATTTTCTCTTAATTCTTTCTCTAGAATCTTTCCAAGATTTTGTCTTTTTACCACTAGATTCTGCAACTTCACTACTTCCAGCTACTTTCCCTTGATTAAGCTGTTGGTCCTGTAAGAGCGTCTGGGCTCTTGTGATAGCTTGGATAGGCACGTATGTAGAGTTGGATCCATCTGCGTTATTTACAATACCTATCACGTTGATCGGTGTCACATTCGAAGCATTAACAGGGTTCTTAGGGCAATCTTTGATTATGTGCTCTTTGCCACAATCAGCACAAAAGCCTTGTATGTTATAGTACTGTGATTGTCCTGATATCGGGGGATGTGGACAATCCTTTATGAAGTGATCTCCTTGGCACCTAAAGCATGGTCCTCTAGGGCCCTGTGGTCTTTGTTGTCTCAATTGGGGCCGTGGATTTGGGTTGGTGTACATCACATTAGCATAGTCTGGCTCCCAACTAGGTTCCATTGGTGGACTATCATAATGATATGTTTATACGTGTTCTGGTGACTCCGTGTAATATGCGGGTGGACTATCTACATGCGTAGAGTCAAAACTGTTTGAGTTCGGGTCACTCTCTGTGATCAAAGGTGAAGAAGGCACTAAAGCCCTACTTAGGTTCTCTTCTGCAGCAGCGTATTTGACTGAGATGACATTCGCTGGTGGGGGTGGCTGCTGAGCTAAGACAGGTTGAGGTCTCTGTTGAGCCTAGTATGGGTAGTTCTGAGGAGGCCTATAGTAATAAGGCTGAGCATTGTATTGGCCTTGATACCGGCTTGTGGTTGTGGTGCATTGGGGCACACATTTGCCATATGATCACCACCACAGGTGTAACAACGCTTGTTCATTAGTACCCTAGGTTTACTAGAAACTCCTAGTTTCTAGGCCACTTTTTCTGCTAGGTCTTCTATTGAGCTAGACAATTTTGTGGATGCTAGAGATGAACAGTCCGAGTCCATGATAGACCTTTGAGAGTTCCAACTCATCTCCTAAGTTGTCCTCAATGTCTATACAAATTCTTACACATTGCTCTAGCGTTTTGGGTTCTTTCAGGTACACATAGGAGCGTAGTTTAGAGCTCAACAAGCCATCTAGAAACAATGACACTTGCTTGGCCTGTGAGGGTAGCTCTTGCATTGGACATCGTTCAACATATTGTCTAAACCTACGTCCTGCCAGTCTAACTGTCTCCTGAGGGGTCTGTTTGAAGCTATGAATCAATGAAGACGTGTCATGTCTAATCCCACTTTTAGAGAATTTAGTGATGAATGACTCTAAAAAGTGATGGATGTCTCTAAATTGCCTTTGTTGCAATGGTTGGAACCAAGTTAAAGCGGTGTTCTTTAACGTTAGTCCAAATGCGTTGTATTGCGTGAACATGTCTTCAACTTGTTCGGCTCTTAGTACTTGCTTGAATTCTGCAACATGGTCATAGGGATCTCCTGTCCCATCAAAGTAGTTCTTCATGGATTTCACTAATTGAGTGGGTCTCAACATTCTTGCGTGTTCACGTGGTCTGGGTAGAGGAAAATCATCTCTACCACCTGGTATTCCATGATCTCTTTGTCTATCCGCTCTATTAGTGTCCGTGGTTGTTCTATCTCTCCCCAGGGGGTGATTGAAGCTTACTTCGGGTCTTTCTTTATTTTTCTCTCTTTGATTTCCATGGGCTAAGGATGTTCCTGCCCCTTGTTGGCTTGTATTCATGTTTGTTCTAGATAGAGGGAATACCAATTCACCTCTCCATGTGTATGTGTTTTTAGCGTGGTCAGGCACCACAAAGACTCTTTCTGAAGTCTCATCCAGGTATACAACCTTTCTAGGTGTATCCGGGTCCTTGAACTCGTATATAGTGATGATAGCTACCTCACTAAGTAGTTATGTCTTGTATCTCCAAAAGGCTTCATCAGTTTCTTTATTTACAAACAACTCTATGCTTCTGTTGTCCTCAGGGATCCATTCCGGGATTAGTACTCGTGTCAATACAGATTTCCCTCTAGGTGTTCTAGGCTCTTCTAATGGTTCTTTTCCTTGAGATTTAGCTTCCGTCTCTAATTGAATTACGCCAAACTCATTCGTATTGTTTGGTTGCGTACTTAAGATGTACATTGTTCCTTCCTTGTCTATGTACGCGTCTCTCTCAAATTTCACCACTGGACGTTCCAATCCAATGGGTTGATCGGGGTTGTGCATTTGCACCACTTGCCTTCGCAAACCATCCTCATAGATGCGAGCACCTAAGCGGTTGGTTCGGAGAAACTCTAGTTGAGTCCTATAGGGTCCTTCTGGTTTTTCTAAGTATGCTACATTTGACCCTACTTCTGGTCTTTCTATGCTAAATGCCATTTCTGATTCACTCGTGTCTGAGTTCTCGTAGAGATAACTAGTGTTCAATTGTTGAGCCCATGATCGTGCAGTAGTTCTTACACTTGCCTCTGATGATCTAAGGCTTCGTCTGTCTGACTTACCTATGTGTTTGCCCGATCTAAGGTTCAATAATTTTCTTCCTTGCACACTCAGTACACGCTCAGATCGTCAATGATTCTTTGTTATTACTTTCTTGATTCTTTTTAAATTTCTCTAGATTCTTGTCTTAATGTATGCGTCAGGAATTCGACTTTCTGTGGTACTTTGAGTTCTCGTTCCGTCAGACTTATGTTCTTTCCTTTAGGTTTTCGTATCACACACCCTTATCTTTAGTCTTGGACTTGATAAATTTAATTCTCTTGAACTTGAGGTGTTCCTATCGTCTTAAATCCACAATGCTAACGTTTATCCTAAGCTAAGAATTGACTAAGGGGGTTGAGTAATCTTCCAACCTCGAGTCAGCTTTTCTGGTTGCTCTGATGCCCAAGAAGCCGCGCTTCCCAAGCTTTATGCCCTTCCCTGCCTTGCTTTGGTTGCCCTTGATTGCCCTTGCTAGACCTGGAAAAAATTCAATATTAGACCAATTCACAGTTGGATGATCAAGCACTTGAGTATATACACCTTGTAAGTCCCTTCCCTTTTGCCCAACTTTTCAATGTTTGCCCCCTGGCTTCCTAGTCCCAAACTGGCTTAACCTCAAAATAGCTTATCTAAAAATAGACGAGCTATTAAGCTCAAAAAACGGACTTCGGATGAAAAAGTTATGACCGTTCAGGCCTTGGGGGGTAACAACTGACAAACAGGTTTTTCTCCAAATATGGGCTAAGGGGTCTCCTATGAGTCTAATCACCCACAAATTTCCCAAAAATAGCCCCAAAATTGGCCAAAAAATGAAACCATAAAATTTGCGATGGGGGTGCACAATCGCGATAGAGTGAGACAATCGCGATGGTCTGGGACCGTCGCGATGGCGTGAAGGTGAACAATCGCGATGGCGTGATGCGCGAACCGTCGCGATGGTCTGAAGTGCACGGTCGTGATGGTCCAAAAGTGAGCAATCGCGATGGTCGAGGTGGGTGAACAATCGCGATGGCGTGAAGTCGGACCGTCGCGATGGCTCGATCAGGCGGACAATCGCGATGGCGTAAATGTGAACCGTCGCGATGGCTCGATCAGGCGGACAATCGCGATGGCGTGAGTCAACGGTCAACGTGAACAATCGCGATGGTCCAAAGTGAACCGTCACGATGGTCACATATGCGATGGCATGAGCCAATCGCGATGGTCAGGGCGCGATGGCTTGAGCCAATCGCGATGGTCCAAAATTTGAGTTGTCGCGATGGTCTGAGATGATCGCGATGGTCCAACTTGCCACGTGGCACCGTCGACGCGATGGCGTGAGCCAATCGCGATGGTGTGGGGTCAACCGAACAGTCGCGATGGTCTGCGAACCGTCGCGATGGTCCAAATGAACCGTCGCGATGGCGTGAGACCGTCGCGATGGCGTGAGCCTATCGCGATGGTGTGACACAATCGCGATGGTCTGAGACCGTCGCGATGGTCCACCAAAGTATGATTTTTTGCAATGCAAGTATGGATTCCTAGAGGCGCAAGTGTGCTCTACACGCTGGTGTGGTCGCCTTCTTCAAATTCCGAACTTGCAGACCATCGCGATGGTCTGACACAGTCGGAAATTTCTGACAGAAACTGAGAATTTTACCTTTTCCAAGCTTTCCTGATGCACTGGAGCTCTGTACCTGCAAGAAAACTCAAGAAAACAAAAGTACACACAAGCACAAAAGCTCTCTCTCACTCTCTCACATGCACAAATGAGGGGAAATGAGGAGAATGGGTGGATATGGTGAATTTTCTGATTTTTTTGGAGATGAAGATGATGATGCGGTGATGAAGATGGAGTGTGGGGGAGGTGAAAAACACTAAAAACTAAGTAAAAACAACAACAAAAACTGAAATTTTACCTTCCAACGCCACTTCTTGCTATACTCTTACCATCACACATTCGTCCTAGACTCGATCCCCGGCAACGGCGCCAAATTTGGTGTTGCTCTAGCACAATGGTGAGAACCACGTTAAGAAGCTCCACCTCCTTAATGTCAATCCGCGGAAGAGATAGGAGTGATATGAAGATCGTGAATGTGAGATGAAGTGAGAGTGAAGGTGAGAAGCATAGAAATGCACACACACATACACACACACTATGAAGAGACAAGCAAGACACAATGGAAGGTGAGAAATCAACTCTATTACTCAAGAACACTATTACAAGCTCAAAAGAACTCTAACCTCAAACAAGCTCACCTCAAAAATGAGCTCTCTAGCTCTTTTTATAGTTTCTAGACTAGTTTTGACCGGTTTCACATCTAGTGACCGGCATAGTTAAAAAATAGGTCCTAGATGCTATTTGAAAGGGTAAACGGTGTCTAAAAATAACGAAAATTGATACGCTTGTTCTACCCAAGCTCCTCAAGCTCGAGGACTCCTCGGCTTGCACAAAATGGAGCTATGGATTACAAAATGGGGTTTTCTATGTTACATATGTTACAATAGTGATAAAAATCACTGTTGGAGGTTTTTGGAAAGTATTTGAAAACATAATTCTTTGAAAAAAGATTTGACTGGCTCCCTGCTCCGTCGTTACATGCTTCCGCAGCTTCTATGCCTCTGGCTGCGTCCAACAGTATGTTTATGTTATATGTATGTATATGTGTATATGTATACATATATGCATGCGTATATGTTTGCATGTATATGTGTATGTGGGTATGTGTATGTGTATGTGTATGTGTGTGTATATATGTGTATGTATTCTGACGTTTTTTTCTGTTTGAGATTAAATTAACAGGAGATATTGTATGGTCGAAAAAAAAGAGGCGAGCTAGCATACCACCTGAGTCGTGGCCATTTTTTCGTAGACAGCTACGTCTTCAGGAGTCATTTCCTCAGTAGAAGGTACACAAATTAATAGTTTATATTAATAATTTTTATATATTTTAGTAATATTTTACATTTAATTTATGTATTTTTTTTCTTGAATAAACAGGCTGCTGCAAAGAAGAGAGTGGAGTCGGGCCACACATCGCACCTAGGCCAAATGGGCCATAATGGTTTTGTAGCTACGTTTGTAAGTATATGTGTTATTGTGAGTATATTTTTTATTTTAGTTAAAATGCAAGCAACTAATGTTTTTTATTTGTTTCATTGCAGCGGAAGGATTATGGCCGATATCCTACGAAATAGGAGATCAAGTATGCTACACATTTTGGATATCGGCGTTTGAGCGAGTATATGCAAGATCATCCTGATGCCTTTGTGAGTATTTTTAAATTTTATATAATTATTTTGTTTTTATGAGTGTTTTAATTATTTTATTTATTTATGTTTGTTATATGTAATACAGGAGTATTATGGAGAGACAAATATGGATGAGGTGGAGAGACAGACACAGGGGGGACGATCTCGATCGTCACAGGGTGATCATAACGATGAGGATGAGGATGATCAGAATGATCATGATATTGCTGATGATGATGATGATCATGATGATGATGATCATGATGATGATGATTAGGATTTTAGTTGATTATGACATTGGACTATATGTATTTACATTGATATATATATATATATATATATATATATATATATATATATATATATATATATATATATATATATATATATATATATATATATATATATATATATATATATATATATATTTTTTTTCAGTTATGTTTTGAATTGTGTGTATGGTATTAAGTAATGAAGAGTTTTGTTCTATTGATTGTTATTATTGTTTATATTAGGCATGTGTTTTAATACTTTAATTATGTATGTGTGTGTATATGTATGTATGTGCATGTGCATGTGTATGTATATGTATGTATGTGCATGTGCATGTATAAGTGTATATGTGTGTATGAGTATGTGCATATGCATGTGTATGTACGTATGTGTATATGTATATGCATGTATATGTATAACTCTATGTGTATATGTGTGTATGTGCATGTATATGTGTATATGTAGGTATGTGCATGTGTGTGCATGTGTATATGTGTTATAATACTTTAATTATATAATTCATTCATATGTGTGTACCTAAGTGTATATGTATGTGTGTGTATATGTATGTATGTGCATGTGTATGTTCGTGTATATGTATGTATGTGCATGTGCATGTATAAGTGTATATGTATGTATCAATATGTGCATGTTCTTGTGTATGTGTGTGTATATGTATATGCATGTATATGTATATGTATAACTCTATGTGTATGTGTGTGTATGTGCATGTATATGTGTATATGTAGGTATATGCATGTGTGTGTGCATTTGTATATGTGTTTGACGTAAAAAGCATCGCTTAAGCGACGCTTTTGGAACCCACATATTAGCGACGCTACAGGCGAGCGTCGCAGGTCCCGTCGCAGTGCAAGTCGCAAAACGCGTTGTTCACTTCGTCGTTTAATCGACGGTCCGTGCGCGACGCTCATTACGACGCATGTTTCAATTTTATAGCGACGAATTTGTGTCTCCTTAATCGTCGCTATACGCCCGTATTCCTTGTAGTGTTGTATTTACATACATTCGCCATATCCATGTCATCAATAAATGAGTTGTTCCATTTTTACTCTTTGACTTTATTGACAGAATGAGACTTTCAAAGATAGTGGGTATGAGGTAGAAGCTCCAACAAAAAATAGTAAGTGGATGTCCATTTGTTATTTCCGAAGACTGGCATTTGTCCTTCCAGTAGGACTTCAAAGTCAAATATAGTGAGGTTCGCCTGCATGTTGTTCTACTCATTATGCAGCTATTGGATTTTAGATGGGGTCCTCGGGAGAATGAAAGATGGAGAGAGAGAGAGAGAGAGAGGTAAAGGCCATGGATGAGCTATAGTATTTTTACTCTTCGACTCTATTGACAAAAGGAGACTTTGAAAGAGAGTGGGAAAAGTTCTATGATGTATATATGCATACAGAGATACCGATTGCGCAAGAAATGTCATGGATCAAAGGTCAACGAGTGAATTTTCATTCCCACTTAGAAGTGCAACCATTTCATGGAGTAACAAGAAGCAACCAACTGTCAACTTGTCAAGTACCGAAGCTGAATATAGAGGCATTACACAAGCTGCTTGTGAAGCAACATGGATTAAATACCTACTTGAAGACATGGGATTCTACATCGATGGAAAGGTGATCATCTATTGTGACAATGTGAGCAACATTATGTTATCAAAGATCCAGTTTATCATGCAAGATTGAAGCACATCAAAGTTCATTATCACTTTGTTCGTGAGAAGGTTATCAAAGGAGAACTCCAGCTGATTCACATCAATACTCGAGAACAAGTGGCGGATATCTTCACAGAAGCTCTTCCCAAAGACAAGTTCATCTACTTGAGAGAAACTCTAGGAATTAGAAAACTTTAGTTTGTATGTAGATTTCATTTCATGTTGATTTCATCTTGTATGGACATATGTATTTCTTTCATTTTGTATTCAAGGGCATTATGAGCTTGAGGAGGAGATTTGAGGATGTGGAAACATATGTAAAAAACAACAAATATAAAATAGAAATGTATGCGCATGAATATAAACGAACCGAGTGCGACTTATCTGAAACTTTTCTTCCTTCTCTGTTGTCGCCATGGATGCTACATACCTCTGTGCTCCCACATGCATGCACATAAGTCCTTCAAATCTAAAACTTCCTGGCACGTACGAAACCAAAAAATTCATTCTAATGGATCGATTCATGTTCTACTCTATAATATTCTATGAGGCCTGGTATCATCTTCGCTTTATCTCTCACCGTCACTCACGGGAAGCCCTTGTACGGACACTCTACAGACGTACTTGTCATTAACGATCAGAAAGTCATATATATACAATAATCAAAAGAAAACAACGTTTCCTGCAACAGCGGACGAACTTGATGTTTCCAGATGCTATTTTCTCTCCATTAAACACTAGAGAAGACCTTGGCATAAAGCTTTCGTCTCGAATGCGTTCAGTATTGTCTTCAGCGTTCGAGACATTAATTTGTTGTATCATTTTTACTCTTCGACTCTGTTGACAGAACGCGACTTTGAAAGACAGTGGGTACGAGGTAGACGCTCCAACAGAAAATAGTAAGGGGCTGTCTGTTTTTCCTTTCCGAAGACTGGGATTTGTCCTTCCAGCAAAGTCAAATATAGTGAGCTTCACTTGCGTGTTGTTCTACTCATTGTGCAGCTATTGCATTACACATGTAAACAATGAAAGATGGAGAGAGAGAGATGAAAGGCATTAATGTGCTGTATCATTGTTACTCTTCGACTCTATTGACAGAACGCGACTTTGAAAGACAGTGGGTAATAGGTAGACGCTCCAACAGAAAAAAGTAACTGGCTGTCTATTTGTTCTTTCCGATGACTGGGATTTGTCCTTCAAAGTCAAATATAGTGAGCTTCACCTGCACATTGTCCTACTCATAGTGCAGCTATTGCATTGCACATGCGGGGAATGAGGCTTGTCTCTAGTACTGCAATCTCTTGAGGTAGTAATGAAAATCCTATCTTTTTGTTACACATATGTACCTTTTCTTATGTCCATTAACAAAGCCCGCATAGAACGGCACGACAACAAACGTATGGAAGTATTCGTGGAACTCTACCTCACTGCTAGTGTTGTTGAATTGTTGAACGAGGATCTTTATTCGTACACATGGACACCTGTCCTTGACCTGGAGTTAGTTTTAAGAATTTGAGCATGACATGTCACATAATCACTTTCATCAAGTTTCAATGGACAATGGACAGATGTGTACAAAACCGAGGGCCTATGACACGAGATGGCGCAACTCCACAGAGCTGAACAGGGACATTGAGAGTCCCCCGAGAGCAGTCTGACGTAACAGGAAGAGGAATTCACTATTGATTTGCTGGAAAGGATTTTGGAGGTGAAAGAGGAGAGACTCAGTACTCTCCATCCTGAGGTGGAGGCAGAACGCCATAGATTGATTCTCGGGGAAGCTGATCGAGACAGGGTTCGCAAGACAAACACTCTTGAACAGCTCCTGCAAGTGCATGACTGGAGGAACTATTATAGCTGCATTTTCAGCGAGATCGTGAAGAGAAATAGTGTGTTGCGGCAAGTCTGTGAGAACATCGTCTGTCGTGGAGGCAGGATAGAGCCCATCATCTGTCACGAGCAACATCTGCACAAAAGCACACGAGAAAGTTTCATGATTATCGCGACCGAGTGGGCAGTCTATCGCAACGGTGGCTATTGCGACTGACGACAGATAGAAGCTGACGGGGCATCCCAGTCTTCTCACAACATAGCCGTTTTTGATATTGCCCCTCACCTTTGCGTGATTTGAAGCCGTTTTTGATATTGCCCCTCACCTTTGCGTGATTTGAAGGGCTTGAAAGTAATTTAAAAAAAAAACGAGAGCAAAAAACTAAAAAAAAAACAAAAAAAAAGTGAGAAGAGAAAAAAAAGTAGAAGATTGAATGGGAGAAAAAAAAGAGAATTCAGAGCTTTCGGAGGTTCACGATGGCCTTAGTGCTTTCATTGCTTCTTGTGGGCCCGATTCAATGGAGACAACAAGATGCTTTGGGAGCAAAGCAATTTTGGCACTGACTCCTTAGGAGTTTTGAGTGTTGCTATCAGTCGCCTTTGGGGTTCAGGCTTCTCTATGCATCTTCAATTGGTTTCTCGTTCGTCATGGTCGGGTGCTCTCTTTATCTCGTTCTTTTTTTGCTCTGATTTTGCATTTGTGGTGCTCGTTGTTTTTTTTCTCTTGGGGTTTGGGCGTGTGTTCGCTTGAATCTGTGTTGCTGGTGGCCTTCGTGACAGCGTGTCTTGTGTGTGGGGTGTTTGGTCCCAGATTCCATGGCCGGACTGTTCCCCTCGTTGGTAATTAGCAATGTGGGCCCCTCAGCTAAGGACAACACCCTCGATGCCTCCAAGGAGTCGGCTGGTGTCAATCCTCTAGTTGTTTCAGTCAAGAGGGAGGATATTTTGGCGAAGTAGGAAGAATTAATGAAAACGTGTCTCATCGGTCAATTCTTCGGCCCAAGGCACCCCTTAGAATCCTTACGTCTTTCGTTTCATAAGGAGTGGTTCCAGCGTGGTTTGATTGTGAGAAAATGTCAATTCTTGCTAGCAAACCACGTGCTTTTGGTTTTTGAGGATGAGGAGTTGGCATTTCAAGCATTAAAAGTTGGCACTTGGAAAATTTGGAGATCCACCTTATGCCTTTTTAAGTGGTTCCCTGAATTAGTTCCAAATAGGACTAAACCACTTCTTTACCTGCTCTAGGTAGAACTTCACAACTTACCCTTCTTCTTGTATGGTTTCTTAAGAGAAATTGTGACACCCATTGGTTGGCCATGAACATTGATATGTGTCGCAGCAGATCTAAATAAGATTCTCCCTACGAAGATTTGCATAGACATCGGTGAAGGAGATGCCTTGGAGCAGGAGATCATATTTAAAAATTTATCAAATGCATGTTTTCCCTAGTACCTCCAAGGACACAAGATTAAAGAGTGTCCGTCCAAATAGAATTACTCTAAGAATAAGAAAAACCAAGAAGTAGCCAATGCTACAAAGAGCCAAGTCAGGACTCAAGGTCATCCTCCAAATGTTGGGGAAGAGAGAGAAATTCAAGTCATGGTGATAGATTCAGAAGGATTCATGGAAGTAAGATGAAGAGAAGCCCTACAGAGACAATCAAGAGGAGCCCCTTTGGCGCAACTACACTCAGGAACATCTATTGCAACTTAGAGAAAGAGATAAACGAGTTCGATTACCCAGGGGGAAGGAACCAATGTGACATGGACACTGAAGGACAAAACCTGGAGGATTCCACTAGTAAAGAAGATAACCTAGAGGGGTATACCACTAGTAAAGAAGATGGATTCACTAGTAACAACGAGGACAATGAAAGCTCCATCATCGGATATACAATTCTTGAGCAGCTTCCATGTTCATTTCCAAAGAAGGCAACCCATAAAAGGAAGCAACCATTGGAGATTCCATGGAAGAGCCCCCTCAAGCGCTAGATCCTTTGTCTGGATGCCTCCACTTCAAAGAAAAGAGAGGAAGAGAAAAACAAGAAGAAAAGGGACAAGGTTCTTCCCCGCAAAGAAATTAACCTTCGATAATGAGCTTCATATCACTAAATGTAAGGGGATTGTTTGACCCCTCAAGAGCGGCTTTTATTGGCCAATGGTTTCGGGATAAAAGCCTAAATACGGACTTTATCTATATTCAAGAGACTGAAATTGAAAGAGAAGACCTTCAAAAAAGGCTAAAACGTATTTCTTCATCTCATGTTTGGATTTCCACTAATCACCCTAGGGGGTTTTGTGGGGCAGCTATTGGAATTAACAACATTTAGTTTGATATTCATATCAACATCGTCGAAGATCAAAATCATTCTTGGATTGTTACGTCCTTTGGAGACCTCTTGCATTTTACCATTGTTTCTATGTATGCTCCCAACTAGGAGACAGAGAGGATTGCCACATGGGGTTCTTTGGTATCTGTTTCCTACAATGTTGTTCTTTGTGGGGATTTAAACATGGTGGAGGATCCTTCGGACCGCTCGGGAAGTAGAGGGAGAATTATTGATGGTCAAGAAAAAGAAGCTTGAGATAAAATCAAACTCCACCTAGATGTTGTGAAGATTAAAGACATGACTGGTTTCTCTTGGTCGAACCTTCAATCTCGGAATGATTTGAGAAAAGCAAGGCTTGATAGAAGCTGCATTTGAAAAGACTCAACCCACAAGTAGCACCAACCCTCCATATCCCAACATACGGATCTTACCATCTCAGATCACTACCCAATTATTCTCTCCTTCGAGCCTTTCACCAAGCTGAAGAGAGCATGGTGGTTTCATGCTAACTCGACATCTTTCTCTTTCCCCTCCGCCCAACAGGAGATTACTGAGGCTTTCAATTCAGCCTTCACGAACCTCTCATCATCGGCCAAAAGTTGGAGGATCGCGGTTATGAAGACTCGTCATATCCTTATCAGGGCCTAGAAGACGCTACAAAAATGTTCATCGCATGCATATAGAGAAAACCTATCGGAGACTGAGGTGTCTTGAGGAGGAAGTGAACAAAGGCAACTCTCAATACTAGACGGGGCTACAAAAAATCACAGGTTTGCTGAGATATGAGGAAGAAATCTACATGTATATTTTAAAGAGTGGTGGGCTGAAATCTTAGCTACCATGGACATTGCAGTCAATGAAGAACAATGGACACCTCATTGTGATGAGGAGGCTTACGATATTTCAGTGTTCATGTGTCAGCCCTTATTGGAAGAGTGTGATCCTAGTGAGGTCATAGAAGAAGAAGAGAATGACGATGATCTAGAATCCATTGTGATGGATACTTACTTTAACTCAGAGGAGCACTATTTAGAAGACATAGGAGTGTTAACCCAAAAAGAAGAAGAACCCCTCACAAGTATTAAAACTGTGAATTCAAAGGATGGAAGTGAGGGTAGTCAAAAGAAAAAGAAAAGAAAAGCTGTGAAACAAGAAGAGGAGGAATCATTGTTTGAGGTACCAGAAACTTTCAAGAAATATGAAGTTGAGGATAGGAAAATTTTGGTACGAATGCCTAAGAGAGAGGCCATTATAGGAGAAGCATATGAAAATAAAGAAAAGACCAAAAAAATTGTAGTAACCATTGAAGGGAACGAAGAGCGATGTACGTACATAGGAGATGACCTAAGTGCAAAAGAAGAAGTAGAGCTTGTAGCTCTATTAAGGGAATATAGAGACGTGTTTGTGTGGCACTATAGAGACTTGAAGGGAGTAGATCCAAAAATTTTCTCTTATACGATCCCCATGACCGTTGATGCCAAGCCCACCAAACAAAAGCCCTACACATATAACGACACTTATGCAGCCAAAATAAAAGAGGAAATTGACAGGTTGATTGAAGTTGGATTTATCTATGAGTTTGAGCATATTGAGTGGGTGTTCCCCATTGTAGTGGTGCCCAAGAAGAATGGAAAGTTGCAAGTGTGTATTAACCTTAAAAAAGTTAATGCTGCTATGATCAGGGATAGCTATCCGCTTCTAATCACTGAACATTTATTGGAGCGCGATGCAGGCAAGGAAGTTTATAGCTTCCTTGATGGATTTTCAAGCTACAACCAAGTATCCATTGCCCCCAAAGATCAACACAAAACGGCTTTTGCCACAGAATGGGAAACCTTTGCATTCCGTGTGATGCCATTTGGGCTCACCAATGCACCTGCAACATTCCAAAGGTTCATGTGTCATGTCTTCAAGGAGTTCTTGCGGAAGAGCTTAGAAAGTGGATGACTTATGTGCGCATTCCCAACAGAGAAGATACCACATTCCTGAGCTCAGGAAAATCTTCAACAAGTGTAGAGAATATCGAGTTTGTCTGAACCCAGAGAAGTGTGTGTTCATGGTACGACAAAGTAAAATCTTAGGTCACATTGTTTCTAAAAATGGGATATCAACAGATGAAGACAAGGTGAGATCCATAGCAAAGTTGCCAAGACCAAGGAATGTTAAAGAGGTACAAGCCTTCATGGACCATTGTGGATATTACCATAGGTTTATCCGCATGTATGCCATCATTGCTAAACCTCTTTATGGATTGTTGACAAATTTTGAGTGGAACGATGAATGTGAAAAATCCTTCAATGAGCTAAAGAGACGTTTGTGCTCAGCACCAATACTGACCACTCCTGACTGGAGTAAACCATTCCATGTCCATGTGGATGCATCCAATCATGCAATAGGATGTGTGCTAGCACAACCCACAGGTGAAGGAAACCTAGATTTTCCGATAGCATATGCTAGTAGGCAATTGAACGCTGCTGAACGAAATTATACGACAACGAAAAGAGAAGGCTTAGGCATGGTATATGCTGTAAAGAAGTTAGACACTATCTATTGGCCAATAAGGTCAAGATTTTTACTGATCATCAAGCTTTATTATATTTGGTCAATAAACCTTGCAATACAGGACGCTTAGTAAGATGGTTCCTCTTACTAATGGAATACGATTTTGAAGTGGTTGTCAGGAAAGGTAGGACCCACCTTAGGGCAGACCATCTTTCTTGCATCACTTCAGGAGAGTCACCGCAAGGAGTGTCTGATGAACTGCCTGATGCTTATCTGTTCAATTTAGAATTTGTTCCTAAATGGGCAAATAAGTTGGTACCTGTCTTAACCTTTGGGCCTGCAAATAAGAATATAAAAACAAACAAAGAAGAAATTGTAAAATCACAAAAATATCAAATATTGGCTGGAAGCATGTACACACAAGAGACAAATGGTGTATTAGCTTGTTGTGTCAAGGATGATGAGCATAGTAGTTGGTTGCAACAAGCCCATGAAGGATTGCTAGGAAATCACTATTCTAAATAGCGAACATTGCAGAATCTACAACGTTTAGGGGTGTATTGGCCTAGCATGGACAAAGAAATTCATGAGTGGATCAAGAGTTGTCCCATATGCCAGGTGAGACCCCCAGTGGAGCATGCCACCCTTTATCACGTGTCACTAATTCCCGACTGGAGTGCTCCATTGGTAGAATTCATGAGATCGGGAACACTACCAAACAAGGCTAGTCTAGCAAGAAGACGAAGCATGGAGCAAGAGGCTCAGGACTATGCCTTAGTAGGAGAGAACCTATATCGAAGAGGCAAAGATGGTTATCTGAGACTATGCGTTCATGAATCAGATTACTTGAAAGTCTTAGAAACTGCACTTAGTAGTGTTGTAGGTGGACACTTTGGGCCTGACTGAGTAATTAAGACCATTCTATTCTCAAGACTCTGGTGGCCCACTCTTCATATGGATGCCCTTACCTATGTGAAGAAATGTGACACATGTCAACGAGCACAATATCCGATCAGAAAAGATGAGATGCCTTTGAGGCCAATGATGGGAGGACGTGCATTCTCGAAGTGGGGTATAGACTTTGTTGGTCCTATCAACCCCCCAGCTAGAAACTCCCATGCGGAATACATTATTGTAGCCACTGATTACCTTACCAAGTGGGTGGAAGTAAAAGCAACAACAAAGAATGATGCTCAAACGACGGCTAAGTTTTTAATCGAGAACGTGTTCACGAGATATGGGCTACCAATAGAGTTGGTCAGTGATAGAGGTACGCACTTCTTGAACGAGGTCATTGAAAATCTCCTTCAAGAATTCATGGTGATACATAAGAAGTCTGCCCCCTATCACCCACAAGCTAACGGACAAGCCGAGAGCACGAATTAGATCCTATGTAACGTATTGACAAAACTCGTAAATAATAAACGCTCTGATTGGGACAAACAGCTTCATCATGCTGTTTGGGCTTATCGAGTTGCTTACAAAACAATACTCAATGCCACCCCATTTCAGATGGTCTTCGGACAGAATGCTGTGCTACCACTAGATTTTTTAATCCCAGCTTTAAGAGTAGCACAAGAGCATGAGTGGAATGGACACGAGTTGTCTTCCAGGATCTTTGATCTAGAACGCTTAGGTAAGACGAGGCTACAAGCAGCAATAGGCATTTATGCTGCAAAGAAAAGACAAAAGGCATACTTTGATGCCCATATAAAGGATAAAGGATTGAAAGAGGGAGACCTAGTGCTGGTTTATACGCTAAAACAACATGCTCAAAAATTGGAGAAACGAGGATATGGACCCATGATCATTTATAGAATCTCCACAAGTGGTGCAGTTCAATTGGCCACTTTAGAAGGTGATATCTTGTCGAACTCCATAAGTGGTTGTCGAGTCAAGTTATATCAAGAACCGCTTACAGAGGATATGATCATGAGACTCAACACTGCTAAGAAGTGAAAAGAAGAGGAGTTAAGGGTTAGAGAAGAAGCACAAGCAGAGGCTAGAGAGCGCATTAGAAGAAATAAGTTATGGCGTCTAGGCCTAGATGTCAACACAAAAGCTCCAAAATCACATGGACATGTGCCAAAAATCGGACCTAACTACTTCTCGAATAATTGATCGACGCCCCTTTGTGACCCTAGAGGTAGGATAAGGAAAGAGTGTAAGGATTGTGAGAGCATTGGTTGACTCAGGTGCAGCAACTAGTGCAGTTAGACTTTCATACTGCCAAGACGTGCAAGTGCACATCAAGCCCATAAAAGCATATCTCATAGGATTGGGAGGTGTGGAAACCCCTTGTTTGGTCGAGGTGGAGCTTCCCATCTATCTTCACGATGTTCCAATAAAAGTCAAAATGCTAGTGTGTCACGATGAGGACCTTACAGAGCCACTTGTCTTGGGTCAAGATTGGATTTATGACCATGCAGTCAACTTGAACCTAAGAAGTCAACTTCTTCAAATTTGGGTACATGAACAATGCATTACATTAGAATTAGACAACTGCATGCTCACAGGTCATGGCACCACACACTCTCTCAATTCCTCTAAGACCAATCTTCATGAACAAGATGCTGTGTGTGTCAAAAGCTCTATGACCCAGAAGGACTCGATCACGAAAGAACAGACTCAAAGACAAGCTGACTCCTCTTGTCTGAAGACTAATGCTATCACCACAACTCAACCAAAAAGGCAAGCACAACAATATATGACAACCGCTATATCAAATAGACAAAGAGACTTCAAGAGGAAAGTAGTTCCGAACATGAAGAAGATCTGGGTACGAAAAGGAGAGCACCCACCAGCCTTCAGTGCCAACACAATTCCCACCCATGCAAGCTAACCATGTGAAGACAAGAACCAAACCACCAGGACCAGCTCAACGAGAAGGCATATGACAAATTTGGGTGCCTAAGAAATTAGTTGCAGTTCAACAAGGACAATCACATATGTGGGTGCCCAAGGCACTTACACGTGCAAAGGCCTATGCTCCCCACCATTGAAAAGGTCTCATCAAAGAAGCCAAGGAGAGAAAAGGGTAAGAACAAAGCACAAAGAGCAAAAGAAGATAAACTCAACCCTTCTGCAAAAGTAAGCAGGCAATCATCAAGGATATGGGTTTGGAAGCCAAAAGCACCAGCAACATCCACAGAAGCAAAGAGCCAACCACACGGGATACCAAAGTTTGGAAAGCATCCAAAGATGAAGTGGCCTGAGATGATCTCTACAGGGCCAAATCCTATTCTAAAATGGGTTCCAATCAAGAGGATTACATCATTTCGAGATCCAATCGACACCTCCAATCAAAGAATGCATCAAGTATGCAAGTAACATCAAAAGCCTTGACCAACAACAACCATGTGCATTTGGCATAACCCTGTTATTTGCACCATTCAGGTCATGCATTTCCAAAGTATGCATCAATATAGGGCCACATTACACGGCCGTGCATAGACACAATTGAGAAATCCCAAGCACATGAGACACACTCGACATATGTAATATATTTTAATGATCCTAACCACCTTCTTCTTGTTTTGTAATTGTTCCAAAAAAAAAAGACAAAAAGAAAAAAGAAGAATAAGAATAGGTTCATGCGCTCGATGACACTCATCGGTGAACCATGTGCAAGGACGTTCATCAACCAGAAAGACAAGCCAATCGTCAATCACTCTGATGGGCATACAACAGGAAGAGACAAAAATCGACTGACCTTTCACCATGGTAAGCACAACCTACTTTGGCAACATGCTCACCATGATAGATTAGGAAGCGAGTCTTCGTCAGCATACCCTTGAGCACTTATCTCAAGATCCAATCTCTTGCACCATACTTTTTCCCATGCATTTTCCAAGTACGCATACATAGGGCCACATTACAAGGCCATGCACAAGGCACATATTTTGTTCAACCCATGCACTAATGCACTTATCCACCATCCATTATGGGTTACAAGTACTTGGCATGAAAACTATGAAAGCCATCTCTGGAAGAACTAGACAACATCAAGGTGACAACAACAAGAGCAAGGAAGCAATCCACCACTGAGAGTTGCTCATAATCAACATTGACCACCTCCTTTGAGCAGCTAGCAGTTTTGGAAAACTCACAAATGCACCATCAAGTTGGAATATGAGAAAGATGTACATACAAAGGGACTACAACCTGCAAGAACTAGTAGTGGCAAATTGAAGAACCTGACAATCGACCAGGCTACATTGGGAAGATGGATCGCTATTGTTGATACATGGAGGACGCTACCTCTCAACGTACTACACAAAAAAACCACTACAACAAGGGTCTGTCAGGGACGACAGACTCAAGAGGGGGGGGAGTGTTGAAGCTCAAGTTCAAGGACAAAGCATGGAAGCGCATCTAGGAAGTGGACACACAAGAAGAAGGAGCAAGTAGGGAGCTCCAAGAAGCAAATGTCAAATTTTCAAAAGAAATCCATATAAAAATAGTGATTTTCATCACTAAAAACCATTGTAAATACCATTTTCCATTTTTGAAACTCCATTTTGTTCGAGCCGAGGAGTCCTCGAGCTTGAGGAGTATTAGAACTATCTTCCTACCAATTTGCATAATTTTTAGACTTCGTTTGAGCCCCCAAATAAGCCTTGGAACCTATTTTTTAACTAGGTCGGACACTAGGTCTGGATAGGGCCAAAACCACTCAAAAAACTATAAAAAGGGTTGGAGAGCTCATTTTTGGGGTTAGCTTGTTGTAGATTTCAGCTTTGTAAGAGAGCTCTTGTGTAATCGAAGATCTTCCATTGCTCCACTCTTTGCTCTTACCTTGTGTGCGCGTGTGTGTATGTGTGTGCATGCTTATGTGCTTTCACTCACGCACTTGTGCCATCACTTGCTCACGGTCTTCATACCGGTCCTCACGTCTCCACGGATTGACATTTCTGAGGTGTATCTCCTCATGTTGGTACTCACCATTGTGCTAGAGTGCCATGGTGGATGTGGTGCCCTATGGTTCTGATACGAAGACATTCATTTGTTTCCCTGGTCTAGGGGGAGGTCTACCGTATCTTCGCTCCGATCTTCGCCAGTGTGCGAGAGCGGTATGCACTGTCTCAGGTACCCCCAATGCATCAGCAATCATGTCAAGGGTTGCCCTGTATTGCTCGTCCACACCTTCATCTTCTAAGATCTAGTTCATTAGGGCCTTTCCTGCTGCCAGGGATAGTTTGTGTTGTTCTTGAACTCGGTTGATGGTATCATACAGTCTTTTCAATTGCTTTGTATAAGCAGGGGCATCCTCAAGTTCCGGTACAGCTTCATGCTCATATTCATGCTCTTCTTCGTCGGATAGTCCTTCTTGTTCATCCTCTTGCTCCTCTTCTCCAATCTCTTCTTCATCTTCATCTACTTCGATGACTTCTGGTTGGATTGGATGGGGTTGGTCTGTGAGTGTCTGTTGCCCGCTTGCTTGCTCTGCCTCAACTTCCAAATTAGTAGCATTAATTATTTTGGATACCTCCTCATCAGTTAGATCTTCCAGTGTAAAGCCATGAGGGAACTCTAAGTCAATGGGTATAGGTGGGAACACCTGATTCGGTCCTTCCGTGCTATGCCTGGGTAATCTGATAGTGAAGGGTTGCAGTCGTGGAGTTGTCTCTGGTGTCAGTGTAGCACCATGGGCTTGTGCACAGGGCATTTGAACTGCTCCCCTCATTTTCTTGGATGGAGGCCCTGCGGCTGATAGTCTTCGTTGAAATTCTTGCACCCTGGTCCAAACAAGTGCCCTTTGAATTGGCACATCATATGCCAAGCATCAGTAAACAATCCTTGTAAGAACACATCCATAAAGTACTGACTTTTGCTTCTTATACCATCGTTGATGTGCCAAGTGTATTTGGTCAATAATCCAATGAGGCATGTTGATTGTCAAATTGAAGGCGTCTGCTAAGTATAAACTGAACCAGATCTTCTTGGGTGGCATCCTGAATCTCTCTTGAGCAGGGAACGCGAAATGTTGCATGCACATTCGGAGGCGAATGGCAATAGTTGGTGTCATTGCCACCATGTCCTTCAGTTTAGTCAAGTTCCTGTTCTTCATGTTGTCTAGGACCATTGTCTCCTTCTCTATGGGGATATACATGCCTTTCATATCGAGAGCTTCCCTTACCAAATTGTTCGTGAATTTGAAGCGCTTCAGTTCATTACCTCTTGTAAGAGATGGTAGGACAAAGGTGCTATACCCCTTTTTCTCTTTACTAGGAGTGAGGGTGCTAATCAAGTATGAACACCTTAGAAAGTCCGGCTTCGGTAACTGGGCTTTGAAGTAATCATATAGTCCCGCCTTCTTCCATATCGGTTTCAACCCTTCATTATTTTGAAGCCTCTCAAACTCTCTGGTAAAGAAGTGATACCTGTCCCAGCATCCATTGAACTCTATTTCTGCCTCCCACAAGTAAGTGCCTTCTCCAAGAGGTCCTGCCACATCACTGAACCAATGCACGTTTTTGCTTACTGGTGATGTGTGCCCCTGGGGAGGATTCTGAACAGGTATGGCATGTGATGCTCTCAATGGTAGTGGTCTTTTCTTCAACTCTTCCTCAATGGGATCTCTCGTGAGATTGGGCACTTTCCTACTCTCCATAAATAGAAGGAATGTCTTGTGGGAATTGATCATGTGCATCATCCACAAGTTCAATGGGAGGAGGGACTTCACTTTCTTTAGCCCATTTCTCTTCTTGAATCTCTCACAAGAACTCTGTTGAATACCTATTCATAGAAGAAGATGTGTCTGGTTCTATGGCATTAGGCACATAGGCTTCCTGGGCAGGAAGGCTTACTCTTTCACTTTCCTTGCTGTTATTTGGAGGGGTGGGTTCCTTTTCTAATTGTGCAATTAGCCTCTCCAATCTTTCTAGCAGTCCATCAAAGTGCAATTGCGTCTTAGCTGAACTAGAGACATTAAAGAGACAACTGGCTTCAAACATGGTTTGAACCAATTCCACCATCTTAGCACAAATTTTAGTTCGTTCAAGCTCTAGTTCTGCTCTAGGGTAACACTTTTCATGATGGGTTACGTTTGGCTCTTCTTGGATTCTGGCCTGATATGCCTTAAGCATCATGTTAAGATCCTCGGGAGTGGGATCTGCTAGGACTGATCCTACTCTAGGGATTGGTGGGATTGTGTGAGGTGGGTTGCATGGCGATGGGAATGGTGATGGTGGGGTAGTGTGAGAGGGAGTTTGAGATGTGAGTTCAATTATCTTGGCTTTCGTTTCTCTTAGACTTTCCTCGAGTTCACTAATCTTCTTTGCCCATTGTCTTTTCATTCTCTCGTGGCTATCTTTCCAGGCTCTAGTCATCTTCTTCGTCATGCTCTCCATTTCACTAACATCTAGGCTCTTTTCCTGGCCTACACCTTGGTTTTGCTGCAATGCTTGAGCTCTAGTGACCACTTGCACTGGCGTAGTGGATGTGAGACTTCCTGTAGAGTCTACTACCAACCCAATAGCATTGATGGGAGTGATTTTCGACATGTTATTGGGGTTCTTTGGGCAATCTCGTAAGAGATGCTCCTTCCCACAATCCGAACAAAAGCCTTGAATGGTTACCGATTGGGGCTGCGTAGGTGCAGGCATTAGGCAATCACGAATGAGGTGATCTCCCTGACATCGATAGCATTGCCCTCTAGGAAATGGTGGTCTTACTTGCCTAGGTTGAGGTTTAGAGTTGGGGTTTGCATACATGACATTTGCGTAATCTGGCTCCCAACTAGGTTCACTCGGTTCTTCACCATAGTAGGATTCACCATGTTCAGGAGACTGCATGTAGTAAGCCTGGGGGCTATCAATATGTGTAGAATCAAAGCTATGGTCACTAGGATCACTTTCTGAAATCAATGGTGTCACTAGCACTATGGTTCTATTCAGGTTCTCTTTTGCAGCTGCATACTTTACTGGGATCAGATTGGTTGGGGTACGAGGTTGCTGAGCTAACACAGGCTTAGGCCTTCGCTGGGTTTGGTAGGGCTGTTGATAGGGTTGTTGAGGTATGCCATATTGTTGTGGTGGGTACTGGTTTTGGTATCTTCCTTGTTGAGGGTATGGCTGAGGGTAGGTTTGCCTAACCGCTTGCTTGTTATATGGGCAATCTTGTGCAGTGTGATTAGTGTATCTCCTTTCTATGGTGCAGTACTGGCTACTAGGATTCACTTGGGGTTGAGCCATAATGGGACATACATTCGCCATATGGTCTCCTCCACAAGTATAACACCGCTTAACTGGGGCAAATCTTGGAACTTGTTTGCTAGAGACACCTAGTTTTTGAGCTACCTTCTCTGCGAGCTCCTCAATAGATGTGGATTGTGTGGAAGAGAGGCTAGACGAACTATTTGAATCTTTGTAGATTTTTGAAAGCTATAATTCCTCCCCTAGGTTATCTTCAATGTCAATGCACATGCGTACACACTCTTCTATGGTCCTGGGGTCCTTCAAGTACACATGATCTCAATTTGGTACTTAGCAGTCCATCCAAAAATAAATCCACTTGTTTGGCTGGAGTGGGTAGCTCATGAATTGGACATCTCTCTAAATATTGCTCCTTCCTGCAAGTCTAACGGTCTCTTGAGGCGTCTGCTTGAAGCTATGAATCAATGAGGAAGTATTATGCCGTATACCACTCTTGGAGAATGCAGTAATGAACGTCTCTAGAAGTTGGTCTATGTTCCTGAAGTGTCTCTCATTTAGTGGTTGAAACCACGTAAGGGTGGTGTCCCTAAGGGTTATACCAAAGTCATTGTATTGCGTGAATAGGTCCTCCACTTGTTGAGCTCTCAAGACTTGCCTAAACTCAGCCACATGATCGTATGGGTCTCCAGTGCCATCTAAATAGTTCTTCATGGGCTTAACTAGCTGTGTAGGTCTCAAAGTCCTTGTGTGCTCTCTAGGTCTTGGCAGAGGGAATTCATCTGCATTTCTTGGATTCCTTGGAGCTCTAAGTCTCTCAGGTTCCACTCTATCCCTTTCCGTTCTTGTTCTTCTCTTCCCAACGGGTTGGGGAAACTCACTTTTGGCCTATCTCTACTTTGGTCCCTTTGAGCTCCATGAGCTTGGGATGTTCCCGCTCCTCGGTGGCTAAAAGAGACATTAGATCTTGGTTGGGGGAAAACAAATTCACCCTTCCAAGTGTAGGCATGCCTGCCATGCTCTGTGACCACAAAGATCCTTTCTGAGGTATTATCCACGTAGGTCACTTTGCCTTGGCTATGAGGATCTTTGAACTCATAGATCGTGATCGTTCCTACCTCATTTGGTTGATCTGGCTTATCCAAAAGGCTTCATCAGTCTCTCGATTTAAGAGCAGATCTATGCTCTTGTTGTCCTGGGGAATCCACTCTGGTGTGATAATTCTAGTAACAGATTTGCCTCGAGGTGTTTTAGGCTCTCCACCTATGTTTCCTTGCTCTAGGTCACCTATGTCCGTCTCTAGAATCACATTCCCGAATTCGTCTGTCCTATCTGGGTGACTGGTGACCACATATATGGTTCCTTCTTTGTCTAGGTATGCTCCATTTTCAAACTTGACTACTGGATGTTCTATTCCAATGGGTTGATCTGGGTTTTTTATTTGGACCACGGACCTTCCTAGGCCGTCCTCATAGATGCAAGCACCTAATCCGTTGGTCCTAAGGTATTCAAGTTGTGTCTTGTAAGGGCCTTCTACCCGTTGTAACTATGGCACACCGGAACTCCCTGTGGGTCTCTCCATATCATGAGGCGTCTCAGACTCACTAGTTTTAGAGCTAGGGTAGTGCGAATGATGGCTCAACTACTGGGCCCAAGACCTAGCAGTATGGTTTACACTAGCCTCTGAAGACTTAAGACTCTATCTATCTCTCCCTAGGTGTCGTCCTGATCTAAGGTTCATATGCATAATCGAGTCGCCCCAATTTTTACCCAAAGTACAGCCTCGTTGCTGAGTTCTTTCGTATCAATTACTTGGTTCTTTTTTAGTTGATTATCATGTTTATGATCTTGTCTGATATCACGTCGTCAGGAATACTTGAGTTAATTTCTGCACTTTAGTTTGTTCGTACTATATCAACTCCTTTTCTTTTTAAGTTATCGATCGCAAAGAGACTATCTTTATGCTTGAACTTGAGTATTTAATAGTCTTCAACTTGACAGATGCCTATCGTCGCCCTCACTTACTTCTAGCACTACTCGCACTTAGCCTGAGCTAGGATTTGACAAAGGGAGTTGAGAATAATCTAACCTCACTTGCAGATCCCTTGCTCTTTGGTGCTCAAGAACCCTGTTCTCAAGCTTGCAGAATGCCCTAGCTTTGGATGCCTTCCAATGCTAAATTGGACCTGTAAAAGTCCCAAAGCTAGCTCAAGACTTAGATTCAAATTACTTAACAAATCACTTTCATTCATGCAATTCAGATATCAATTTGCACAGGGTCTTTATGGAACACAATTCTAGAGATCCCTGAGTTTTCCTCCCCCATGGGATGGTCCCCACGGATTTCCAATGAGCCTAAGATCACCCCAAATGGATTTCATATGAGGAAGTTATGACAGTTCAAGGTTCTAGGGTTAAAACAGGGCTCAAACAGGCTAACAGTTCCCAGGATTATTCTCAAAAATACAAGTGTAGGGACCTCACAAAGTGCTAATTGTTTGACAAGTATGCCCAAAATTACCCCAAAACTTGGAGCACTAATACCCTACACTTTTAGCCGAAAAAGCCTGTCAATCGCGATCGACAGGTCTGTCAATTGCGATTGACAGAGGTGTCCATCAGGCCTGTCAGTCGCGATCGACACGTCAATCGTGATCGATAGAGTCCATCGTGGGTCTTGTCAATCGGGATCGACGGTGTCAATCACGATTGATACTTTTAGCATGAATTCTAGTGTAATTTCAGTCAATCGTGGATGTGTCCATCGCGATGGACACGTGGCAACACGACTCTTTGAGTCAAACGTGAAATTTTAGTCGGTCACCATCGACGGTGTCCATCGGGATTGACTGAGTGCTATGTGGCAGTCCTTCGGGGTCTGTCACTCATGATTGATAGAGTCTGTCGATCGCGATTGACAAAGTCAGTCGATCATGATTGACAGAGTCTGTCGATTGTGGCTGTCGATCGCAATCAACAGTGTCGGTCGCGATTGACAGAGGATTAAGGAATTTTTTAATTTTGATTAGTGTTTTGCAATGTGCTCATCATGAGTGTTCTTGTGGTGTACTTTGTTTTACAAAAGGAGCGTTTTTTCTGTCGATCGCGATCGACAAAGGTCTGTGACACAGAGATAGGGCTGAGCTTTTCCGTACCTACACAGCCTGCTAGAGATGATTATACAGCAAAAACCTGCAAGGAAGCTCAAAAAACATGCAAAAGCAGTGCACGCAAATCGCTCTCTTGCTCTCTCTCACAAGTGAAATGAGGGAAATGGAAGGGGAAAGGAGATATGATCAAAAAACTCAAATTTTTCATGATGATGGTGATGAAGATGGTAGAGAAAACAAAAGAAAATAGATAAAAGTGAAGAAATTACCTACGACTCCAATGCCTCAACTCTACATCTCACCATCACACGCTCGTCGTCAAAGCTCGATCCCTGGCAGCGGCACCAAAATTTGGTGTAGCTTAGTGATGAGTAGTGTTGGAGTTAGACATCTGCGGAAGCACGCGAACAACACAAGGAAGAAGAAGAAGCTTGGAGCACAAATACACAATACTGAATGTATTACTAGAGAATGTACAAAGATTAAGTAGTCCATTAGGGCAATAGGTGTACATACAAGTCGGGGGAAAAAAACCTCCTAAAGAGGGAAAAAAGTGCCCCGGCGGTCCTAGTGTGTTCACACACATCACTACCTAAATATATCAACAAATCCCCCCTGGGAGTGATGCAGTGGACAAGGAGCTGGCACTCATGTATAAGGAAGTACCAAGCTATGTCGAAATCATTCCACAAAAGGAAGTAAGCCCAAAGCTTTGCGGAAAGCTTCAAACTTCTCCCTAGGCAGAGCCTTCGTGAAAAGGTCTGCAATGTTCTCTTGCGTGGGCACATATGCCAAGCTGATCTCCCTAGTAGAGAACCTCTCCCTGACATAGTGATAATGCACCTCAATGTGCTTAGTGCGAGCATGGAACACATGGTTCCTCGCAACTGTCAATGCGCTCTGACTGTCAGTGAAGATGGTGGTGGCAAAAGAGTGACCAACACCCAAATCAGCCATAAGGCGTCTGAGCCACACACACTCAAGAGTAGTTGTGAAAGCTGCCCTATACTCAGCCTCACAATTGGAAGTGGCCACAGTAGGCTACTTCTTGCTCAACCAAGATATACATGAGCTACCAAGCATGAAGCAAAAGCCACTAGTGGACACACGAGTGTCATAGCAACCATCCCAATCAGATTCAAAAAAAGCATGCAAATCTGGCGGTAGTGATCCCCCCTTGGGATAAAACAACCCAAGTAGCCGAGTACCACTCAAGTAGCGAAAGATGCGCTTAACCGCCTGCCAATGCTTGACTTCTGGGCAATGCATAAGTCTGCTCATTTGTGAGACAGCAAACTGAATATCTGGCCGAGTAATGCATAAGTAAATCAAGCATCCAACAGCTAAACACTGCAATAATGTGTCAATATATTTTGTTTGACACAAAGCCATTCCACCATCAAGTTGCATAAAGTAAATGCCCAAATAGTGATGTAAATGCCCCAAATCAGACATCTCAAATGAGGCATGCAAATCAGCCTTAAAATTAGCAATATGCTTCTCAATAGGACCAGTGAGCAGCATGTCGTCAACGTAGACAACAATGATCAGAAGCACATCATTAGCACACTTAACATATAAGGTGCTTTCAGGTGGACTATTCGCAAAACCATGTGCAACCAGATAGGCATGTATCTTTTCATACCAAGCATGTGGTGCTTGCTTTAAACCATATAATGCCTTCTTTAACCTTCACACCTGGTTTTCATGCCCTTTCTGCACAAAGCCACGAGGCTGAAAAACATACACTTCTTCATGCAAGTCACTATTCAGAAATGTTGTTTTAATGTCCAACTGATGTACATTCCAATCATGATGGGCTGCAAGTGCACAAATGCTCCGAATAGTAGTCATACGGCATGTAGGTGCAAAGGTCTCATCAAAATCAATGCCTCTTTCTTGTGCATAACCCTTTGCAACAAGCCTAGCCTTATACCTGTCAACTGTACCATCAGGTTTACACTTCAGCTTGTATACCCACTTAGTGCCAATGGCCTTCTTCCCAGGAGGCAAGTCACATAAATACCACGTACCATTCTTCATTATAGCATCATATTCAGATTGCATAGCAGCCATCCAATTTTCTGAATTTTGTGCTTCATCAAAAGAAACAGGCTCATTCTTATCATAGAGACTAGACACAGCCATAGCATAGCAATCTGATGCAAAGGAGGCACTATGAGAGCCTGAATGAGTACGATATGACAAAGCTGCATCTAATTTGCTGTCACGCAAAGTCTGCACCAGCCATTTTGGCATAGTTTTTGCCTGCTCAATATCAGCTCTCTCATCAACAAGTGCATCATGTAAATCTGCATCAGAAATGGAATGATCTGCATCATCATATGAAACCTGCAAAGGCTGAGAAGTTTCCTCATTAGGACCAGCACTAGATTGTCCACCTATAAAAAGAGGCATCAACGTATCATACATGTCTTTGGAGCCAACATATGTCTCCTTAGTACATGAAAGCAATGGCTGAATAGCATCTTCCACAAATACAATATCACAACTAACCAGAATGTGTTTAGTCTATGGATGATACAGACGATAGCCTTTACTTTCAGAACTGTACCCAACAAAAATATATTTTACTGCCTTATCATACAATTTTCTACGATGTTGTTCAGGCACTAGTGCATATGCCAAACAACCAAAAACACGCAGATGAGCAACAGATGGCTTGCGGTCATGCCAAGCCTCATATGGAGTGATAGATTGCAGCGCTTTAGTGGGACACCTGTTGAGTACATATGCTGCACACATGACATCCTCAAGCCAGAAACTATGTGGTAAAGCCTGACTCTTGACCATGCACCTCGCCATCTCCATGAGTGACCTGTTCATTTGTTTAGCAACTCCATTCTCTTGAGGTGTATACGGCATTTTACATTGGTGGTTTATCCCACGTTCAGCTAGAAATGCATTAAATTAAGAAGACATATATTCCCCCCCTCGATCAAAACGGAGGGTGCCCATTTTACATGCTGACAGATTTTCATCCAAAACCAAAAATTGTTTAAAGCACATGAACACTTCGGACTTTGCTTTGAGTGGATATACCCATGCATGTCTAGAAAAATCATCAATGAAAGTCACAAAGTAAAGGTAAGTTCCAAAAGAGGGTGTCTACATAGGACCACAAACATCACTATGTACAAGCTGCAATTTCTATGTAGCCCGAACTGAACCATCTTTTGGAAAGGAGGAATGCTACATTTTGCCCAAAATACAGCCTTCACAAACATGTTTTCCAGGTGCCTCTAGTTTGGGCAAAGAGGACACCATTTCAGATTTCTGTAGGCATAGCAAACTAGCAAAATTCGGATGATCAAAGCGTGCATGCCAAAGCTTTGCATCTGACATAGTCTGAGAATTATTTACTCCACATGCCAAATCATTTACAGATCTTTCATAGTCTATGAGCTTATACAAACCACGATATAAAATTCCAGAAGCAATAATCACATCGCCATTTGACAGATCATGAACTGTACACCTGTCATCAACAAATTTCACAACCAAGCCAATCTTGGCTAATGCAAAAACTGATAACAGGTTCTTTTTGATCCCTGGCACAAATAAAGCATCTGAAAGTGAAAGAACTACCATCAACAGTAGTCAAAATGATCTTACCAACTCCCATAACAGGATAAGAGGAGTTGTTGGCGCATGTAACAGTATTCCTTGTAGGGGCAGGCTCGAGTGTAGAAGAAACTACGCTGCAAGGTAATATGTTTGGTTGCCCCACTGTCAAAATACCAAACATCGGAGTCTACTGCAGACATGCACTGATCATGAGAAGATGGGTCAAAACTGCAGACAGTAGTAAAATCCCATTCTTCTTCCTGCACAAGATGTGTAGACTCTGTTTTTGTTGTAGAGGCTTCTGCAACAACCATTCCAGCCTCTTTCTTCTTTGCCTCTTTAGCAGCCATTTTTGGATAGTTCTTTATGATATGATCATTCCCTTTATAGTACTTACAAAACAATTTTTGCTTTTTTGATTTCTTCTCATCTTTATCTTCCTTCTTCAAATATGCAGAATTAGCATATTTCTGCTTACTAGTTGAAGATCTCCATTTTCCTTTGCCCTTCTGACTAGCCAGGAAAGCTTGATCTACAACTCGCATAATGGACCTATTTTTCCTGGACTGATCTTCCTGCAACAGAACAGAGACTAACTCCTCAAATGTTAAGGCATTTGGATTGCCTTTCATCATCAACCGAAGAGTAGAATCAAAACTCTGATATGAATCAGGAAGACCATTCAGAACGGTCTACACAAGTGAGCTATCTGGTATAACCTCATCAAGCGAATCTGCTCTGTAGTAGGTGCAGGAGAAACAACAGCACAAACAGGAATTTGCGGAATATCATCTTCGACACCATCTTCATCAGCTCCAACACCTGTATTTGCAGTACCTGTAGTCAGAGGTGTAACATGACGTCTTTCAACACCCTGCACAATGTTCCACAATCCTTTTGTAACCAATACATGTCGCATCATATAAGCCCATAATGGGTAGTTGGTACCATCCAACTTATCCTCAACAACTAACATACGGAATACATCACTGCTTTCAGCCATGGCCGGTGACTAAAATACCTTGATGCAGAAAATTGACTGTATCTCAAAATGTTGAACAGAACTCCCCCGATGAATTTTGCTAGACCTGTAGCAGACTTTGAGACGCTTATACTGGCGAACAGAAACTGGTGTATACCTTTGGCACAAAAAGATGAAATAGCCTGCACAAGCGCTACGATAATGTGTTCAGAGGCCGAAACGAGCTCAAATCGCGATTTTGGCACCAGAGAGCGAAGCAATTTTGATCTCTGAAACAACCTGAGTATGCTCACCAAATTTCGTGCGAATTTGAGACTGCAAACAGAGGAGTGTCGATGGTGCCCTAGATGAAGCAATGACCTGCTCTGATACCCATTGTTGGAGTTAGAAGCCCTGGTCCTTCCAATTGGAGTGACCTACAAGTGTAAGAACATTCTTGTTCGTGAAGATAAGCTTAGCCCAAGAGGCCTCACTTTTACACCATGCTTTGATAAGCCATTTAGCAGCCAACTTGTTAGCCATGCTCTGAATGTCCAGAATGCCTAGACCCCCACGATCCTTTTGGATACTACAGGTAGTCCATTTAATTTTGGGGATGCCTCTTCTTTTGGGATCATTGGTCTAGAGAAAGTTTCAACAAATTCTTTCCAATTTGATTATATCTTCATCCTTTGGTCTCCAACAAGAGAGAAAGTAAATAGTTGATGAGATAAGGAATGTATTAATTATCATGGCACACCTAGCTAGGTTCATCTACATATCTTTCTAGAAGGCTAGCTTGTTATCGAGCTTCGAGAGGACCCAATTCCATCATTGGTCCATCAAAATGCTAAATCTCATCAAAATACCTAATAGGTGGAAGATTTGTCCCTTAGGGATCATTTGGTAGCCCTGCTCAACCAGGAATCAGGGTGGAGGTCCGATAATAGCTGTGAAGGTGATTTTAGCGTGGTTTATTTTGGATCCCAAAGCCACACAGAATGTGACCAAGCATCACCAAAAAGGTATCAATGCTAGTCATATCATTATGCACAAAGGCATTTGTGTCATTCATAAAAAGTCTCATGATCGTGTCGCCATGAGAGGGAGCAAGAGATCCTCTATGTGGCCTAAGTCCATATGATGCTTCATTAGACAAATAAGCCCCTCCATGGCAATCGAAAAAAGCAAAGGGACTGAAGGGCAACCTTGGCTGATAGAGCGTTTTAGTCTCATAGTCTTCAACAACTGGCCATTGCGTTGATGCATTTTCTAGGAGGGTAGAGATCATCTTAGTGAATTTCTGCCTACAACGGAGGTCTTTAAGAGATTGGAGAATGAAGTCCCACTCAAGCCTATCATATGCTTTGTCGAAGTCAATCTTAAGGAAGATAACATTTTGACCAGACTCCTCAGCAAATTCAATACCGTTTCAAATATCAATAATAGCTTCCATTATGGACCTACCCTTGATGAAGCCCTTTTGGTCGTCACTTAACCAACTTTGTAAGTGGCAAGAATTTGGTTGGCAATTACTGTAGCAAGGATCTTGTATCTTGTTTTTAGCATCGTGATCAGGTGCCAATTCTCAATCCTGTTTTTATTTCCTTTTTTGTGAATACATTTGATGACTCTCTTGTTTAAACATTCGGTCAACACACCAAACGACAATGCCTCTTGCCAAACCAAGTAGAGCAGAGTGGCCACCACCTATCTGAAGGTCTTTAAAAACTCATTGGTAAGGTGGTCAGGACTCGAGCTTTTCCCATTAGGAAGCATGTCGATGACTTCAAGAATTTCAATGTTTGAAATTAGAGCTTCAAGCAGAGTTTTCAAGTTAGGTAAGATTGTTGTTGATTTTACTCTAGAAATTGCCGCCATGCAGTCTTCTTTGCGGGAGAGAAAGAGGCCTCGAGACCCCGAGGAGTTGGAAAAAGTGCTTGACAATCATAGAACTATTTTCTTCTTCGGTCTTGCATTTAACCCCATGGAGGTCCATCAAGAAGGTGACAACATCCTTACATTGTTTCTTTTTTAGGAGGGTGCACATATCTTTACTAGGTTTCTCAACCTCACCAGCCCACCACTCTTTAAAATATACATGTAGATTTTTCCTTTGGATTTCTTCCTCATATCTCAGCAAACCTCTGATTTTTCGTAGCCCTGTCTACTATTGAGAGTTGCCTTTGTTCACTTTCTCCTCAAGACACCTCAGTCTCCGATAGATTTTCTCTCTACGCATGGGATGAACATTTTGTAGCCTCTTCTAGGCCCTGATAAGGATATGAAGAGTCTTCATAACTGCGATCCTCCAACTTTTGGCCGATGATGAGAGGTTGGTGAAGGCTGAATTCAAAGCCTCAGTAATCTCCTGTTGGGCGGAGGGGAAGGAGAAAGATGTCGAGTTAGCATGAAACCACCGTTCTCTCTTCAGCTTGGTGAAAGGCTCAAAGGAGAGAATAATTGGGTAGTGATTTGAGACGGTATGATCAATATGTTGGGATATGGAGGGTTGGTGCTACTTGTGGGTTAAGTCTTTTCATATGTAGCTTCTATCAAGTATTGCTTTTCTCAAATCATTCCGAGATTGAAGGTTAGACCAAGAGAAACCAATCATGTCTTTAATCTCCACAAGATCTAGGTGGAGTTTGATTTTATCTCAAGCTTCTTTTTCCTGACCATCAATAATTCTCCCTCTACTTCCCAAGCGGTCCGAAGGATCCTCCATGTTTAAATCCCCACAAAGCACAACATTGTGGGAAAGAGGTACCAAAGAATCCCATGTGGCAATCCTCTTTGTCTCCTAGTTGGGAGCATACATGGAAACAATGGTGAAATGCAAGGGGTCTCCAAAGGACGTAACAATCCAACAATGATTTTGATCTTTGACGATGTTGATAAGACTATCAAACCAAATGTTGTTAATTCCGATAGCTGCCCCACCCACACCCCTAGGCTGATTAGTGGAAATCCAAACATGAGATGAAGAAATTCGTTTTAGTCTTTTTTGAAGGTCTTCTCTTTCAATTTCAATCTCTTGAATACACATAAAGTCCGGATTTAGGCTATTATCCCAAAACCATTGGCCAATAAAAGCTGCTCTTGAGGGGTAAAACAATCCCCTTACATTTAGTGATATGAAACTCATTATCGAAGGTTAATTTCTTTGCGGGGAGGAACCTTGTCCCTTTTCTTCTTGTTTTTCTCTTCCTCTCTTTTCTTTGAAGTGGAGGCATCCAGACAAAGGATCTAGCCCTTGAGGGGGCTCTTCCATGGAATCTCCAATGGTTGCTTCCCTTTATGGGTCACCTTCTTTGGAAAGGAACATGGAAGCTGCTCAAGAATTGTGGATTCGATGATGGAGCTTTCACTGTCGTTGTTGTTACTGGTGAATCCATATTCTTTACTAGTGGTATACCCCTCTGGGTTATCTTCTTTACTAGTGGAATCCTCTAGGTTTTGTCCTTTAGTGTCCATGTCACATTGGTTCCTTCCCCCTGGGTAATCAAACTCGTTGATCTCTTTCTCTAAGTTGCAATAGATGTTCCTGAGTGTAGTTGCGCTAGAGGGGCTCCTCTCGATTGTCTCCGTAGGGCTTCTCTTCATCTTACTTCCATGAATCCTTTTGAATCTATCACCATGACTTGAATTTCTTTCTCTTCCCCAACGTTTGGAGGATGACCTTGAGTTCTTACTTGGCTCTTTATAGCATTGGATACTTCTTGGTTCTTCTTATTCTTAGAGGAATTCTATTTGGACAGGCACTCTTTAATCCTCTGTCCTTGGAGTCACTAGTGAAAACATGCATTTGATAAATTTTTGTATATGATCTCCTGCTTCAAGGCATCTCCTTCATCGATGTCTATGCAAATCTTCGTAGGGAGAATCTTATTTAGATCTGCTTCAATGCCTATCTGCGGGTGCTGTCTTGCATTGAACGAATGTCCTCAATGAAGCCCCCAATTTCCTCTCTCAATGCTAATGGCCAACCAATGGGCGTCACAATTTCTCTTAAGAAACCATACAAGAAGAAGGGTAAGTTATGAAGTTCTACCTAGAGCAGGTAAAAAAGTGGTTTAGTCTTATTTGGAACTAATTCAGGGAACCACTTAAAAAGGCTTAAGGTGGATCTCCAAATTTGCCAAGTGCCAACTTGTAATGCTTGAAATGCCATCTCCTCATCGTCAAAAACCAAAAGCACGTGGTTTGCTAGCAAGAATTGACATTTTCTCACAATCAAACCACGCTCGAACCACTCCTTATGAAACCAAAGACGTAAGGATTCTAAGGGGTGCCTTGGGCCGAAGAATTGACCGATGAGACATGTTTTCATTAATTCTTCCTACTTCACCAAAATATCCTCCCTCTTGACTGAAACAACTGGAGGATTGACACCAGTCAACTCCTTGGAGGCATCGGGGGTGTCGTCCTAAAATGAGGGGCCCACATTGCTAATTAGCAACAAGGGTGCGTTGCTCCCAAAGCATCTTGTTGTGTCCATTGAATCGGGCCCACAAGAAGCAATCAAAGCACTAAGGCCATTGTGAACCTCCGAAAGCTCTCAATTCTCTCTTTTTTTTTTTTCCTTTCAATCTTCTACTTTTTTTTCTCTTCTCACCTCTTTTTTTTAGTTTTTTTCTCTCTTTTTTTTTAATAATTACTTTCAAGCCCTTCAATCACGCAAAGGTGAGGGGCAATATAAAAAACGGCTATGTTGTGAGAAGACTGGGATGCCCCGTCAGCTTCTATCTGTCGTCAGTCGCAATAGCCACCGTTGCGAATCGCGATAGACTGCCCACTCGGTCGCGATAATCATGAAACTTTCTCGTGTGCTTTTGTGCAGATGTTGCTCGTGACAAATGATGGGCTCTATCCTGCCTCCGCGACAGACGGTGTTCTCACAGACTTGCCGCAACACACTATTTCTCTTCACGATATTGCTGAAAATGCAGCTATAATAGTTCCTCCAGTCATGCACTTGCTGGAGCTGTTCAAGAGTGTTTGTCTTGCGAACCCTGTCTCGCCCAGCTTCTCCGAGCATCAATCTATGGCGTTCTGCCTCCACCTCAGGATGGAGAGTACTGAGCCCCTCGGTTTTGTACACACCTGTCCATTGAAACTTGATGAAAGTGATTATGTGACATGTCATGCTCAAATTCTTAAAACTAACTCCAGGTCAAGGACAGGTGTCCACGTGTACGAATAAAGATCCTCGTTCAACAATTCAACAACACTAGCAGTGAAGTAGTCCCAGACGGCTGGTCTAGCGGTTGAATCCCTCGCCTCTTGAGGCGGGGGCGTGGGTTCAACCCCCCACTGCTGCGCGGGACGTCTGAGCCTTCGGGCGTGTAAAACCTGGCCTTCGGGCGTGTAAGTCTGGCCTTCGGGCGTGGAAACCTGTGCCTTCGGGCGTTGTAACCGGTCTGAGTCTAAACCCCTGTTCTTGTGGGATAAGGGGGGTCCATGGGTACTATGCCCTTCCTTGTACAGTTGCAATTTCAAAGTTAAAGTCCGGGGGAGTAGGCCTCGGCCGAACCTCCATTTAAAAAAAAAAACACTAGCAGTGAAGTAAAGTTCCACGAATACTTCCATACGTTTGTTGTCGTGCCGTTCTATGCGGGCTTTGTTAGTGGACATAAGAAAAGGTACATATGTGTAACAAAAAGATAGGATTTTCATTACTACCGTAAGAGATTGCAGTACTAGAGACAAGCCTCATTCCCCGCATGTGCAATGCAATAGCTGCACTATGAGTAGGACAATGTGCAGGTGAAGCTCACTATATTTGACTTTGAAGGACAAATCCCAGTCATCCGAAAGAACAAATCGACAGCCAGTTACTTTTTTCTGTTGGAGCGTCTACCTATTAGCCACTCTCTTTCAAAGTCGCGTTCTGTCAATGATACAGCACATTAATGCCTTTCATCTCTCTCTCTCCATCTTTCATTGTTTACATGTGTAATGCAATAGCTGCACAATGAGTAGAACAACACGCAAGTGAAGCTCACTATATTTGACTTTGCTGGAAGGACAAATCCCAGTCTTCGGAAAGGAAAAATAGACAGCCCCTTACTATTTTCTGTTGGAGCGTCTACCTCGTACCCACTGTCTTTCAAAGTCGCGTTCTGTCAACAGAGTCGATGAGTAAAAATGATACAACAAAGTAATGTCTCGAACGCTGAAGACAATAGTGAACGCATTCGAGACGAAAGCTTTATGCCAAGGTCTTCTCTAGTGTTTAATGGAGAGAAAACAGCATCTGGAACGATCAAGTTCTTCCGCTGTTGCAGGAAACGTTGTTTTCTTTTGATTATTGTATATATATGACTTTCTGATCGTTAATGACAAGTACCTCTGTAGAGTGTCCGTATAAGGGCTTCCCGTGAGAGATAAAGCGAAGATGATACCAGGCCTCATAGAATATTATAGAGTAGAACGTGAATCGATCCATTAGAATGAATTTTCTGGTTTCGTACGTGCCAGGAAGTTTTAGATTTGAAGGACTTATGTGCAAGCATGTGGGAGCGCAGATGTATGTAGCATCCATGGCGACAACAGAGAGGGAAGAGAAGTTTTGGATAAGTCGCGCTCGGTTCGGCTATATTCATGCGCATACATTTCTATTTTATATTTGTTGGTTTTACATATGTTGCCACATCATCAAATCTCCTCCTCAACCTCATAATGATTTTAATACAAAATAAAAGAAATACATATATTCATACAAGATGAAATCAACATGAAATGAAATCTACATATAAACTAAATTTTCTTAACTCCTAAAATTTCTTTCAAGTAGATGAACTTGTCTTTGGGAAGAGCTTTGGTGAAGATATCTGCCACTTGTTCTCGAGTATTGATGTGAATCAGCTCCAGTTCTCTTTTGATGACCTTCTCACAAACAAAGTTATAATGAACTTCGATGTGCTTCGATCTTGCATGATAAACTAGATTCTTTGATAACATAATGTTGCTCACATTGTCACAATAGATGATCACCTTTCCATCAACATAGACTTCCATGTCTTCAAGTAGGTATTTAATCCATGTTGCTTCACAAACAGCTTGTGTAATGCCTCTACATTCAGTTTCGGTACTTGACAAGGTGACAGTTGGTTGCTTCTTGCTACTCCTTGAAATGGTTGCACTTCCAAGTGAGAATGAAAATTCACTTGTTGACCTTTGATCCATGACATTTCCTACCCAATTGGCATCTGTGTATGCATATATACATGACCGAACTTTTCCCACTCTCTTTCAAAGACTTGTTTTGTCAACAGAGTCGAAGAGTAAAAATACTACAACTCATTGATGGCTTTTATCTCTCTCTCCATCTTTCATTCTCCCTAAGACCCCATCTGCAATCCAATAGCTGCATAATGAGTAGAACAACATGCACGTGAAGCTCACTATATTTGACTTTGAAGTCGTGCTTGAAGGACAAATCCCAATCTTCGGAAAGAATAAATGGATAGCCACTTACTATTTTTCTGTTGGAGCTTCTACCTCATACCCACTGTCTTTCAAAGTCTCGTTCTGTCAACAGAGTCGAAGAGTAAAAATGAAACAATGCATTTATCCCTCCAAAGCTGAACACAATTGTGAGCGCAACACCTTCGAGACGGAAGCTTTATGTCAAGGTCTTCTTTAGTGCTTGATGGAGAGAGAAAAGCATCTGAAAATGTCAAGTTCCTCCGTGGTTGCAGGAAACATTGTTTTCCTTTGATTATTATTTTTTTTAAATGAAGGAAGTTCAGCCTTAGCCTACTCTCCCAGACTTGTATTAATTAAAAGAAAAGTACAAGTGAAGGGGACTATGCCCATGGGATCCTTCAAAACCCTCGAAAAAATGAACCCTGCATGGGCCTTGTCAGGATCCCTAATTTTTAGGGATTAAGCTTAATTTTGTTCTTGTTTACGAGGACAAAGTGCATTTAATAGGGCACTTTTTAGTAGGCTAGAGTAGGCTTTTTTTTAGGCTTTAATAGGCCTCTCTCTTTCTTCTTCTAGAGAGAGAGAAAGAGGATCTACTTTCTATATCATCAAACTCGTGCATGTATTTGAATAAAAAAATGATTTTTTTTAAAAGTCTCATTTTCAGTGTATATTAACTCAAAAGGGCCTATTTTTTAATATATATGTCAATAGTCACTTTTTTGGGCCCATTTTTTGAAGTTTTTTTTAGAAAAAGTATAATTTTCAAACTCCCTCCAAAAGTAAGTGCCACATCATCAAATCCGTGACTATGCTTCCCTTAAAAAATGACTTTTTTCAAATTTCATCATTTTCAGCCATACACAGTGGAAAGATACACTTTAACCCATACACATACAAGAAAACACATTTTTTGAGCAAAACATATGCTTTAGAGTCCCTTCCAACCAGTTTTTCATCTTTGTTTTTGATATTGTTGGTCATTAGCAAAGATGATGTTGATATGTATCACAAACTTCACAGTAGAACGTCCTCATGCTCCTGCATCAACAAGTATCCATGTTCGTGTGCCTAGAGAGTTTGCTCCAAATACACGATGCAACAATGATGCCGATTCTCAAAATGAACGTCATGCAGCTAGAGAAAAAAGTATTGATTGTTGGACTCATGGTTCACTATATCCTCTTGATCCAATATCTTCTTACCATCCAACATTCCATAACCTCTCAACTTTACTTCAGTTCATTGGTGCAGGTGAAGCTGGACTATTATGTTACTGCAAGCGATTATCTACACATTCACATGCTACTGCTAAGTATTGGTTCCAACAATATCAACTCCATCATATGAGGGTGGTCACTTTAGAAAGCACAATCATATCTTTACAAAAACAAGTTGCAGATTTGGAACAGGATATTGAAGCAAAACAAAGCACAATTTCAAAGTTAACTACCAATCTCCAGCACCTGAAAGAGACTCCACCTAGTATGCGACATAGGAAAAGAGCATTGTCATCCTTTGAAGCTCTTTCAAAAGGCAACGGAGCACGCAAACGACGTATATATGCAACAAGGTGAGTGTTAGTTTTACTTTTATATGTTTTAATGAAGATTTTATGGAATCTTTCATTGTGTAGGTCATTTATTCAAGACATAACTGCTTCATCAACAACACAAGACCAATTCAAGCTGATGAATAGTTGTATAAACACCAAAGAAATCACCTCTTCTTTTGAATCACCCATAGGAAAGTGTATTAGAATTGTTGTTGAAGCTGAGTTTTCAAAGAAGTTAAAAAACCTTATCACAGTGCAAGATGTGTAGGCAATATGTGACGAAGCGGGCATCAGTAGAAATGGGTATACTGCAATGTACACCCTTCTGAGGCAAGCTTTACAAGCACAAGGTATTTCTCAAAGTGTAATTCCATGCCCATATAAAGTGTCCATCAATAAAAAGACTTCATATGAGGATGTGACTTGTACTATTGGACAATATTTATTCATAGAAGACACTATGCCTGCCTCTGTTTATCATCCAAATATTCCTACGAAGCAATCAAAAATCCTATCTACACAAGGATTTACTTACACTAAATTCAACAGTATATTTTTGGATCTTCAGAAGCTTCAACAAGCAATGGTTCGCTTTTATAGTTCAACAATCAAAGGTACCCCTACTACATTTTATTTGGTGTTGAAGTTTTATTGCATTCAAGTGTCATATTAAGATAATGTTTTCTCTTTTGTGCAGACTATAATGTTAAGTTAAAGTTCATACTAAAACTCGATGAGTGTCAAATCATAAAGGGTCGGCGACTAGAAAGGTTGAGTTTAACACTAATGAATGAAGTTATGGACCATGCAATGAGTGATGAAACTTTAGGAGGGAGGGACCATTTGTCTTACAGTGTGCAATCAAAGAGAGATATCTGGTGGTTAGGTGCTATAGAAGTTCCGAAAGAAACAAACAATGTTATTTCGTGGATTTTAGTAGGACTCCATGGATTATGGAAGTAATCTCTTCTCAAATACATGGGCAAAAGCTTTCTGTAGATGATATAGGTGATTTTGAGGTAGAATGGCATTTGGGTGGAGACCTTAAGAGTATAAAATGCATGTTAGGTTGTAAACAAGGAGCATCTTCTCTCTATCCTTGCCCATATTGTACACAAGGTTACAAAGGATCTAAGAGACAGTCTAAACATGGAAGGGCATTGATGAGAGTTGATGACTCTAAAGAAATTGATGAAACAGACTCATCGAATCACAGGTAATGGGAGATATCACTTTTGAGGTGTCCAATGTTACAAGAACCGACTCGTGATAAAATAAGCAATGATTGGAACCCCGTTATTCCATTTCCATTAGTCAATGTTCACTTTTGTACTTTGCATGCATTCATGAGGATCTTTGATAGGCTTTTGAAGCTCCATGTTGAATATGCATTTGCAATGAAACCACTAGAGAGGTCTATAATAGCAATCCAAAAAATAGAAGACCTTTTGAATTTTATAGGTTGTCATGGTGGCCACGTATCTTTAGTTGTTAAGAAGTATGGTGAGTCTCAAGAGATTTTACAACAAGTTTCAATGACTGGGAAGAAGGCAAGACGTTTCTTTTAAAGAGATATGAATAGTCAAGATGATGGAAAATGGGAGCTTTGGAAGGACCTCTGTTCAATTACAACAGATAATGATAGTCAGGGTGATCTCATTAACAAGCGAAAGAAGGTTTGGTCATCGTTCGATCAATTGTTACATTTGATGTGTTTGGTTTCCACTAATGCTTCACAATGAGAATTATTCCAAGTGACTTTGAAGGAGTTTACACAGTCATTCATCTTATCTTGGGGAGAAAGCAACATTACACATTACATAGTAAGTTTCGCTTACATTTTTTTATTTGGTCTTAAACACTATGTGTATATCTTATTGACCAGATCATAGCATATTCTTTTTGCACATGGAGCATATTTCATGAATCGATATGGGTCACTGGACATTTTTAGTACACAAGGAATGGAGAATTCACATTATAGGGGTAGAGGTGTTTACTTTAAAAACACTCGTCATGGGGGTGGTCTACTCCAATCCAACTATTTAGAAGAAATGTTCAATTGGTTTTTTCGTGCAGCATTCGCTAGAAAATATGTAATGGAACGAGCATGCGAGTCATGAATAGCAAAGATTACATGAAAGCTACAACATGATATTGCAAGAGAGAAGTGGATGTCATCATCAGGACCCCTACATCATGCCGAATGGCGTGCACAAAGATTCCGGGAGGGTTCTGCTTGGAAATAGTTTCCAAACTCTTAAAATACATTATTCTTTTCAAGGTTTTTATAAATCCTTTCAGTTCAAATAAAATTTTAGTGTTTTGTTGAATATACTTTTAATGTCTTAAAACTAATTTTTATCCATTTAAATGTGAACATCACAATTCTTAAGTGAAAGGGTATAAATAGAGCTGTCCTTCCTCATTTTACCACTTTACAACCTAAGAGAATGGCACGCACAAAGCAGACTACTAGAAAGGATCATATTGTCTACCCTAGCCATGTGCAAGGTACTCCACGCCCAACATGGATGACACCCCACAAGAAGCGTCGAACCACAAGCCACTCTTCTAGACGAAAATCGGGTGCAGGGACATGCTCTGGTAGCATTCCATCACGGGGGGATGAAGCTTCACAAGAGAGAGATGTAACACAAGAAATAAATTATTCCCCTCACACATCTGATGATGAGCCCCCAGTCAGGACACCACTCAAGGCAAGGCCCAAACAACGAGGACGGAGGCAGGATGTGATGGAGACATCAAATTTAGCGAGTTCCTTAGATGAAGAAAGAATAAGCAAGCCACTATGGAACAATGATGATATCCCCGTCAACCATCGAGTAACACAAGGAGGCAAGACCCTCCCTGCAGGACAAGGACAAAGACCAACTGATGAAGAAAGAGAGCAAGGTCGGGCAGAGGAAGTAAATGATGAGGCAGGACCATCTAGGCATGCTCCAAGAAGAAAGAAGAACTATCAACCACGTCGTAGACCACAATGACCACAACCCAACATCCCCCCAAATGCAAGAGCACCACAAAGGCGCAGAAAGTAAACCAGAGCCTTTGCAGAGATTCGACACTATCAAAAGTGTGTGGAGCTTCTTATTCCACGAAGGTCATTTGCAAGAGTTGTGAGTGGAGAGATCCAACACTATTGCGCTAGTCTTCCTAGACAAGGGATAGTCATTGAAGCCCTTCAAGAATGTGCAGAGGCATATCTTATATCAATGTTGGAGGACTCTAACCTGTGTGCCATCCATGCAAAGAGAGTGACAATACAACCTAAAGATTTGCAGCTAGCTAGAAGAATTAGAGGGAATAACCCTTAACAATATTTTGTACTCCCTTGTTTGGAGAACTTTTTGTATATCCCATATGATGAATATTTTGTAAATGCCAAATGATGAATATAATCTTTCTCTTCTTATATTTGCTCTCCCAAGTGTTTATCTCTTAGTGTACATGTTTTGAAGTCTATTTCTCCTATGTATCAAGGTGTCTTTTTGTAGTACCCCGCATTTCTTTGGAAGGCCTTTTTTTGGCATTTCTAAGCCATGAAAACACAATCCATGCACATTGGGGCTTATGATTGGCCTAAAATAGAGTGCACTGCATGCTAACCCTCTGACCAATAGCTAAACAATGTTGATGAACATACATGCACTTATTTACTGTTGCATGCTTATATGCACCTAGAGGACTAAACTTTCTCTAATTATTGCACCTAAGAAGAGTCTTCCACAATTCCGCAACTGTAGGTTGTAATTGAGGGACATAGACTTCCAATATAGGGAACCTAGTGCATGGGATGGCCTAGGAATGCCAAAAAAAGGTCTGCCACAGAAACGTGGGGATAGGCCCTGCAAAATGTTTGTAGGGCCCATCCTCGCATTTCTGTGGCAGGCCTTTTTTTGGCATTCCTAGGCCATCCCATGCATTGTTGGCAACAAAAATCACAAGATTGATTGGAAAAAGACTGATTAAAGTGTTTTAAGAGATTGTCAAAAACATAAAGACAATGTACATGCAAATTGAAATAACAATAATTGGTATTATAAAGTTTTTACAGTTGGCTCTTGGCCTTAAGCCTCTCCACTACATTCTTTCTTCTCTGAAAAGAAAGTGGCAATTGGTAAGTCAAAACTAATTGGGATATTAATTGAGGGTGTGTCAATCCAAGACCTAAAGCTATTCCTATTTGACCTAATATTTTTCCTCTAAAGTTAACTCCTAGGGTAGTAAGGGCAAGGGACTTCCTAACTAGAAATATACAATTGGTCCCTTGCGTTATTGTAGATAGGCACAAAACTTTGCTCAAGGCCTTCAAACACCAATTCATGAAGTGTCCTTGAGGGAAAAGTCCTTGCGGATTATGACAAAATCTTCCTTTGGCAATTTTCCAATGTAATGTGCCAAGGAAGATGCATGGCCATGGGCAACACGGTCACCACCACTCCTTGCTGCAAATTTATCCACTTCAATTGTTTCTTGTGCATAGAAAATCATAAAATTAAATAGATACATCTTGTATGAATATGAGATAACCATAAATGTCATTAGAGACTTACATCTTGAAGCCTATCTTCATCCTCTCCTCTTCCCATTGCATCTAGTGGAATCGATGAGTGGGCCATGCCACTTTGCTCCACAACAGGGGATGTTGGAATCTTCTTCTCCAAAATTCTTTCCCTTACTGCGGGCATATCTTCTTCAGTGGCATCTTGGTTGGCATGACATGAAATCTCTTCACACAAATGCAATGGTGTCAGCAATGGAATCACCAAGTGGAATTGTTGCCTTTTCAATAATGTCAGAAGCATTGTCCATGGGAACATCCGAGGTTGAGCAGAAAATACTAAGGGATTCGTGGAGGTGTAGACCGAATGCCTTCTCAATATCGTGCAGGAACAAAAATTCCTCTCCATCCACAAGTACAACTGAAAACATTTCCATCTCTACCTCTGGTAGAGTGGGTTCCACGGGCTCTAAGTTGGAGGGTGGACTATTTTGTGTATTGGCTTCCTTTAATTTGTCCACTACTCCTTGTGGAAATTCTCTGGAAATTTTTTGACTCTAAGGCCTATTCATGAAATTTGGGAATTATTCAAGTCCCATTTATAATACAAGTGATGGTTTTAACTTATAATTTCTATGTTATATTCTTCTTACAAAGATCAAGTCATGAATACATCTTCTTTTTGTTAAAATGTTTTAAGTTTTCAATAGACAAAAATTAATAAGTTGATGAGCTTATTTAAAAAAACACCAAGAAGAATATGAATAAACAAAGAAAAGCATTCAGTCTTGAATTTTTTTAAAATATGAAGTCTGTTATTATCCAATTCAATAATAATAGGTCAATTATACATTATTTGATATATCAATAAATGCTCATAAAATAAATATCCCAAAATATGATGTTATAAAAATCAATAAATTGATTTAAATTTAATTGTATAACAAATCTATCCTAATATGAATTTAGAGCTTACAATTTAATATAAACAATAAATATATTCAATTTGGTCCCAGGTCACTTGTTTGGGTGGTTGGGCCTCTCGCCTCTTGAGGCGGGGACAGGGGTTCAACCCCCATCAGCACATGTAAGGGACATGTTTAACATGGAAAGTTGTATCTTGTTGCTGATGTGCCCACTGCCACCGTTTGTCCTTCTTCGCGATAATTGTGATCGCAATTTAACCCAGCTATATAAACCCCTATTCTTGTGGGATAAGGTGGGTCCCAGAGATACTATGCTCTTCCTTATACAATTGCAATTTCAAAGTTAAAGCCCGGAGGAGTGCCTCGGCTGAACCACCATTTAAAAAAAAAAGCAACCACATGAATTTAGATCTAATTTAACAATACTTAATAATATGCACTTTGACATACTAATAATTTTTCATTTAGGTGAATGATATGAAAATTATGTCAATACTATGTTGTTTAAAAACATGAAAAGATTGTTTCATATAATTTTATAATAAATCTATCATACTAATTTAGAGCTTTGAAAAACAATCAAATTCAATAATAACTCAAATATATGCAATTTAGGCTACCAATAATTTTTCATTTGGTTGAACAGTCCCAAAGATATGTGGTGTTTAAAAACAACAATAAAATACATGATGTTCAAATATTTTAAAATCATTGATATCGTTTCTTAATATATTGTTCAAGTACATAATATGTTTCTCTATCACAAGGTCTCTGATTTACAATTGTATTGCATGTATAAGAACGTCTGTTCTTTGAGCAAATCCATCCATAAAGCCAAGGAATCATTGTTTTGGATAAAAAGTTTTCCAACTCCTCTGATGATTGCCTCCACAACTTCGGTAGAATTACATAAGTGCCTTTCATATTCCAAATCACATGATATAATGTATCATAAAAAATAATGGTATTATTTCCATCCAAATCTAGAAAAATTTTCCAAATTGGGTCCAAGTTTTTATGATGCGCAAACTTATATCCGATACGGATAACAGTTTTTTGGCATGCACCTTGACCTGCTATAATATGAAATCTTTGATGGTGTTTTGGAAAACATAGTGTTCTTTGAGCTATGGACACTCTTTCTGTGGTCCAAATCCACACTTCAAAAAGATCCATACAAAAATCCAAGAAATATAATGCATCCTTGCGAACGTAATGCGCAATTCTTGTGTTCTCTTCAATAAAATTCATATGGTTTTGCAAAGATTCAAGTAATAGATCACCCCTTTCCTTATCAATTGTCGTGAGCAAAATGCCATTCATTTCTTGTATCAATACCCTTCTTTCATCTCTTGGGAATGAAGAAAATCCTTGCTTTCTTGATGAAGAAACATATATGTGTGAAGACCAGCAAGACATCAATGCCAACCTTGTGTTTTCTTTGTACTTTATATGCAAATCAGCATTTTGTTCTTCAAAAAAAAAAATTGAAGTTAATTAGATTTATATAAAGATCAATTAAATTGTTTTACATTCTATATTACTTCATAATTACAGTAATTAAAGATATGGTTAATCAAGCCATTATCATTTCTCTCAATATTCAAAACTTATAGTGAATTAAAATTGATAATACATAAGAAAATATAAGAAAATTGATTTAAATGCATGATATTATATTCATGGGGATTCCAATTTCCTTTTATAGTTTTTCTTACAAACAATATAATCAAAAGTAGACTAAGCCTAGAAAAAACTTCATATATATATATATATGTGTGTGTGTGTGTGTGTGTGTGTGTGACACGCACATATATATATGTACATACATACATATATATAAACATACCTACCATGATATAAATCCTCGTTTACTTTGATTAACACCTGGAGGAGGTTTGGATGGACATCCATTGGCTTTCCATTGAGATCTAGCTTCTAAAAGTTGATCCACAAATGGTTCCTTCTGTAATGAGCCTCTTTAGATATCTCCCTTGAAATTTTTGGAGGACAATTTACTATAATTTTTGCTTTTCTATATCTAAATTGTTGTCGTAACTGTAATGTCACCATCGGAAAATTAACAATTTGTAAAGTTTTCGCTGCACTAATTGAATGTTGTCCAGATATTTCCAATACTCAACTTTATCAATATCATCATGAGATAAAGTTTTTAGAGGTATTCTGACACTTGGATCAATAGGCATAACAATCGCAAGAACTTCATTCTCTTTCGGAGCCAAGACAAAATCATTCATTAATGTACGCACCCAATCTCTATTTAATTTTCGATATACATAATTCGAGGGTGCTGGAAAACATCTTTTTACATCAACATTAAATACTGCATCACAACCGAAAGCATAGTATTCTTGTTTTTGAAGTAGTAAATCCATCATTTTATTTTCTTGTGGTTGCACTACTGTATCTTCTGTTTCTTCACTCCTATTATCTGAATGTCAGATTGATACATCTTCATCGTTTTGTACAGACTTTGATGATGATCCTAAATCTTTATTTGAAGAACCTTTCAACTTTCGTTTCTTAGATCTCTCAAATACATCTGAGGTTCTCTTTAAAGATTTTGACTTTTGCGTTAATCTTTTGGCTTCTTTTATAATTTTCACTAATTCCTCTATTGATTCGATCGATCCAATTGAACCTAATGATCGATCAGACTTTGAGATACTATCTTTCATATCATCCAAACAAAAAGTCTCCCATGATAAGCAGAACTTATTCGCATTAATATTCTCACCATCTGGAAGCACTTTACACATAAAACACGGTGTGCCTTGTGCATTTACATCTTCTTTAACATGAACAATATTGCCCATATCACCATATGTAGATCCTGCATCTGTCATAAATAAATGTACATCTGCTTTGAAGTTTCCTTCATGATCATAAGTATCAGCAAACCATTTCATGTCTTCTTTATGTGTCAAATCAAAAGATTTCTGAACCTTAATCCTATTTGAAGGAACCTTCATCTCACTTCATTTTGATAAATTTTCCAATGAAAATACATTATCGATCACATTGCTTTGAAATTCGGTTGTGTTTTCCATTACTCTTGAAAGTCAAACAAAAAACTTTTTTTAAATCACATCAACATAATAACAAACAATATCAATATAATAACATCAAATTTCTCATTCATAGTCATCAAATTTATTATCAATACTATTCTCTCTAATTATTATACTTTAAATTATAGATTAAAACAATTTACAAAGTTCAAACCTCTTCGTGCCCTTAGTTGAAAAAGATAAGAGACTTGATCTTAAGTTCAAGTGTCACATCCTATAACTCAACAGACAGAGACTTGATATGGTTCAAAAGCTCGAACTTAAGTTCGAGCCTCATATCATAATGAGCCAACAATCCCAAACTTGAATTGGAACCAACAATCCTAAGCTTGATATGTCTTGAAAAGCTAAGAGAGGCTCGAACTTAAGTTCGAGCCCCCCAAAATTGAATTGGTCCTGAGGCTCGAACTTAAGTTCGAGCCTGTTTTTCTTTTGCACATAAGACGTTATTCAATCATGTGACCCAACAATCAAGTTCGAGCTTGGTATTAAGGGACACAATGACTCAAAACTTAGAAGCGCGAACTTAAAATCATGTGACACAACAAACTCAAAGTTGATATGATTTATAGGCTCGATCCTGAAAGGTTCGAGCCTAATGATGCAATATCAAAATTTAGAGGCTCGAACTTAAGTTCGATCCTCATATCATATGAGTAAACAATCTGAAACATAATATGATTATAAGTCAAAATTGAAAGGCTCGAACTTAAGTTCGAGCCTCTCAATTTGATTATAAACCTCATATGACTAGTATCGATGAAAACTTGGTATGGCTGGAAAAGCAGAGAGGCTCCAACTTAAGTTCGAGCCTCTTTGTTCTTTTGCTCATATCATGTGACCCAACAATCATAAACTTGATATCGTTGGAAAAGTTGAGAGGCTCGAACTTAAGTTCGAGCCGATTAAAATTGAATTGATGTTGAGGCTCGAGCTTAAGTTCGAGCCTGTTTGTTCTTTTGCAGATAAGATGTTGTTTAATCATGTGACCCAACAATCAAGTTTGATTAAGGGACACAATGAGTCAAAACTTAGAAGCTCGAACTTAAAATCATGTGACACAACAGACTCAAAGTTGATATGATTTATAGGCTCGATCCTGAAAGGTTCGAGCCTGATGATGAAATATCAAAATTTAGAGGCTGGAACTTAAGTTTGAGCCGCATATCATATGAGTAAACAATCTGGAACATAATATGATTATAATAAGTTCCGCCTCATATCATATGAGTAAACAATCTAAAACATAATATGATTATAAGTCAAAATTGAGAGGCTCGAACTTAAGTTCGAGCCTCTCAATTTGATTATAAACTTGATATGAGTGGTATCGATGAAAACTTGGTATGGCTGGAAAAGCAGAGAGGCTCGAACTTAAGTTCGAGCCTCTTTGTTCTTTTGCTCATATCATGTGACCCAACAATCATAAACTTGATATCATTGGAAAAGCTAAGAGGCTCGAACTTAAGTTCGAGCCAATTAAAATTGAATTGACATTGAGGCTCGAACTTAAGTTCGAGCCTGTTTGTTCTTTTGCACATAACACACTCTTCAATCATGTGACACAACAATCCCAAACTTGATATGGCTAAAAAAGCTGAGAGGCTCGAACTTAAGTTTGAGCCACCCAAAATTGAATTGATCCTGAGGCTCGAACTTAAGTTCGAGCCTGTTTGTTCTTTTGCACATAAGACGTTGTTCAATCATGTGACCCAACCATCAAGTTCGAGCTTCGTATTAAGGGACACAATGACTCAAAACTTAGGAGCTCGAACTTAAAATCATGTGACACAACAGACTCAAAGTTGATATAATTTATAGGCTCGATCCTGAAAGGTTCAAGCCTGATGATGAAATATCAAAATTTAGAGGCTCGAACTTCATATCATATGAGTAAACAATCTAAAACATAATATGATTATAAGTCAAAATTGAGAGGCTCGAACTTAAGTTCGAGCCTCTCAATTTGATTATAAACTTGATATGACTGGTATCGATGAAAACTTGGTATGGCTGGAAAAGCAGAGAGGCTCGAACTTAAGTTCGAGCCTCTTTGTTCTTTTGCTCATATCATGTGACCCAACAATCATAAACTTGATATCGTTGGAAAAGCTGAGAGGCTTGAACTTAAAAAATTGAATTGATGCTGAGGCTCGAACTTAAGCTCGAGCCTGTTTGTTCTTTTGCACATAACACAGTGTTCAATGATGTGACACAACAATCCCGAACTTGATATGGCTGGAAAAGCTTAAGTTCGAGCCACCCAAAATTGAATTGATCCTAAGGCTCGAACTTAAGTTCGAGCCTGTTTGTTCTTTTGCACATAAGACATTGTTCAATCATGTGACCCAACAATCAAGTTCGAGCTTCGTATTAAGGGACACAATGACTCAAAACATAGAAGCTCGAACTTCAAATCATGTGACACAACAGACTCAAAGTTGACATGATTTATCGGCTCGATGCTGAAAGGTTCAAGGCTGATGATGGAATATCAAAATTTAGAGGCTCGAACTTAAGTTCGAGCCTCATATCATATGAGTAAACAATCTGAAACGTAATATGATTATAAGTCAAAATTGAGAGGCTCGAACTTAAGTTCGAGCCTCTCAATTTGATTATAAACCTTATCTGACTGGTATCGATGAAAACTTGGTATGGCTGGAAAAGCAGAGAGGCTCGAACTTAAGTTCGAGCCTCTTTGTTCTTTTGCTCATATCATGTGACCCAACAATCATAAACTTGATATCGTTGGAAAAGCTGAGAGGCTCGAACTTAAGTTCGAGCCGATTAAAATTGAATTGATGCTAAGGCTCGAACTTAAGTTCGAGCCTGTTTGTCCTTTTGCACATAACACACTGTTCAATCATGTGACACAACAATCCCAAACTTGACATGGTGGGACTGAGAGGCTTGAACTTAAGTTCGAACCCCCCAAAATTGAATTGATCTTGAGGCTCGAACTTAAGTTCGAGCCTGTTTGTTCTTTTGCACATAAGACGTTGTTCAATCATGTGACCCAACAATCAAGTTCGAGCTTGGTATTAAGGGACACAATGACTCAAAACTTAGAAGCTCGAACTTAAAATCATGTGACACAACAGACTCAAAGTTGATATGATTTATAGGCTCGATCCTGAAAGGTTCGAGCCTGATGATGAAATATCAAAATTTAGAGGCTGGAACTTAAGTTTGAGCCGCATATCATATGAGTAAACAATCTGGAACATAATATGATTATAAGTCAAAATTGAGAGGCTCGAACTTAAGTTCGAGCCTCTCAATTTGATTATAAACCTTATCTGACGGGAATCGATGAAAACTTGGTATGGCTG
>CM035441.1:8355076-8365076 GCA_020310875.1 Ceratopteris richardii
GTGAAACAACTTTTCCTTATTTCAACAATCAGTCCAAATCTAAATTGATAATAGCCTGATATTAGTTTTTCTTCAATGATTAGTACACACACACACCTCTCTCTCTCTCTCTCTCTCTCTCTCTTTTCTATATAGCAGTACACACACACACCACTCTCTCTCTCTCTCTCTCTCTTTCTATATAGCAGTACACACACACCACACACACCTCTCTCTCTCTCTCTCTCTCTCTCTCTCTCTTTCTCTCTTGCACACACACCATAGACACGACTCTCTCTCTCTCTCATGTGCACACACACTGCAGACACGACACCTCTCTCTCTCTCAGGCAGATTTGGAGTACCTGTGATGCTCTGTCACCCACGTTCACCGACGTTCTCCTGCTACTCAGACAATACAAGTTAATAGGGAGTTGGTGAAGCATATACAATATAAGCTTTGATATCTTATGGAGAGCTAAAATTAGCTAAGACTTATGAACTTTGCTCCAATTACTGTATATTCCAATACTTATGATCTTTGCTCTTGCATTCATAAGTAACATTAATGATAACATATAGGCTTATGAAACCTCTCCTAATCATTGTGATGGAGGTAAATGTTTTTTTTTTACTTATGAATATGATTACATTGAAGCATTAGATAATATTCCTAAAAAGTGGATGCCAAATCAAGTGGATGCCACCAACTTCTAGTCATCGCTAATATAACAATGAGGCTTCATCAAGCTCCAAGATTTTCAAAGGGAGGAAATAAATCATGATGCTTTTGGGATCATAGCTACAAGACATGTTGATATATTCAATGTCCTTTAGTGATATTTTTCCTACTAATTATCAATCTATCTTTATTGATGGTTTGTTAATTAAGTATAATTCTCTTTCAAAACTGTCTACAAAAGCTATTGGTAATCTCAATATGGCTGACAAATTCTTCATTGCAAAAGATAGTAAGGGGTTGATGGACAATGATGTCGAGTCAAACATTGTTGGTAAACTTGTTATGGCGAGGGAATTCTATGTTTCAATAGACACTAAGGGAATGAACGACAATGTTTATATTGCTATAGACAATGAAGGGTTGACCCAATCACCCGATGTTGCAACCAATTAGACTAAAGATGTCCAAATACTCCCTAAACCACAAAAGGGAAAAAAGAGAAAGAGTGAAGTTTCTTTAGAGATGCCTACTAGGTTTATGGAAATTTAATGCCATCTACCTCATGACATATCATGTGTCATCAATAAGGATTTTAAAACTTGAGATCTTATATCGACACTTCTAGAAGAACCAAGGGTACTAACTTTATATTTTTTTGAGGAGATATAGGTTCAATACCAAGCCACTTCTAAGCTCGGATATGGAGCAATTTGGTGTTTTCATATGGAGTTACTAATTGACTAAGAAAGTCCACCATTCCATAGGTCTCCCATTACCAAACTTCCATTAAATGCTCAACGATATTTGGACTATCAATCATTGTCATGCATGGTGCCAAAGAAAGTTTGAAAATTACCTAATCACATTCCAGAATGCATGGCTCGAATATGGTCGTAATACTACATCAATTATTGATCACACTCTTTTACAATACCAGGTGATGTTTTTATTGTCCAACCTAAACCCATGCCCTAAGAAAATCAATCCTACCTTAGTGAAATGTTTCCATGGAGGCCACAAGCTTGCTAATGTTCTCCATACCATTTCCAATGTGTAGAGGTTATTTCAGTTTAGGTTCTTTTGATTCAAGCTAATCGAGACATATATCATGGAATTTCGGATAAAGTAATCATAGAAAAATATTGTAATTAAAAGTGTGTTGTTCATACACAACTATTCACTATAAATACCAAAGAACATTATTTTGAGTCAAAGTGTTTATTTTTTATCGTACCTCCTACTAGCTTATAGTTTAGAGTTTTTAGATTAATATTTCTTAATTGTTTGCTCAAATGAGTACTTATTAGCGTATAGTTTTTATTTATTATCTCAAGGTACGAGTTATTAACTAAAGTGAAAAGTTATAAGAGCAATTTAATAGTTACTATCCAAATTTTACATTCGTAAGTTGAAAACATAAATTAGCTATTGCAGTACTTGCCTATAGCTCAACAGTGTTAGAAGAGACAGACCGATGACACAAGAACATAGTGGTACATGTGCTTATAGAAAATGAAGTGCATAGTTTTGTGGTGATGTGAAATATTTATGTGCACCATTGCTTAGCTAACAAGATGCATGCCAATAGTGAGTATGTAAGATCTCCAACATGGTTACATATTGTTAGGGTTTAATAAATTTATTTTGAAGATGGCAAAGAAAATAGATATTTACTTTTCATTAACTACAACTAGCTATTAAAAATTAATAATGGACAATTCAAGTTACTAGTTGATAACATTAGCCCATTAATATTGATAAGATTAGCCGATTAATATTATTCGCTAACTAACAATAAATGAAAAAAAGTGATAAAACGTATGAATGACAAAGATATTTTAGCATATTCGTTTATCTATGTAGAAAAGAAAGACGTTTTTGTAGTTGTAACATAACTCCCAAGGCATACTATTGTAAATTGATTCATACATACCAACAAATATTGTGTGTATTCCATCAACGATACGTTGTAGTTTCTCCCTTCAATAACGTAAATGCGTAATTATCCATTATTTCATAGAAAAGGCCTTACATGTGATATGTTTTCATATAGATAATGTTTCTCCATGCATCCACCATACTCTAAGTTGCCATCTATTCATCACGAACAAGGAAGACATGAGTTAGAGTTTTTTTTATCACCTTCATATATGAATGTATTATTGTCGGATTCTGGATCTTCATCTTCAAAGGCCAAAAGGGACAAGGTTATGGTACTCGCAATTAGTCCCAATTAGCAACATATGCTTAGGACATCTTTCCTAGCTACCTTAGATTCAATGATAGCAAGAACATCTGCATTATCAAACATCAATACTATAAGCGTCCATCTTCAAAATAACCAAATTTAAAATGGATATAGCCAATTTCTATTATTCCCTAAGAATCCAAACTTTTCTTCCTCTTTCCTTCATCAAACTTAACCTCCTATAAAGTACACATGATATCTCGAATAGTTGAAGAGTAAACAATAGCCATACAAATAATGAGCAACATCAATAGCACACTTATATTGTGCTCCATGTACCCTTTTTTGTTCCTCATCAAAAACCTTTTGAAAATTGCACCTACACGATCATGTTCATCCCTGCAATTTCTAGGCTCAAAAGTTCCATTTCATGCACAAAAATAGACAACTGAATAAGGATAATATTTTCATTAGTATCAGAATCTTTTGCAAAACATCTATGTTATCTAGTTCCACACTTTAAACATAGACCCATGATGCACTTGTATGGGGAAAAATAGCCTTATTTTCTTAGGGGTGTAGCTTTGCCTCTAAAGTATTGTTGATTGTTCTAAATGTTGAGGTAGATGCATTGGATTTAATGTATGAATCTCTTAACATGTGATGCATTTCATTGATGTCATCTTTAAGGAATGTGATTTGCACATGGTAAATACAAAAACATGTAAACGTATGCTTAAGATATCATATAAGTTGGGAGACTCAAACATTCATAGTTGAACTTTGATATGAGGATGAAATAATTGGAAACAAATGTATAGTTCCCCATACACAAGAAATAATGAGCTTTAACAACCGGCATATTAGCTAATACATCTTAGCTAAAGTGGGATAAGCTAATAGTTGTTAGTGATTAATACAAATCACATAGCTAATATTTTATAGCTAATAGATTAGTGCATAGCTAATATATTGTGGAAACACCTCTAGGATCAAGAAACATCCTAATGGATTAGATTTGAGGACATTGTTGCAACTAGGAGAGTGGACCCTAGGTACGGTTTTGCCTAACTCATCTTCGATGGATCCTTTCCAACATATGATTATGCCCACGCATTGTGCTCCAAAAAGAGAAGGAGAGAAAGAAAACAACTTGATAACTCCTCTCCTTAGCATGGCTACCAAGCTTGGGCTACTTTGAAGCAAACTTGAGCATGAAAAGAAAAAGGGAAAGGAGAGAATTAGTATTCAATGGCTATAAAAGATTGTCTATTCAAAGAGAGCATTAAAGAAAAAGCTCCAGATCGTTGCCATTTTAATCTCCTAATGTAGGCTCATTGGGATTCAAGGAATTCCCAGATATGAGGTACTTTGATTGAAAAGATCCCATATAAGTCACTATATAGTCGTTGTGTAATTTGAAGAGATAGAGATCTTAATACTTTCAGGGTTTCCTAAGGATGTGATATTGCTTGTTCTTATCTCAAATAATATTTTAGAGATCCCTTAGCTAGAAATCTTCCACATGGCTTACAATAATTGACTTTCACACTTTCCTTTGGAGAAGTGGAAACTTGGGCATGATTTATCTAACTTTATGGTTTGCAACCACGTTTAGGGATTCCAACTTTTCATAATATAATGTGCCATAAAATTGTTTTGGAGGCACTAGTTGCAATTGCTTTTTCCTCAGAGAATCAAGTATATCTCGGTTGAGTAAAAAGAAACCTGCATGCTAGGGATATTTATTTGGTATATGTGCCTACACAAGATTGATATGCCAGACATATGCACTAGGGTTCTTCCATCAGAAATGTTTGAGTCTTTTAGCAAAACTTTAGGCTCATGACCTTGTGAGGGCTGATCTTTCACTCTTCGTGTGTTCACATCATTTTTTGCAGGGGGGTTTGTTACACTTACGTCTCCCTTGAGTGGCTTTGGTGTGAACCGTCTCCCTGTACATGGGTTTTTACTCTAAACTTGGCTAGAGTTTTTTTTTCCTCGTGTAACCACATATACATGATATACTCATATGTGGTGGCACTTTGTACTTAGGGATTAGTATTCAATGGCTATAAAAGATTGTCTATTCAAAGAGAGCATTAAAGAAAAAGCTCCAGATCGTTGCCATTTTAATCTCCTAATGTAGGCTCATTGGGATTCAAGGAATTCCTAGATATGAGGTACTTTGATTGAAAAGATCCCATATAAGTCACTATATAGTCGTTGTGTAATTTGAAGAGATAGAGATCTTAATACTTTCAGGGTTTCCTAAGGATGTGATATTGCTTGTTCTTATCTCAAATAATATTTTAGAGATCCCTTAGCTAGAAATCTTCCACATGGCTTACAATAATTGACTTTCACACTTTCCTTTGGAGAAGTGGAAACTTGGGCATGGTTTATCTAACTTTGTGGTTTGCAACCACGTTTAGGGATTCCAACTTTTCATAATTATAATGTGCCATAAAATTGCTTTTGAGGCACTAGTTGCAATTGCTTTTTCCTCAGAGAATCAAGTATATCTCGGTTGAGTAAAAAGAAACCTTCATGCTAGGGATATTTATTTGGTATATGTGCCTACACAAGATGATATGCCAGACATATGCACTAGGGTTCTTCCATCAGAAATGTTTGAGTCTTTTTGCAAAACTTTAGGCTCATGACCTTGTGAGGGATGATCTTTTACTCTTCGTGTGTTCACATCATTTGTTGCAGGGGGGTTTGTTACACTTATGTCTCCCTTGAGTGGCTTTGGTGTGAACCGTCTCCCTATACATGGGTTTTTACTCTAAACTTGGCTAGAGTTTTTTTTCCTCAAGTAACCACATATACATGATATACTCATATGTGGTGGCACTTTGTACTTAGGGATTCACTTATAGCTCTCGCTTCACTCATTCTCATACTACTTATCATGGACTTATATAGAGCTCTTCCGGCCATCAACTTTTCTTAGTGTAGCGATCTCCTTCTTCGCTCTTATGTGTACTTCTATTCATGCTTCCTCACTCACTCATACATCCAACACATAATACAATAATTATATTATTGTACTTCTTGATAATATAAGAGTCTTTAAATTGTATAATCAATTTATATAAAAGCTTGATGATGATAGAAACATAAGAGTAGGCCTTCTATAGTAGCCGAAATATCCCATGAAAGCTTAAATCTCCTTTATTTCCTTAGGTCAAGGTCAATCTGGGATCATTATGATTTTATCTGTCTTAGTGGAAATCCCATTCTTGGAGACAATGTACCAATTATGGTGACTTGCCCCACCAAAAGATGCATTTATCAAGTCTCATCTATATTTGATAAATACTAAGTTTTTAAAAGACCTTTTGTAACTATAGAATGTGAAAGGATCACTGTTTTAAAGACGCAAGTAATTTAAATGTATCTCCATTCTTCTTTTTGACTCGTGGCTTCTTTGAGGTTAATGTGCATATGCGTTCTTGGACTAGAGCTTGATATTACTCAGTACATTTACAATCGTTGCGGATGCTCTTTCGTATGATATTAGAGAATATTAGTTGTCAAGTGATTTAACATGTATGATGGCATTGAGGTATTCACCTGACTATATGCTATCCCTTCTTGCATTTAATCATTTTTTTCTAGTGGATGTATACTCACATTGTCTTCACCTTATGATTAATGCCACTTGGATATGCATTTACTATAAAATACTGTTTGGCTCTTGGTTGGTACTTTCATCTTCTTGTTTTCTTGTAAATGCATGCTCCAACTTAAATGCATGATCTAAGTTGGAGCTTCAATACAAAGACTATTTGTAACCTTCATAGGGTTAATATTATGACATAGGTTCAATAATTTATTCTTGTGATTGTCATTTTAATTCGAATTAGTGTATGGTCCGTTCTTAGTTATGGCTTTATGGTTCCACGATCCATTGTATAAGGGAGAGCTTACCACAAATTTGGAATATTATAAGATTAAGAAGTGTTCCAGTGGATCCTTGATGCTAATATGTTACGTTTGGATCCTTGTTTATCTCTAGATTGCATGTACTTGGTCACACATGACTCATGATAGCTTAGACCGATTTGTGAGATTCATTCTTGAGTGGTTCTTTTGCATTGATATAAACATGAAATTTTCTGTTCTTCTTGGAAACAAGGTCTATTGTTGACACCTATTCAATGTTCTCTACCTCATAAATGAATATTGTTGATATCTATCTACCTTTTCTTTCATATTTTCAAAATAAGTTTGAATATGATTCATGGCTTTTGTTTAGGGGGTTTTGCATCTTCTATTATAGAAACATGTTAGTGGAAATATTTCGATATATTAATTTTATATTTGTGTGTGATCATAAAGTTATCTCAATATCCTTGAAATAAATGAAACAATCAATTTTCTTTACTTTTATACTTAAAGTTGTGCATTCAAAGCATTCCTTTTGAAACAAAAATGTACAAACATTCTTTCTTTTAAGTGCATGAAGTAAAAAACATAACCTATGAGGGGATGCAAGTTGTTATGATCATATTCTATGGGTGGATATGGAAAATTAGGGACATTGAATATATATATAATTGAATTATATTTGTGTAGATGATTACAAAGTCTATTTTTGAAGTTCTCACTCTTGTAGCCATGTAGACATTTGAGTTGGATTCTCTTCAAACTTTTATTGTATAATCAATTTCCCAAATACAGCTTCAGGAATGCGTTTGTAAGGGAAGAGTGGAGTAACCCTCATATCAATATCATTAGGATTTTGATAGGCTTGGGGAACCAACATCACTCTTAATGGAATAGCCAGATTATATCCTTATTCAAATTTTTTTTTCGTCTCTGTGGGAAACTCTGACGCGCGCGAACAGTACTCAGCAGACCAGGTATTTCCTTACGCGAGAGAAGGAGAAAGAGGGAGGGAGAGAGAGAGAGGTGTGTGTGTCATGTCTGTGGTGTGTGTGTGCGCGCACACGAGAACAAGGAAGTGGAGGCGTGCAATGATTGAGGATGGTGTATAAATCTATTTTGTGCGATTTCTTTCTTCTGCATCGTGAAATCTTAGCTAAGCTCTCTAGTCCTTTTTGGTACAGCAAGAACTTGCATAGGAAACTCGTTTTCCATATGACTTCGTCTTCTTGTAGGCATTGATGTATTTGTAGGAAACTGAAATTCATATCCTTTATGACTAAGAAAGTATTTTCTGTTTTGTGGAGGATTGTTTTTTTCTTACTGTTATGAAATACTACTTCACCTCTCCATTCTTTTAATGCAAGGAGAATTCAAGTATTGGGTGTGTAGGGATTTTTATCTTGTATAGGATGTCAAACTGTGTATATATATATACTGCTGTGTATTATATATATATATATACAAGGTTTTGCCATCCTTTTATTGGGTGCGTAGGGATTTTTATCTTGTAGGGATTGTAGTGATATGTGGGTGAGGGACATTGGTCTAACCGATAAGTTCAACTTCAAGAAATTTGTGGTAGTAGAACATGTTGCTTAGAGATGCAGAAATAATAAATAGGTGAACAACCAACATGGTTGTAAGATAGCTTAGTGTAGAAGCAAAAAAGTAGAAGATTGAAGGTGTGGAATAAAGAAGCTAAATAGCACAACCTAAGGGAAGGAAAATAGAGATTGTGGATGGAGAATAATAATAGAAGGAACAAAAATAAAGAATCAGTGGCACATGCACATGATAGGGTGATGCAAATAGCAAACATATCTAATGATGATATAAGCATAATTTTTATTCGTTTAGAAAATTGAGATCATTGATCCTTCTAATGCATGGAACAAAAGACCCAAGGTCAAAGAATATGGTGGATCCCAAAAAGAGTATTTAGTTAAAATTCAAGAATAACACTAAATTTAGCAAACCTATATGTTTGATGACTTCGGTTTATTGAGAGCAAGAGTGGTGTAGATAGAGGCTTGGATTAATGCCACTTGGATATGCATTTGCTATAAAAAACTATTTGGCTCTTGGTTGGTACTTTCATCTTCTTGTTTTCTTGTAAATGCATGCTCCAACTTAAATGCATGATCTAAGTTGGAGCTTCAATACAAAGACTATTTGTAACCTTCATAGGGTTAATATTATGACATAGGTTCAATAATTTATTCTTGTGATTGTCATTTTCATTTGAATTAGTGTATGGTCCGTTCTTAGTTATGGCTTTATGGTTCCACGATCCATTGTATAAGGGAGAGCTTACCACAATTTTGGAATATTATAAGATTAAGAAGTGTTCTAGTGGATCCTTGATGCTAATATGTTACTTTTGGATCATTGTTTATCTGTAGATTGCATGTACTTGGTCACACATGACTCATGATAGCCTGGACCGATTTGTGAGATTCATTCTTGAGTGGTTCTTTTGCATTGATATAAACATGAAATTTTCTGTTCTTCTTGGAAACAAGGTCTATTGTTGACACCTATTCAATGTTCTCTACCTCATAACTGAATATTGTTGATATCTATCTACCTTTTCTTTCATATTTTCTCAATAAGTTTGATTATGATTCATGGCTTTTGTTTAGAGGGTTTTGCATCTTCTATTATAAGAAACATGTTAGTGGAAATATTTCGATATACCAATTTTATATTTGTGTGTGATCATAAAGGTATCTCAATATTCTTGAAATAAATGAAACAATAAATTTTCTTTACTTTTATACTTAAAGTTGTGCATTCAAAGCATTCCTTTTGAAACAAAAATGTACAAACATTCTTTCTTTTAAGTGCATGAAGTAAAATACATAACCCCTGAGGGGATGTAAGTAACTTGATGTTATGATCATCTTCTACGGGTGGATATGGAAAATTAGGGACATTGAATATATATATAATTGAATTATATTTGTGTAATGATTACAAAGTCTAGTTTTGAAGTGCTCACTCTTGTAGCCACGTAGACATTTGAGTTGGATTCTCTTGAAACTTTTATTGTATAATCAATTTCCCAAATACACCTTCAGGAATGCGTTCGTAAGGGAAGAGTGGAGGAATCCTCATCTCAATATCATTAGGATTTTGATAGGCTTGGGGAACCAACATCACTCTTAATGGAATAGCCAGATTATATCCTTATTCAAATTTGTTTTTTGTTTCTGTGGGAAACTCTGACGCACGCGAACAATACTCAGCAGA
>CM035441.1:8375076-8382576 GCA_020310875.1 Ceratopteris richardii
GTGTGTGTATATATATATATATATATATATATATATATATATATATATATATATATATATATATATATATATATATACATACATACATACATACATACATACATACATACATACATACATACATACATACATACATACATACATACATACATACATACATACATACATACATACATACATACATACATACATACATATATACATACATACATACATACATAGACAGGACATTTCAGCAACTGTGCAAAAATTGTCGGCCTCACTACTTTGAGGAGTTCCAATTTTCACATGGAAGTTGCATGAAGTGAGTTATATTCGTGAGCTAATACACCACACACTTGTCTATGGGAAGCCACCTTCAGCGCGCGAAATGAAGTCCTTGATTCAAAATTACATAAGTTCCTGTTTGGTTATTTTCATTTCCTTGAACTTCACTTGGGTTTTTACTCCATTCGTAACCGTGTTTGGAAGGTACGGCTGGTGAAAAAGGAAGCCTTTTTAAGTTGAGAGGCTCAAACTTAAGTTCGAGTCTCTAAATACGATATGAGGCTCAAACTTAAGTTCGAGCTTCTAAATACGATATGAGGCTCGAACTTAAGTTGGAGCCTCTGAATTTTGATATTGTTGTGTCACATAATATGAGGCTCGAACTTAAGTTCAAGACTTTGAATTATATCAAGCAGTCTATTGGGTTACATGATAGGAATTTAAGTTTGAGCCTATTAATTTGAGCACTCAATTCACATGATATGAGGCTCGAACTTAAGTTTGAGCATCTGAATATGATATGAGGCTCGAACTTAAGTTCGAGCCGTTGAATTTTGAATTTATTTTGTCATAGGAAGCTCGGACTTAAGTTTGAGCTTTTCAATCATATGAAGTCTGAGTTTGTTGAGTTACAGGATATGAGGGTCGAACTTAAGTTTGAGCCTCTCGGTTTTTCCAAGGAAAAGAAGAGTATTTTTAACTCAAATTTTTTTTGAAATTTGAACTAAAGACGCTCGAACTTAAGTTCGAGCTTGTTAAGTTGAATACTCTTCTCTATTCAAGTTGGGATCTAAGAAGCTCGAACTTTAGTTTGAGCCTTTGATCAAGTTCAAATTCGAGAAGTCGAAACGAAACTTAAGTTTGAGAGTTTGAGAGGATTGAACTTGAGTTTGAGTTTCAATTTAACTTGGAAATAGAGAGAGTCCCTAACCTGTATTCAATTTGGAGTCCAAATTAAGTTTGAGTTTCTATTCAACTTTGAGTAGCATAAATTCAAGTTTAGAGTGAAACCTCTATTCAACTTGAAGTTAGTGCAGCTATAACTTTTGTGCGTACTGTATGCACAAAAATACACACATAGAAAGATATACATAGTAGCATTTATGTATGTATACTATATATGTTGTTTGAGCCAGAAGGGTCAAATTCAGCCAGTATCAAGTTTGTGCATCTATGTCTACGTCTATGTGAGCTCGTGTTGGTAGAGTGTGTGCATGTACATGAACCTCGGCATAGGTCCTTGACCTTCACTAGAGTTTTTAATTTGCTTGTAACTCTGTTTGGAGCCATGAGTGGTGCAAAAGGAGGCATAGTAGGACATTACAACACTTGTGTAAAAATTGTTGGTTGCACTATTATGAGAAGTTCCAATTCTCACATGGAAGTTGAATAAAGTGAATTATATTCGCGACCTAATACACTATTCATTTGTCTATGGGAAGCCACCTTTATCTTGCGAAATGAAGTCCTCAATTCAAAGTTACATGGGTTTTCGTTTTCATCCTGTTGTATATATGAGAGGCTCAAACTTAAGTTTGACCCTTTACATATGATATCAGGTTCGAACTTAAGTTCGAACCTCTGAATTTTGATTTTGTTGTCTCACATTATATGAGGCTCGAACTTAAGTTTGAGCTTTTGAATCATATCAAGTAGTTTGTTGAGTTACATGATATGAACTTAAGGTTGAGCCTCTCAGCTTTTCCAATGAAAAGACGAGTATTTTTAACTCAAATCTATTTTGAAATTTGAACAAAAGACTCGAACTTAAGTTTTAGCCTTTTAAATTGAGAGGCTCAAACTTAAGTTCAAGCCTCTAAATATGATATGAGCCTTGAACTTAAGTTCGAGGCTCTGAATTTTGATTTTGTTTTGTCACATAATGTGAGGCTTGAATTTAAGTTCAAGATTTTGAATCATATCAAACAGTCTATTGGGTTATATGATACGAAATGAAGTTTGAGCCTCTCAGCTTTTCCAACGAAAAAGGCGCTCAAATTTTTAACTCAAATTTAATTTGAAATTTGAGCAAAAGACTCTCAAACTTAAGTTCGACCCTGTTTAGTTGAACACTCTCCTCTATTCAAGTTGGGATGTAACAAGCTTGAACTTAAGTTTGAGCCTCTGATCAAGTTCAAATTCAAGAAGTCAAAACTTAAGTTTGAGAGTTAGAGAGGATTGAACTTGAGTTTGAGTTTCAATTTCACTTGGTAATAGAGAGAGTATGAACCTATATTTAATTTGGAGTCCAAATTAAGTTTGAGTCTCTATTCAATTTTGAGTATCATAAGTTCAAATTTAAAGTGCAACCTATATTCAACTTGAAGTCAGTGAAGTCTATTGTATACAAAAAGAAACACAAACGCAAAGATATGCATAACAACATTTATATATGTATAGTATATATGCTATTTGAGCTTTGAGCCAGAAGGATCAAATTTTAGTTTGAGCCTCTATTTAACTTTGGGGTTTGACCCTTTATACAATTTGGAGTCGCACTTAAGTTTGAGCCTCTATTCAAATTTTTCACGATAAGTTCAAATTTATAGTGGAAACCTCTATTCAACTTCAAGTCAGTGAAGCTGAACTTAAGTTTGGATATTGATTCAAGTTGGAGTTTAAGATTCTCTTGACCTTGGAATCAAAGAGGCTGAACTTAAGTTTGAATCTGATGCTCGAATTTAAGTTTGAGCCTCTATTTAATTCAGATTTAGAGAAGCTTGAACTTAAGTTCCAGTCTTTATTCAACTAAGAGTGAGAAAGGCTAAAACTTAAGTTCGAGCATGTTAAGTTCAACACTCTCTTGGATCCAAAAGGACTTACAGATTTGAACTCAAGTTTGAGCCCGTGAGTCATATCAAGTTTAGGATTGTTGGCTCATATGATATGAGGCTCCAACTTAAGTTCAAGCCTCTCAAGTTTTCCGGCAAAAACAGGCTTCAACTTAAGTTCAAGCCTCTCAAGTTTTCTGGTAAAAACACTAATATTTTCAACTCAAATCTTCTTGCATCTACAAAAGCTAAGCCTCTGAATCATATGAATTGAGTTATGAAGCTCAGACTTTTTCAACTTTTCCAAAAGTTGTTAGAACTTAAGTTCGAGCCTCTTAACTCATGAATCCAAAAGAGCTAAGAGGCTCGAACTTAAGTTCGCACCTTCAGAATCATATCAAGTTTGAGTCTTCACATGATATGAGACTCGAACTTAAGTTCGAGCCCATGAATTTTATGTTGTGTCACATAAATGAGGCTCAGACTGCTTTGAATCATGTCAAGTCTCAATTTGTTTAGTTACAAATGAGGCTCGAACTTAAGTTTGAGCCTCTAAGCTTTTTCAGCGAACATGATAGTGTTTTTAACTTGAATCTATTTTGAAATTTTAATAAAAGACGCTCAAACTTAAGTTTGAGCCTACTATTACGTTGAATACTCTCTTACATCCAAAAGAACTAACTGAAGGTGAAGCTTAGGTTTGGATGTCGATTCAAGTTGGAGTTTAAAATTGAATGTCTGTTGAACGTAGAGTCGGCCCATGAATTTTATGTTGTGTCACATAATCTGAGACTCAGACTGCTTTGAATCATGTCAAGTCTTAGTTTGTTTAGTTACAAATGAGGCTCGAACTTAAGTTCGAGCCTCTAAGCTTTTCTAACAAACAGGATAGTGTTTTTAACTTGAATCTATTTTGAAATTTTAATAAAAGATGCTCGAACTTAAGTTCGAGCCTATTACATTGAATACTCTATTACATCCAAAAGAACTAACTGAAGGTGAAACTTAGGTCTGGATGTCGATTCAAGTTGGAGTTTAAAATTGAATGTCTATTGAATGTAGAGTCAGAGAGGTTTAAACTTAAGTTTGAACCTCTATTCAATGTGCAGTCTGAAGGGCTCAGACTAAATCTATTCAAATTGGAATCTAACAAGCTCGAACTTAATTTTGAGAATCAGAGAGGATTAAACTTTAGTTTGAGAAACCCAAACTTAAGTTTGTAAATAAGATAGGATTGAAATTCAAACTATGAACTTCAGTTTGAATTTCATTTTAGCTTGGATAGAGAGAGTTTGAGCCTGTATTCAATTTGGAGCCTCTGAATCATATCAAGTTCGAGATTGTTTGGTCACATGATATGACGCTCAAACTTAAGTTCGAGCCTCTCAGCTTCTCCAAGAAATAGATTGATATTTTTAACTCAAATCTACAAGAGCTAAGCCTCTGAATCATATCCATTTGATCCATTTACGTTCAAGAGGACTAATATCTTCTTGCATCTACAAGGGCTAAGCCTCTGAATCATATCAAGTTGAGTCTGTTATGGCAAATGAAATGAAGCTCAAACTTTTTCAACTCTTCCAAAAGTTGCTGGAAAGTAGCCTCTTAACTCATGCATCCAAAAGAGCTAATAGGCTTGAACTTAAGTTCAAGCCTTTCAATAGAAGATGATCAAAAGCTGAAAAGTTTAAGCCTCTGAAAGATGAACAAAAGATGCTCGATCTTAAGTTCAAGCCTCTTAACTCTTGCAAGAGATATCTGGGTCCAACTTAACTTCGAACCTTTGAATCATATCAAGTTTGTTCACAACCCATGAGTTTTGAGTTTGTTGGGTCACATAATATGAGGCATGAGGCTCGAACTTAAGTTCGAGCCTTTTAATCATATCAAGTTTCAGTCTATTGAGTTAGATGATATGAGTTTGAGCCTCTTAGCTTTTCCAGCAATAAGAATTGAATCTCTCTTGAACTTAGAGTTGAAGAGGCTCAAACTCAAGTTTGAAGCTCTATTCAATGTGCAGGCTCGAACTTAAGTTTGAGCCTCTATTCAATTTAGAATAGAAGAAGCTCAAAATTAAGTGAGCCAAACATGATAGTATTCTACAACTAAAATACACACATACAAAGACATACATAATATCATTTCACGGATGGTTTGAGTGCCTCTTAACATGCTAGCATCAAAATGAAGTTAGATATTTTTATTCTTGTAGTTTCCTTGATTTTTGACTAGACTCAAAGTTAAGTCCAATTAGTGAATGTCTGTATATGAAAATATGGATTATTTTTTGTGGAAATGATGTTTGTCTTCTAGTTTTAATTCAATTGATTATTTTTACAATAATTATTGAAAGAATGATCAAATGAATAGCATTTTTAATTTCTCATTTATTCTTTACACGCAAAATCAAGATGGCAACAAAGCAAACTATATCTAGTCAACTTGAAGAAAGAGAAAATTGGAAAGGAAAGAGAGTCATCTTGTTGGATCATGAAAAGCGTGAAAGATTTGCAATTGCTATTGTTTTATTGGTAAATCCATGGGATGCTATAAATTGCAAAGAGTCGGGAGAAAGTTGCCTAGGTGTTATTATGGATGAAACTGTGGATGCATCAACTTTGGATTGAACTTTGAAATTGGTCAGTTGGCCTATACTCCAAATCATTACAAAAGATGGTGAGCCTATGATACAAAAATTAGGCTTTAACTCATTGTATGACATTGAAGATGATCATTGCAATGGTATTGAGGATGTGGATCTTGAAGCTGGAGAGAATCCAAATTTTTGCTTTACGTCATCATACAACATCGATGATGACAACATCGATGATGATAATTGCAATGGTATTGAGGATGTAGATGTTGATAAGAATTATTGTCATGCAATTGATATTCTACATTGTTTTGATGATATACAAGTTGTTTGAATGGAATCAGATCAACAAGAGGATTTTCATATGGAAAATAGTAACTGTAGATATTTTGAAGTGAACCAAAAAAAGAAGTTACATCCACAAGGTTAGAAAAAGTACTACATTGGCTCCTAATAAGAGATGCTCATTTGAGAGAATTCAGATGGTTTCAATGCATGATTGTTGTGAACAGAGATGTTGTCAAGTAGCTAGTAGGGCTAAAATAATGGATGCAAGATTAAACTTTTGGGGACAATGCTATTCAGATAGATGCAAATATGTATTGGATTGCATGAGTATGGTGTACAAAGGTAAGTGTGTGAACTCAAGTCAGCGCTTGAGTTTTAATTTCATGTTTGATGCAAAAGAAGTATGTATCAAGGCATGGTATTTAATTCATGGTATTGGAAAGAGCTCATTTTATAGGCTACGAGAAAAGTTTCTACTTGGTCAAAAGGTATCCATTCATGGGAATAATGGAATACTTAGAAAAAGTATCAAACATGTAGAGATAGCAAAAGCTTTGATACATGATTTCATTGATAATAATGCAGATCAAATGCCACACAAGTTGAGAACATGTACTGATGGTTCTCGTGAAACACAAAGAGTGCTTCCATCACATTATAAACAAGTGGATATTCTTCGAGAGGTGAATATGACATTAGAGAGTTTGGGATATAATAAATTATCTCAACCAACATTTTCAAGAATGTGGAATAAAGAATTTAGAACAGTTTCTTTATCAACGTCAAGTATGTTCTCCAAATGTGACTTTTGTACAAGAATAAAAGCAAAGTTACAATCTACTAAAAACCATGAAGAACGTGCAAGATATTTAGCACAAAGAAGATCTCATATGCTACGTCAAATGAGTTGTAGAAATCTATATTATGCTTGGAGATTTTCCTCAGAATTATTTCCAGATAAATATTTATGCATTATTCATGATAAAATGGATCAAAGTAAAACAGCTATACCACAGATTAGACCAGTTCCAAAATCTCTTAATGGCATTGAGAGATTACCAATATCTTTAACAGGAATGCTTACTCATGGACATGGACAATGTGCTTATGGTCATTTTTCTTTAGGATTATGGCCCGGTGATCCAAATTTCACAATTGCATCTATTTCAATGTGTTTAAGAAACTTAGAAAAAAAAGATAGTCAGTTGTATGGAGATTTGGGATTGAAGAGTTCTGGTGTGAATTACACAAAGAGTCTATTTGATTCTTTGTTGTGGCCTGATGCACTTTATCATCATATGGATGTATTAAAGGAGCAAATTTTATATGACAATGTAACACAATGTAATATTACATGAGAAAATCAAAGTAATTCATTCAAGGAATTACTTAGAACATTATTTTTGCAACTTGATAATTGTGGTTCAGAAAATAAGAATCGCTATGTCTTTGCATATTTGTCTTTGTTAGTTGCTAATGGGATATTTGATATGGTGCAACTTGGATTCCTTATGGTTGGACATACACATGAGGATATTGATGCTTTATTTAGTTACTTTTTAGAAAAGCTTAGAAAACAAT
>CM035441.1:8387576-8704666 GCA_020310875.1 Ceratopteris richardii
TGTTCCATCTTTGCTCCAATCTACAGGGACTTTCATTTTGTATTCCATTCTTTTGCCCACCTGTAATCAATTTGCAAGAAATTGAAGTCATTAAATAAAATAAGCTACTATGAAAATATTACTTTAACGAAAGCACGAAACATTTCTTACCTTATGTCCTTGAATTTTGAATTTGGATTGAGTTAGTCCTTCAAACCCCATAATCATCAAGTGTTCTCTCAGATTAGCCAAGGTCCAATGATTATTCACTAAAATAGTTTCTGTTTCATTGTTGGGCAATCTAAGATTTATTTCAAATGAATGTAAAGATCCCTCTGAATGTGAAATGGTATCCATTTGCCAAGTTTGCACATCCAACGATCATAGTAGAATCTGATGTATAATGAAGTACGTTGTTTCAGATATCGAAATCCTATACCTGTTCCACCTATTTTACAAAGATATTTATCACGTTTTGCAATTCCTTCTATCAAACCTCAATTTTCACCAAGAAGACTTTCGACTTGCTCATATGTGATATCTTTACACATGAACATGGTGGAAGTCTCTTGGAATGAGAATCCTTGGAATAAATATACGAACCAATGAATGGGAAAAGACTAGTGCAAACCTACAGACCTAGACACTTTTATGAATTTCAAAGAATTATGTATATCCATTACCATCTTCTGCTTCAAAGATGATACGGACCATATATCAGGTTTTGGCCACTCCAAGCTAAGAAGAGAATATACTTCAATTCTCTCTAACCTTCCAAAACCATTCATTGTAGAGGGTATAACATATCTATGTGTGTAAAAGAAAACTCTATCATGGTAAAGTTGAGCAGAAGATATTTCCGGAAAGACTAGTGCATCAACATCTGCATGCAATGCCTGGAAAGTACCTGTAAGACTATGAAGTGGTTGCTCTTCCACCAAAGTAGAAGGAAATATATATGAAACAAACAAAAACATATCTAAATAGTTCAGAAATATATACGACACAAGAAAACATAAAATATTGTGGAGTAATACTTACAATTCACAACATATCTCATTCTACTAGAGTTTTCAAGTTTCATAGTTGCCATTGTAAAAACATGTTGTACAATAGCAACCATCCCATTGTCTCTGTGCTTCTTGAACCCAAGTAACTTTCCCTTCCAATGAAGATCTAAGTTTCCACGATCTCTAACTCGATGAGGCCCAACTCTAGAAGGTTGCATGTACCCCCATGCACCTTTGGAGTACTCATGCGATAGCCACTGTCCATCTGTGGCTTTGATATTGTGACATCTTAATGTGAGGATTTCATCTTTCGATCGCCTAGAAGCTTTAGATGTTGCCATTGAAGCTAAAGGTCTTCAAGCTACAACAGTAATTCCAGATAGGAGATGCAGGTAGGTTGGAGTGTAGAAACAGGAGCTTCAATGGTGTGCTACAGGGTGAAAGTAGTGGGAAAAGATGACTTTTTGGGACCTGGGTATGAAAATGTGAGGTTTAGGAGGGAAATAACTCTTTTTCGAGTATTTTTGAAAAAAACCCATTTTTTTCAGCTCAAAACATGCACGGATTTCGAATTTGGGCTCAAAAAGAGTACTTTTGACCCTAAAAAGTAATGGGGAGTCCAGTTTCAGGTGTTATGACGAGTTTGTTAACTTTATAGAAATTTTGATTTTTTGGGCACAACTAAGTTACGAGATTCCTTCTCTCTCTAGAGGCAACTCATTAAAAAGGGAGAAATATGTCCCCTCTCCCCCCTTCAGCCTAGTATTTTATAGGGCATAGACTGTGGCCACCACCCTCTTCTGATTGGTCCATCACTAATCACTCCTTAATCTAAAAGGCCCATTCAGGGTTCATTTTTTTCCCTAATGATGGAGCTAGAAGAATCCAAATTGGGAAAGTTCAATACTGTCCTGAAAAAAATGAATTAATGAACACTAATGACCAACCAGAAGGATTATGTGAGAATATGCTCATATGGATAAGTTTATCAAGGAGTAAATCGACCACTAAATAGTTGAGAAAAAAAATATCTAAAAACATTTTGCTAGAGTTTCCCAAGGAAAATGAGCGTGCAATGACTCTCAAAAGCTAATAAAACTACACCCGCTGACATGTAAACTTGCATAATTACTCAATAACTACATTGCATAGGGTCACTTAACCAAAGGATGCCAACTAGGCTTATCGAGCAGCTATGAAAGACTATCATACATCTCCTATGGCGAGGTTCGATAAGTCTTCCACCTGCATCACTAAAGAGACCCCAACATCTAGGTATCTCCTAGTTTAGGAAACCTCACCATCACCCTCTTTATCAATGTCAAAGTCTTTATGCGAAAATGTAACCACTATATCAATGACCTCATGGACATATATACGTGGTATCCACAAAATTGCACATAGTGTGTATGTGCTCAATATATATAGGCATGGAAAGGCTGAATTCACAACCCAAAAACTAGCCAACAATACCTAAAAATGTCATTTCTTTAGGCTCAAAAAGCTTGCACAAATGTGTAGCCATTGCTACCACCACAACTAAAAACCTTTCACGAAGCCTGTGGATTTACTAGTATGGATGAAAACACAACCCCAAAGCTAAATATTCATTTTTAGAGAAGTACAAAGAAGATACTTCATGATGTTCTTGAAACTACATGAAGAGAACTATGCGAGAAAGTGCTCAAAAATGGCTCCAAGAATAACCCCAAAAAACTTCAAAATAGGCTTTTAGAGCAAAGAATGAAGCTTTGATGTCCAACAACATGTTCAATGTAATTTGAGTCTTAGTATCCCCCCTCCTCTTGTAGCTTAGTGGCAAGATATTGCCAGTTAAGAAAGCTCCAGGGGGAACAATATTATTGGGATGGGTGAGCTCCTCGAAGTGCCTAGAACCTCCATCCTCCTTGATTATTGAGGTCCTCCCTCATCCACAACCAATAGTGACTTTGATGACTCAAATGAAAAGGTATGACAAGGTCTATGCCTTGATCATGGCCTTTGTTGTAAGCCTTAGAAAATGGAGCTCTAGATGGCACACATAGTACTCCATGCATGCCTATAGAATACACAAGAATACACAATACATAGAAGAACAAGAACACAAATTTCTTGGGTGTTACAAACTGTGGTCAAACTTATAGCCTCTAGCTAACTAGGCCATTATATGCTTTATCAAAGAACATATACAAAAGTATTTGGTGGCCATTTGGCCTTTCCCATGGACACTAATGGTAACATTATGTTTGTATATTCAACTCGTAGCATTTAGTATTGTGTTGTACTCCAAGATTCTTCTTCTTCTTCTTCTTCTTCTTCTTCTTCTTGTGTTATTTGTGAGCTTCCATAGACCTAAAACTCCAACATGTATCACATGATTTCTTACAGCAAATGAGGCCTGCCTTTGCAAGTGCATCCCAAGATAGGACTTGAAGAAGCTTCTTCAAGATCTAAAGTTATCAAGCCTTAGGATAGCTTAGACCTAAGGGTTTAAACCACTCAAATGGGAGCTTAAATAAAATAAAGACGCCAAGGGTTCAAAGTATATAATTGGAGATACTATACCAAGGGTTTATCAATAAAATTCATGGGTTTTCAAGGGGCTTTGAATCCTCAAACCCATACCTTACGCATATTAAACTTGTTCTTCACCTTCTTCATCCTCTCTCTCTCTTTCTCTCTCTCTCTCTCTCTCTCTCTCTCTCTCTCTCTTTCTCTCTTCTTTTTGTCCCTCTCTCTCTCTCTCCCTTCTACCTTAACAGAGACTTGGTGGATGTAGGTGCTTGTGGATTGATAGTGGCCTCCTCGTTTCTGGATTGCATAGAAGACCTCTCGACTTGAATGGTGGGATATTTGATTGGTTTTTCTATTTTTATTTTTTTGAGAAAGTAGTTATGTCATTTAAATGACACTTCAGCATCCGTGTACTTTGTTAAAGTCGCAAATACCTTTTTTCATGTCATTACTATAATTAGGGATGAGTGTAGCGAGGATGCTTTTTCAAACGATATCCGATGTTTTCCAATGCGTACGTGATGGCCCTTTAAAAAAATGTATAAGCATCAGTTAGATGACTACCCCATCATTGCAAAAATGATGCTTCTTTTTTATAAGAAGATGGTACAACACTTGTGCCAATAGTAACATAAGGTGAAGTCAACTCGAAGTACAAACATATAAGAGATTGTATGCTTCAAATAAGCTTATGTGCATGTTTTTGAACACCGAAACTCTACAAAATGAGCCCAGATTTAAAGAGTCTTAGATAAAAATTGGTATGAAAATCTATTTTGAAGTTATAGGAGAAAAGACGTAAGTGAAATAAAGTAACATCTTATACAGCATTGTTCATGATGATGGGAAAAATTTATGTACATGCTTAGGTTATCTAAGGAAAAATCTCGCATAAGCACTTGAAAATTTCCTTTATTATCCAAAAGGGATACAAATAGTCTACCTCTTACGCTTCTCTAAGAATGCATGTCATTGAAATCATACATGAACTTTGCGTTCAATTTACTCCTTAAATGCATAACATTTAAGTCTTAAAGGTTGGAGGAAAGATTGAAAAGTTAAGTATAACACGTCCCTGCATACATTTTTGTTGTTCCTTCAATATGACATGTCAATGTCTTTGACTCTCATTCTATTGAGATGTATCTCTACACAAAGGAGGGCGAGAAAGAAAAAGATCATGAAAAGGGCGCAATAATGTAACTTAGTGTTTCGGGAACTTAAACTTCCATCTCTGGTATTACTAGCGTAGTGTCCATTTTATGTTCGAGCTCATTTGAGTCGTCTATTACTTTGTGAATAGTCAGTTTCACACAACTAATTAGAAAAGGTCATCACAGTCTCGGCAGGTGAACCATCATTTGAATTTCCTACGAGTTTGTTTTTTCAAGAGGAAGCTTGGCCGAAGCTTATTCTCTCTTTGTTTGAATTATTTGAAAGAACAATTGTACAAATGAATGGCCATAGTACCCATAGACCCCTTGTATCTCACACAGCAGGGGTTAGACTACCTAAAGGTAACACTTGGAAGGATTACCCGAAAGTATCTAGTTTAATATTGCACAAAGGTATGACATTGAACTTAGGCCCACATATGTCTTGCTGTAGAGATCATGGCTTGAACCCATGCTTCCCCCTCAAGAGGCAGAAGGCCCAACCATCCACACTAAGGCATGCAGACTTTTCCTATGAATCTTTACTTAAGCACCTTCTACATTTATTAAATATGTAGTCTGACTCGTCTCCATAAGCTATCTGATGAGATAGTAGAGGAAACTGGATCTCTCTCCCACTTTCTTTCTCTATCTCTGTCGATCTCATTCTCTACTTCTTTCTATCTCTCTATCTGATTTAATCCATGCGAAATTCCATAGAACTAGGTGTATTATGGAAGTTAATGGTAGCCATGTACGAAATGCAACTGTCAAATAGAAGCAGGGGAGCCCTTACTAGTATCTTATTTTCCCAACAGTTTTGTATCTTTAATGTATGATATGCACATAAAGACCACTTCGGAGCATTTGATGTCTTTAGTGCAAAACCACATGCATGGTAATTGTAAACCATCAGAGCAGATATGGGCATGCCGTACACATGCGATGTCCATTGAAACTTTTTTTTTTGAAAGAGGAAGTTGGGCATTAGCCTACTCTCCTGCACTTTGATTAAAATAAAAGAAAACAAAGGTACAAATGAATGGGCCTAGAACCCATGGGACCCCCAAGATCCAAGAAAGTAGGGGAAGAACATACAGAGCGAAAAGGTTTTACAAAGGAGGTTGACAACCCCTTTATCCCCATCATGTGGGGCCCACCTTGCTTTAATCTTGTTGCTCTCGAGGAAAAACACTCTATGGTGTCTAAAAGGTGGGGGCTTATTACAACTGGATATTCTTTTGCCTATAAGGAAAAAAGATTTCTTGATAGACCATTCTTTAGGAGGGTTTTGAACATTGGAAGCGCATCTCTCTCTCTCCAAATCATTCAAAGGATGTCACCTCTTATAGAATTCCACAATGTTGAGGAGAAACCAATTGCCTCACCCATAAGCGCTTGCTTCCAATTGATCTGTTCCTATAACAGCAAGATTTTTTATGAGAATTTGCTAGATCGAGAACAATTTGGGGTACGAGAAGAAAATGTGTCCAGAATCCTCAATGCTATGATGACACCTCTTACACCATGGTGGAGCCCCACAAATTTTGTTAGCCTTTATATTGGTTCAGATGCCCTGGTAGAGGATTTGCCACATAAGCATCGACTTTTTTATCTTGACGAGGGGTTGCCAGAGAGACATGAACTTCAGATCCCAATGCAAGCCTATCAAATGTAAGACACCACTTCTTATTAAATGTGATATGATAGTTCGAATTCTCCTTGATTCTAGGAATTTCGTTCAGGCTATTATCGTTGTGCCATTTGCGACCTTCATGGTGGGGAGGGTCATGTCCGATAAGGAGGCAGGTTTTTGAGTGTTCCCAAGCGATGCATATACTCTGCAAAAGCAATATCCATTGTTTGAAGTTCACTCTAATTTTTGGATCAATATCCTCAAATCTAATCTATTGGCCAGTTACTTGATTTCAGATGTGTTTCCAATACGAAAAACCCTTATTCTAGAGCTTTTTAGCTTTTTAGATTTTGTAGGTCTCCACAGCTCTAATGTCCTTGATAGGGAATCAAATCAAATCATTTTTTTTGATACCTACCACCCATTTCCAATCTTCACTGTTTGACCTTGTTCCAACTCTTCCACAGAGAGCAAACCAGACTCAAGCCTTTAGGAGACACTAGAAGTGAGGAGAACAAAAGGGTGAGAAGGCCAAAGTCCTTCCAACTGGAGTAACCTACAAGTGTAAGAACATTCTTGTTCCTGAAGATAATCTTAGTCCAAGAGGCCTCAATTTTACACCATGCTTTGATAAGCCATTTAGCAGCCAACTTGTTAGCCATGCTCTGAATGTCCAAAATGCCTAGACCCCCACGATCCTTTTGGCTAATACATGTAGTCCATTTAATTTTGGGGATGCCTCTTCTCTTGGGGTCACTGGTCTAGAGAAAGTTTCAACATATTCTTTCCAATTTGATTATCTCTTGATCCTTTGGTCTCCAGCAAGAGAGAAAGTAAATAGTTGATGAGATAAGGAATGTATTAATTATCATGGCACGCCTAGCTAGGTTCATCTACATATCTTTCCAGAAGGCCAGCTTGTTATCGAGCTTCGAGAGGTCCCAATTCCATCATTGGTCCATCAAAATGCTAAATCTCATCAAAATACGTAATAGGAAGAAGATTTGTCCCTTAGGGATCATTTGGTAGCCCTGGACAACGAGGAATCGGGGTGGAAGTCCGATAATAGCTATGAAGGTGATTTTAGAGTGGTTTATTTTGGATCCCAAAGCCACACAAATGTGTCCAGGCATCACCGAAAAGGTATCAATGCTAGTCATATCATTATGCACAAAGGCATTTGTGTCATTCACAAAAAGTCTCATGATCGTTTGGCCATGAGAGGGAGCAAGAGATCTTCAATGCGGCCTAAGTCCATATGATGCGTCATTAGACAAATGAGCCCTTCCATAGCTATAGAAAAAAGCACAAGGGTCGAAGGGCAATCTTGCCTGATACAGCGTTTTAGTTTGATAATCTTCAACAACTAACCATTGATGTTCGTCTGCGTTGATGCATTGTCCAGCAGGGTAGAGATCATCTTAGTGAATTTCTAACTACAACGGAGGTCTTTAAGAGATTGGAGAATGAAGTCCCATTCAAGCCTATCATACGCTTTGTCGAAGTCAATCTTAAGGAAGACAACATCTTGAGCAGACTCCTCAACAAATTCAATACCGTTTCAAATATCAATAATAGCTTCCAGTATGGACCTACCCTTGATGAAGCCCTTCTAATCCTCACTTAACCGACTTTTTAAGTGGCAAGAAATTTGGTTGGCAATTACTTTAGCAAGGATCTTGTATCTTATTTGTAGCATCGGGATCAGGTGCCAATTCTCAATCCTGTTTTTGTTTCCTTTTTTGTGAATACATTTGATGACTCCCTTGTTTAAACATTCGATCGACACACCAAACGACATTGCCTCTTGCCAAACCAAGTAGAGCAGAGTGGCCACCACCTATCAGAAGGTCTTGAAAAACTCATTGGTAAGGCGGTCAGGACCCGAGTTTTGCCCATTAGGAAGCATGTGGATGACTTCAAGAATTTCAGTGTTTAAAATTAGAGCTTCAAGCAGAGTTTTCAAGTTATGTAAGATTCTTGTTGATTTAACTCTAGAAATGGCCGCCATGCAATCTTCTCTGTGGAGAGAAAGAGGCCTCGAGACCCCTGGGAGTTGGAAAAAGTCGTTGACAATCACATAACTATTTTCTTCTTCGGTCTCACATTTAACCCCATTGACGTCCATAAAGAAGGTGACAACATCCTTACATTGTTTCTTTCTTAGGAGGGTGCACATCTCTTTAGTAGGTTTGTCAACCTTACCATCCCACCACTCTTTAAAACATACATGTAGATTTTTCCCTTCTTCCCTTGCTTTTAGGCGCTTTTCCTCTTCCTCTGCAACCTTGCACATCCACAAGTGAGTATCTTCATGTAGCCAGGATGGATCAGGTGAACTTCTAGAATGCACGGAGATAGAATCTTCTTTCGCTTTGTGCATAGGATTCCACTGTAGGGGTGGTACATCTCTGAAGGTGTAATCCTTCAAATTGACCTTAGTGGTGACCCCTAAGTGATGTAAGTACAAGGAGTTGGTTCCCCAATCCTGTACTATTTGCAATTGTCGTAGGAAGGGTCTTCCTAGGATCATCTGATAGACATTATTTTTCTCAAAGTCACATATAGAAAATGTGTGTTCAAACTCTACACCACAAGTGGTTAGAGTTATCCCTTCGAGCAATCCTAGAGGTCTTTCAAAATGACCATCTGCCATTTGAATCTTCATTCTAGTTGGTCTTGATGTGGGTTTGCCCCATCGCGCCCACAGGGAGGTAGTCGCAATAGCAACACCAACACCTGAATCTATGATTGCTTTGGTTGTGTAACCTTGGTAGGTGATCGGAAGATAAGTATTACCTTCTTCACCTTCACTCATGTCCCCTATTTTGTCGAGAGGTATATCTGGTACTTTTTGCTTAGCGCTTGCTTTGGGCATATTGGAATCAAGTTCTGGAACTTGATCCTTCACATGATTCCATAGCTCATGTTTTGCTTTGAGCAGCTCTTCTACCGTGACATGGCACTGAACCTTAGTGTTCTTCACGACGTCAATGTTTCTTGGAACGACTGAGTCTTCATTCCTTACCAATATTGTGGGAGCTCTGATTTGAAGAGATTCAGATTCCCATGGGCCTGTGAATTGTGGCAACTCTTGTAAAGAATTAGATTCAAAATCTAATTTCTCATCCTCTTGTTGCTCTGTTTGATCTCCATAGATAGACGGAATGTCTTGGGGAAATTGATCATGAAGATCATCAATCTCAGGAATAGGAGGGGGATTACCCTTCTCCTTGGCCCATTTTTCTTCTTGTATTTCCCGCAAGAACTCTTGAGAGTACTGTTGCATTGAAAGAGGTGTTCCCTCATCCACGGAATGAGGAACATAAGCTTTCCTTGGTGGTAAGCTTTCTCTTTCAATAATTGGTTGAGCCTGTGGAGGTAAAGAAACCTGTGGCTTGTTTACCAACTGCTCTAATCTTTCAAGTAAGCCTTGGAAATGCAAATCTGGCTTGACAGAGTTTGTCTGATTGAACTTTTGACTAGTCTTAAGCATAGCTTGAGCTACTTCTACCATTTTCATGCACATTTTTGTCCGTTCAATCTCTAAGTCTGCTCTAGGGCAACTCTTGTCCAGGTTCACAGATGTTGGCCCTTCTTGAAGACGAGCCTGATAGGCCTTGAACATCATGTCCAAGCCTTCTGGAGTTGGATCTTCAAGAATAGACCCTGGTTGCCATCTATTTACAATGGGTGGTGGGGTGGGATGAGGTGGTGTGGATGGAGCTTCGGCATGCGAGGGGCTTTGAGATGCAATGTCTTCTATTTTTGTTTTGGTATCCCTTATACTTTCTTCTAGCTCGGTTAGCTTTTTGTTCCACTTAGGATTAGGCTTCTCTCTGGTATCCTTCCATGTTCTTAGTTTCCTCTTACTAGGCTCTCCTGACTCACTTGACTCTGATTGCTCAGATGGTTTTGCTTGTTGTACAGCCTATGCCCTAGTAACTGCCTGTACAGGAGCCACATTAATGCTACTTGAACTTGAATCTACCACTAATCCTACCACATCGATGGGTGTAACCTTGGGTGCACTAGAGGGGTTTCTAGGACATTCTCTTGGGAGATGTTCCTTACCGCATTCAGGACAGAAGCCTTGTATGGTGATGTTTTGTCCTTGTCCGAGAGTTGGTTGGTGGGGACATTCACGAATGAAATGGTCGCCCTGACATCTAAAGCATGGTCCTCTAGGGGCTTGTGGTCTCTTGTCTCGCTTGGAGCCTGGGGTTTGGATTTGTGTACATAACATTGGAGTATTCTGGTTCGCAATTTTGTTCCATAAGTGGTGTCTCGTATTGATATGGAGAAATCTCACTTTGCTCAAGTGACTCTATGTAATAAGCATGTGGACTACCTTCATGGCCGTAGTCTGAATTAAGTGCATGAGAGTCATTTTCTGAGACCAAAGGGGTTAGTGGCAGCAATGCTCTATTAGGGTTCTCCTCCGCCATCGTATACTTAACTGTGATCACATTGGCAGGAGTTGGTGGTTGGTTTCCCAAGACTGGCTGTGGCTTATTTGGTGCTTGATACTGCTGCTGGTATTGAGGTTGATATTGTTGTTATGGCCTATAATATGGTTGTTGGTACTAGTTCTGATATCTACCCTGTTGGTAAGGTTGCTGATAATTTTGTCTAATAGCCTGCATGTTATAGGGACAATCTTCAGCCGTATGGTTCGTGTATTTTCTCTCAATAGTGCAATATAGAGCATTAGGGTTTCCTTGGGGCTGAGCCATCCTTGGGCAAACATTAGCCATGTGGTCTCCTCCACAGTTGTAACATCATTTCAATGAGGTGACCATTGGCATTTGTCTATTTTGAACTCCTAGCCTCTTGGCAACCTGCTCTGCTATCTCATCTATCTCATTGGAGGCTCTAGAGGTATGACTAGTGGAACTGTCAGAATCTTTATAGAGTTTGGACAGTCCTAACTCCTTTGCAAATATGAGTACCTTGTGTCCTCCTTGTCACTTCTATGTGTCTGTAGATGCTAAATCTTCCTTCAAACCCGCAATATTGCACTCACGATACTTGGCGCAGGTTATGTCACGTCCGAGGTTGTTAAGTTTGATTTTCGGCTATTTTGGTTCTATTTCTTCGGCGCTTCAGTTATGGACCCTCTCTAAGGCTCTTCCTCACAACCATAAGTAAAAAGCGAGATGAATGGACTCTAAAAAATGGACAAAACTGAGAATATAAAGGTGGGTGGAGATGGTGATGAAGATGAAGATGAAGGAGAAGAAAAACTCAAAAACTGATGAAAATGGTGATTTTTTTACCTTCCAACGTCACTACTCTACGTCTTACCGTCACACGCTCGTCCTCCAAGCTCTCTCCTCGGCAACGGTGCCAAATTTGGTGTCACTCTAGCACAATGGTGAGTACCAACATGAGGAGATACACCTCATAAATGTCAATCCGTGGAGACGTGAGGATTGGTATGAAGACCGTGAGCAAGTGATGGCACAAGTGCATGAGTGAAAGCACACAAGCATGCACACACATACACACACACGTGCACAAGGTAAGAGCAAAGAGTGGAACAATGGAAGCTCTTCCATTACACAAGAGCTCTCTTACAAAGCTGAAATCTACAACATGCTAACCCCAAAAATGAGCTCTCCAACCCTTTTTATAGTTTTTTGAGTGGTTTTGGCCCTGTCCAGACCTAGTGTCCGGCCTAGTTAAAAAATAGGTTCCAGGGCTTATTTGGGGGCTCAAAGGAAGTCTAAAAATTATGAAAATTGGTAGGAAGATAGTTCTAATACTCCTCAAGCTCGAGGACTCCTTGGCTTGAACAAAATGGAGTTGAAAAAATGGAAAATGGTATTTACAATGGTTTTTACTGATGAAAATCACTATTTTTCTAGGGATTTCTTTTGAAAATTTGACATGTGATTCTTGGAGCTCCCTACTTGCTCCTTCTTCTTGTGTGTCCACTTCCTAGATGCGCTTCCATGCTTTGTCCTTGACCTTGAGCTTCAACACACCACCACGGGCACAACCCATACCATTCATCACATTGATGAAGCCCATACCTCAAGTGCACCCCCTTTACCACCCTCCCGTCCAACTCCACCACCATCACCTCCTACCACTAGTGTCACCACCACTGTCACAGCCTCAGAGTCCACTTCCCAAACCGAAGCATAGAGTGTGAGCCAACCCTCACAATCTGCACAACCTATCACCACCCCTATTGTAAATGCCACCACTGACACTGTAATTCTAACCCACATGTCCGCAGCACTCGAAGAAAATAAACGACTACAGAAATAGAACGAAGAAAACCTGGAGGCAGCAATGGAGGGATCCCTGCAGGAAATTGACCCAGAACACTTCAAGGCCATCCCATCAAAAAGTATGCGAATCGTGTTGGAAACACATGCCGACCTCCTGGAAGCACACGCTGCCTTAGAAAGAGAGCGGGATGACCTACTAAAGCAACTGACATCTCAGCAAGAGTCACCAAAAGAAGTCAGAGCCGCCACAGACACATCTGAAGAAATCGCAGAACTCAGAGCAAAACTGGCAAAACTACAAAATAAAGTTCTTCAATATGAGCGTCAACCCTCTCCCCTTGTGGAGCCAGAACCAGAGGACTTAGTTCCAATTGAAGTTGAGGAGACTTTTGAAGACCCATACATACCCATGCCTGCACCAAGGGGTAAGCAAACAGTGGAAGGAATGGACACAATTGAGATCGAAGCTCCTGAATGGATGCAAAAGTTAGAGAAGATTGGTGCAACCCATGATGAGAGAATGGTAGTACAGATACAGTCTATGTCTCGATTGGAAGAAGTCGTCATCAAATCGGAGTACTTCAGAAACCTCTCCCATCATCGGTGGATTGGCACGTCCGATGATTTGTATGTTCCATTCTACGTACTAATGGTATATTATAATGATGAAATAAAGTAGCGCACAACAAAAGAACCAACCTCGGCAACACAGTTTGCACCAGATGACATTCCTGCAAGCGCCACGCACGGGAATATATTTCAACCTACCTGGAGGATACGTCTACTAGAAACATACCCTGAGATGGTACGCACTTGGAATAACATGCCTTTATACATCAAGTATAAGCCATGCTACTGCCCTGTCTTTCGACAAAGGTCTTGGCCAGAGTACACCAAAACAGTTTTGACAGTTAAAGGATGTGGGGTGAAAAGTGGTTAAACTTAGTGTACTTAGCACCCCCTCGTGGCCAACCCACGGTTGGCTACATGATTTCAACCATTCAACACTGGGCCGTCAGATTCAAAAATGTACCAGATATCATGGCACAGATGTGCCTCAAAATATTTGGGTTAATGCTGATCACATTCAAAACCTTTAGAAATGTCAAAGAACCCCACCTTTCAGTTCTCGGATTCAGTGAAGGCAACCAGGATCTCGCCTACAATATGAGCACAACACCACCCATCAACGTTATCTATGCGTGGCATGCTCGTATCAAGTATCTACCAGCCTGCTTCAAGCAAACATTTGCGAAAATGTTTATCACAGGGTTCTGGGAATATCATTCCGAGATATTCATACCCAAACCATCTCACCTATTATAGCTATTTGCGATTGGCTCTACACTCAGAACAGCTATGCATGCCACATCCGGAGGTACTCGGGCCAGTAAACTGGGATGCCCTACTCATTGATTTGGCCAAAGGGTTGAGAATAGCCGAACATCACTTAGCCACAGATGTCGTGGAGTATTACATCCAACGGTCCACTCAACAAGGGTATGTCAGAGATGACAGACGCGAGAAGGGGGGGAGTGTTGGCAGTGGTCAGGGTAGTCAAGTACTTAGAAGACAAGGGAGCCAACGAGAAGGGCCAAGCAGACAAAGCAATCAAAGAAGATCTGGCAATAGGCCATCATTTTTTCCTGAATTAATATTTTCCAAATAGTGATTTTAGTCACTCCACACCATTGTAAATACCATTCCACCTTTTTGTAACTCCATTTTTTGCAAGCCAAGGAGTGCTTCAGCTTGAGGAGCATTAGAAGTACCTACCTATCAAATTTCATAATTTTCTGAGCTCGTTTGAGCCTCCAAATTAGCCTAGAAACCTGATTTTTAACTAGGCCACACACTAGGTCTCGACAAGGCCAAATCTAGTCAAAAACTATAAAAAGAGCTAGAGAGCTCATTTTTGAGGTTAACTTATTGTAGAATTGAACTTGTAAGAGCACTTTTGAGTAATCTAAAAGAACTCCATTGTCTCTCTCTTTGTTCTTGCTGTGTGTGCACGTGTGTGTGTATGTGTGTGCATGTTGGTATGCTTCTCACTCATACATTTGTGCCTTCACTTGCTCGAGGTCTTCATACCATCCTCATGTCTTCTCGGATTGACATTAAAGGAGGTGCTACTCATCACTGAGCTACACAAGGATTAAGAAGGGTTGCCAAAGGAGAAAAGATAGGAAGAATTTTCACCTTTGAAGTAGAGGACACCAAGAACATAGAATTGTTTAGCTATGGAACATCATAAAACAACATATGATATACAAGTATGGAGCTTGTCAATTTGGCAAAGCTCAAAGACAACCCTTCAATAGAAAAGCCTATATCCATAAGGAGTTACTGGATCTTGTACACACAAATGTGTGGGATCCAAGCAAAGGAACTTCTATTTTAGGTTCAAAATACTATGTATCTTTTATTGATGATTGTAGCTAATGGAAAATCCTATACTTTATGAATCATAAAGATGAATTCTTCAATTATTTCAAAAGATGTCTTGCTCTTGTAGAGAATCAAACAAGAAGATGTCTCAAGAAGTTCAAATCAGATGGTGATGAAGAATCCTTCTCAACTGAATTTGATGCTTTTCTACAAAAAAGAGGCATCAAAAGAGAGCTAACAACCAGATACACACTTGAACTCAATGGAGTAGCTAAAAGAAGGAACATAACTTGTTGGAGTTAGACGTCCATGGAAGCACGCAAACAACACAAGGAAGAAGAAGAAGCTTGGAGCACAACACACAATACTGAATGTATTACCACTAGAATGTACAAAGATAAGTAACCCGTTAGGGCTATAGGCGTATATACAAGCCAGGGAAAAAAACCCCTAAAGAGGGAAAAAGTGCCCTAGCAATCCTAGTGTGTTCACACATCACTACCTAAACATATCAACAAATCCCCCCTAGGAGTGATGCAGTGAACAAGGAGCTCACGCTCATGTATAAGGAAGTGCCAAGCTATGTGAAATCAATCCACAAAAGGAAGTAAGCCCAAAGCTTTGTGGAAAGCTTCAAACTTCTCCCTAGGCAAAGCCTTTGTGAAAAGGTGTGCAATGTTCTCCTACATGGGCACATATGCCAATCTGATCTCTCCAAGAGAGAACCTCTCCCTGACATAATGATAATGCACCTCAATGTGCTTAGTGCGAGCATGGAACACTGGGTTCCTCACAACTGCCAATGCGCTCTGACTCTTAGTGAAGATGCTGGTGGTAGAAGACTGACCAACACCCTAATCAGCCATAAGGCGTCTAAGCCACACACACTCAATTGTCGTAATGAAAGCTGCCTTATACTCAACCTCACAACTGGAAGTGGCCACAATAGGCTGCTTCTTGCTCAACCAAGATATGCATGAGATACCAAGCATGAAGCAAAAACCACTAGGGGACACACTAGTGTTATAACAATGAGCTCAGTCAGAGTCACAAAAAGCATGCAAATATGGCAGTAGTGATCCCCCCTTAGGATAAAACAACCCAAGTAGCCGGGTACCACTCAAGTAGAGAAACATGCGCTTAACCACGTGCCAATGCTTGACACTTGGGCAATGCATAAACTTGCTCATTTGTGAGACAACAAACTGAATATCTAGCCAAGTAATGCATAAGTAAATCAAGCATCCAACATCCTACTGATAGAGAATAGCATCAAATGAATCTCCACCATCATGAAGACGCAATCCTAAACCTGTCTCCATAGGAGTGGTAATAGGTTTACAATCTTCAAGGCCAAAATGCTGCAATAATGTGTCACTATATTTCATTTGACACAAAGCCATTCCACCATCAATGTGCATAAAGTAAATGTCCAAATAATGATGCAAATGCCCCAAATCAAAGATCTCAAATGAGGCATGTAAATCAGCCTTGAAATCATCAATATGCTTCTCATGAGGTCTAGTGAGTAGCATGTCATCAATATACACAACAATGATCAGAAGCACATCATTAACATGCTTAACATATTAGGTGCTTTTAGTTGGACTGTTCTCAAAACCATTTGCAATCAGATAGGCATGTATCTTTTCATACGAAGCATGTGGTGCTTGCTTTAAACCATATAACTCCTTCTTTAACCTGCACACCTGGTTTTCGTGCCCTTTCTACATGAAGCCATGCGGCTGAAAAACATATGCTTCTTCATGCAAACCACCATTAAAAAATGTTGTTTTAATGTCCACTTGATGTATATTCCAATCATGATGAGCTGCAAGTGCATAGATGCTATGAATAGTAGTCATTCCGCATGTAGATGCAAAGGTTTCATCAAAATCAATGCCTCTTTCCTATGCATAACCCTTTGCAAAAAGCCTAGCCTTATACTTGTCAACTGCTCCATTACGTTTACGCTTCAGCTTGTATACCCACTTAGTGCCAGTGGCCTTCTTTCCACGAGGCAATCACATAAAGACTAGGTACCATTTTTCATGATAGCATCATAATCACATCCAATATTCACAATTTCATGCTTCATCAAACGAAACATGTTCAGTCTCATCACTAAGATTGAATGCAGCCATAACATAGCAATCTGATGTAAAAGAGGCACTATGAGAGCTTGAACGAGTGTGATATGCCAGAGGTGCATCTAATTTTCTGTAACACAAAGTCTACACTAGCCATTTTGGCATAGTTTTTGGCCTCCTCAATATCAGCTCTCTCATCAATAAGTGCATCATGCAAATTTGCATCAGAAATGGAATGATCAGCATCATCTCATGAAACCTGCAATGGTTAAGAAGTTGCCTCATTAGGACCAGCACTAGACTATCCACCTATAAAAAGAGGCAACAAAGTATCATACATGTCTTTGAAGCTAACAGATGTCTCTTTCGTACATGAAAGTAAAGCATGAATAGCATCTTCCACAAAAACAACATCACGGATAACCAAAATGCATTTAGTCTATGGATGATACGGATGATAGCCTTTTCTTTCAGAACTGTTTGCAACAAAAATACATTTTAGTGCTTTATCATCCAATTTCTTGCGATGTTGTTAAGGCATTAATGCATATGCCTGTGAGAATCTCCTCAAAAGAAGACATGCGAATGATGTGTGTGCCACTCTCCTCCCATCCATTTATATCCTCTTGTATCTAAAGTAGCAGTGATTTGGAATGATCTACCATCGCCATGTGGCCAGCATGCAACACTCATCCCCACTAACCATCAAATACCTTAGGATATACCCCCGAGCTTAGTACCTTGGCTAACTAGCCCTCGTCCCACACACACACATGGAATGGTCTCTGTAGACCAATGTCTGACACTCTCTCCCCCTTCTAAAGATCATTGTCCTCAATGATCAATGAGGGAAAGTACTGGCGAATCAGAGCTGCTGATTCCCACGTGGAGTCAGTAAGTGGTAATCCTCTCCAGGCTACCAGATACTCTTGGATGACATGATTCCTTAACCGTTTCTGTCTCCTATCTAGTATTCTATCTAGAGAATGATCTGCTCTATCGGTTTCTTGCAAAGAAACAATACCCTCTATTAGATTATCCTCCCTAGATATATACTTTCTTAGTTTACTGACATGAAACATTCGATGGACTCTACAATCTGGAGGAAGCTCTAATCGGTATGCAACATCACTCAACTTCTTTACTATCTTCCAAGGTCCACAATACCTTGGTGATAGCTTACTACACTTCCCTGTGGACAATGAAGTAGATCTAGCTGGTACCTGAAGAAAGACTCGGTCTCCTTCCTCAAAGGATCTAGGAGATCTTTTCCTATCAGCATACTCTTTTGCTCTATCAGATGCTTGCTACATCTTGGCTTTAGCTATTTCAAGGTTTGCTTGGAGATTCTCTAGGAACTCGGAAGCACTAGGACATTTCTTAGGCATTCCTATGGTACTAGGAGCAGTGGGATTCATGCCATAGTTCATCTCAAAAGGAGACATCCCAGTCACCTTGTGAGGCCTATTGTTATAAGCAAACTCTACTAGTGGCAAATAACTATCCCAATCTGTCTGTCTCTCAGACACATATGCCCGCAACATATCCTCTAGAATTTGCTTGACCCTCTCAGTCTGACCATCTGTCTGTGGATGATCACCACTACTTAGTTTTAGTGACACCTTTAGTTTGTCAAATACAAACTTCCAGAAATGTCCTGTAAATCTGACATCCCTATCTAAGACTATGGATGTCGATAACCCATGCAATCTGATGACATGATGGATAAACAACTCCGCTATCTGTGGAGCTTCTATCGTCTCCTTCGTGGGTATGAAATGAGCCATCTTGCTCAGTCTATCTACCACAACTAGGATTGTATCCCGCTTCCTTTGGATCCACGATAACCCCACTATGAAGTCCATGGATATACTATCCCAATTATGATTTGGAACTTGTAAAGGATGTAAAAGACCTGGTGTCTTTACCCTTTTCTGCTTTTTTGAATTGGCACATAAAGCATTGTTGAACATAAGTATGGATATCTTTGTCTAATCCAGGCCACCAAAATGTTCTTCTAACAAGCTGTATTTGATGGGGGAAGTATCTCAACCCCTAAGCAACGATGAAGCGCGAATGACCTCCACAGGTATCCTTCTTTGACCTCTGCACACCAAAAATGCTCTTACTCAGAGCTTATGCAGAGAACTCCAGTGAGCTTTTGTAGACCTGTAGTAGACACCAAGGGCTTTCCAACAAAACAAATTTCACTTGAAATGGATGCTTACACAAAGAGAAACAATGTCTACAACATGAGCTAGTTGAATGCTCACAACTGCTAGTCAAGCAGAGACCTCACTTCACTCCAGCAAACTTTTCTCAGAGATTATACAGAGAATGAATCTCAAACTTATGTCAACTTTAGAGGACTCTAATAGCTACCCAATGACACCAAAATCATAGCAAATGGATACATAGAGAAGGAGAACCAGCCCTTACAACAGAGAGCAAAATATTTCCAACAGAGCCTACACAAAGAGAGAGATATCAATCACACAACTTCACTAAAATGAATGCTGCTCCCAGCTTACTCAGAGAATGCTCCAGAGAATTGGTAAGCATAAAATAGACTCTTATAGCTATCCAATGAGACAAGAATTACATCAAATGGATACCATATGAGGGAGAACCAATGCTAACAACTCAGGGGTAGAGAGTTGCAACACTGCCTGCGCACACACATAGATATGCCTACTAAAAGAAAACAAACAAGCAAGCAAGGGGGTTGCTTAAGCAAGGGGCTTGCTTATCACAACTCCAGCACTTAGTGCTCACTTTACATGAGCTAAAACTCCAAGAAGATGGCCCAAAAGAAGTCGGGATACATGCTCCTTTTATAGTGAGAGGTGTGCCCCTAAAATCTAGGAACTACCTTTCCAAATCAGCCTCCTAACTTGGAGGAATTAGTTGAGATGACTTGGGGAGTGGTTGAGTGACTTTTCTTGATGGAATCTCGTGGCTTTTGGCTTCCTTTGATTGCTCCACATGTCCATAAAAGATTCCCCACGAATTTTTAGCTTGAAGCTTGACTTTTAACACTCCCCCTCAAGCTTCAATTCTTCATCCTCATCCAAGCTCCTTCATGTTGATGCATTGCTTGAACTTTGAAATCTTCATCCCATCCAAAGCCTTTGTAAACATGTCCGCAACTTGGTCCTTAGTACCAATATGATGTACTGAAACTTCCTTGGATATCACCTTTTCCCTTATGAAGTGATAGTGCACTTCAATATGCTTGGTTCTAGCATGATAGACAGGGTTCGATGCTAGATGAATGCTACTCATGTTGTCACAAAAAATTGGATATGTGTCAACCTGCAAATTAAGCTCCATAAATAACTTCTTAATCCACATTAGCTCACATGTGACTTGAGCCAAAGCTCTATACTCAGCCTCGGTGGAAGATAATGCCACCGTGGGTTGCTTCTTTGAAATCCATGAGATGATCTTGCTACCTAGCATGACTAGGTAACCACTTGTACTCCTTCTATCTTCCTTCGAACCGGCCCAATCGGCATCGGAATAAGCTTTGACCTGCATATCATCATCAAATGAGTAGAACAATCCTTCATTTATAGTGGCTTTGAGATATCGCAACATTCTTCTTGCAGCTTGCAAGTGTGTAGTCCTTGGACTATGCATAAATTGTGATAACACTCCAACTCCATATGCTATGTCAGGCCTGGTTATTGTGGCATAATTGAAAGAGCCTACAATAGATCGATACAAAGTTACATCCTCTAATGGCTCTCCATCAATGGAGCTTAGCTTTACATTAACTTCCATGGGATTTGAAATAGGCTTGCAATGTAGCATCCCAAACCTCTCAAGTAGGTCTAGAATATACTTCCTTTGTATGAGCATAATACCTTCTTCTTTGTATACAACTTCAATGCCAAGAAAATACCTAAGATCTCCAAGATCAGAGATCCTAAACTCCTTTCCAAGCTTTGCCTTGATCTCCTCAATGCCCTTTGTATCATTACCTGTAATGATAAGATCATCTACATACACACACATGTAGACCACAAGTTCTCCTCTTTGTTTGATGAAGAGAGATGGATCCGCCTTGCATTGATTGTAACCACATTTGATCAAATAGTCCACCAATCTTTGGTTCCAAGCCCTTGGAGCTTGCTTTAGGCCATAAAGTGCCTTCTTCAACCTACAAACATGATGTGGAAACTCTTTATGAACAAAACCTAGTGGTTGCTCCATGTATACCTCTTCTTCCAAGTCTCCATTGAGAAAGGCATTCTTGATATCCAATTGGAAGAGCTTCCATCCTTTGCTAGCAGCCATTGCAATGAGTGTCCTAATGGTGCTCATCTTTGCCACGGGGCTGAATGTCTCTTCAAAGTCCACTCCATAGGTTTGTGCAAAACCCTTGGCCACCAATCTTGCTTTGAACCTAGAAATAGATCCATCTGAATTCCTCTTTACTTTATACACCCACTTATTACCTATTACCTTCATGTTCTCCTTCTTGGGCACTAGAGTCCATGTTTGATTTTCCTCAAGTGCGTCGATCTCTTCTTGCATTGCCTCTTTCCATTCGGTGTACCTGCTTGCATCTTCATAGCAATCGGGCTCATGATCTTCTACTACTTTGTTCATATATGCATAATGTGTTGCCATGTATGAATCATAAGTAAACCTTTGAGTTGGATACTTAACTCTAGAAGACTTCCTTTCTTCACCTTTTGGAGGAATAAACCTCCTTTGCCTTGGGAACTTGATCTCTTTCTTTGACGTGGCTTCTTTCTCCATCATGTGTCCTTCATCATCTTCAACTTCATTACCTTCTTCATCCAACTCCACCAATGTTGCTTTGCCTTTGTTGATTGATTGTGGTTCATAGCTTGATGAAGATCTCCCCCTCCATGGTGAGTTCATGCTTGAACTATCTTCATTGATGGAACACCTTGGGCCGCTTAGCTCTAGGTCGATTTGTTCTTCATCATGTCCATGCTTTTCTTCTTCATAGTCCTGCATACAATCATACTTCTTATACCAAGGGAGTAGCTCATCAAATGCTACATCCCTTGATATCCTCAAGTCCTTTGTATTTGGGTTGAAGCACCTGTAACCTTTATGATCATTTGAATATCCTAGAAACACACACTTTTCTGCCTTTGGTTGTAGCTTGTGCCTCAATTCACTTGGCACATGTACATAACAAGTACATCCAAATATCTTCAAGTGGGAAAGATCAGGTTTCTTACCATAATAGGCTTGATATGGTGTCAAGCCATGGATCCCTGAGGTAGGAGCCCTATTCATTAGATACACGGCGGTATTTGCTGCATCACTCCAAAACATGTTAGGTACATTCATCTCATTAAGCATTGCTCTAGCGATCTCGGCAATGTATCTATTCTTTCTCTCTGCTACTCCATTTTGTTGGGGTGTGTACCTGCATGTTACTTGCCTCTTGATGCCTTGATCCATTAAAAAATCAGAAAACTCATTTGAGAAATATTCTCCCCCTCCATCGGACCTTAGCTTCTTGATATATGTACCTGTTTCCTTCTCTACCATTGCCTTGAATGCTTTGAAACATGTAAACACATCTGATTTGTTTTTGATGAAATAAACCCAAACCATCCTTGTGCAATCATCTATAAAAGTGACAAAGTACTTGTTACCTCCAATGGATTGCTCTTTCGTTGGCCCCCACACATCTGTATGTATCAACTCCAATGGATGTTGGCTTATGTAGCCACTCTTCTTGAATGGAAGTCTCGCTTGCTTCCCTAGTTGACAAGATTCACATAAATGCTTCATACCTTGTCCTTGGAAGTTGGGAAGACCTTCAACCAGCCTCTTGAATTGCATTTCCTTCATTCTTTGTATGTTGATGTGACCTATCCTCTTGTGCCACAAGTCCAACTCCGAAATCCTCTTGTTTCCATATGTGAAGTAGACATGTTGAGTAGAATGAGAATTTACCTCCAAAGTGAAGAGTCTCCCTTGCTTCTTTCCTCTTGCTATGACCTTGTAACCTTGCTTAGGGTTCTCCACAAAGCATCCACCTTTGTTGAACCTTACTTGATAGCCTCTTTCAACCATTTGCCCAACGGACACCAAGTTCTTTGTGATGGTAGGTACATGCAAGACATCCTTGAGACATCTTCCTTCCTCCTTGTCATCCAAAGCTACATCTCCAACATGGGAGATCTCATGGGCTGTATCATCACCTGTTTCTACATGTCCTTTACCTTTGGGAACATGTAGATTAGTAAACCAAGAAGCATTGCAACTCATATGGTTGCTACATCCACTATCAATATACCAAGTGTTATCTACTTTGCTTGAATTCCCATTCATGTGCATCATCAAGAGATTGTCATTTTCTGAACTTGTAGAAGCATAATTACCTTGGCCTTTGTATGAAGAACCTTGATTATAGTTCCTTTGGTTTCCTCCTTGGTAGCAATCTCTAGCATAGTGGCCAAACTTGCCACATATGTAACATCCTTCGCCATCTTGATTCCTGTTTTGTTGATGTCGTCCTCCTCTTCCTCTTGATCTTCCTCTCCCTCTTTGTGATGAGGTGCCTTGGTCATGTCCTTGATTTCTTGAGTGGCCTTGCCTTCCTCCAAACCTTCCTTTGCCCCTTCCTTGTCCTTGTCTTCCTTTGCCCCTTTGATTACCTGCATAGAAAACTTGTGCATCTTTGCTTTTAGTTGAACTTCCACCTATGTTCATTTCTTCGGTGACCATGAGAGCAACCAATTGCTCAAAATCGGGAAGATTATCCCTTACATAAACTGAAGTGGTAAAGGGTTTCCACTTCTCATCATCTCTCAAACCATTGAGAGTATAAGCCACAAGATCGTCATCGTCTACGTGGCTTCCAATGGATCCCAATGCATCTGATAACTCCTTGACCTTAAGTATGTAGTCATTTATGCTACTCCCTGAGCTCTTCCTAAGGTTGTTGAGCTCATTCTTGAGTTGGATCTTCCTTGCTTTGGTGCTTGTTGAATAAAGCCTTTCAAGTGTCTCCCATACCTTCATGCTTGAATCCAGGTCTTGGATATGGCCGATCATGCTATTGCTAATGTGTTGGGAAAGAATAAAGATAACCCTCTTGTCTCTTTCATTCCATTCCCTAAAGGCCCTTCTCTGGTCATTGGTTGGATTCTCATCCAACCTAGGTCTTGGTTCACTTCCACTAATCAACCCCCAAAGGCCCTTGCCCATAAGATAGTTGGAGACCCTAAATCTCCATGGTTGATAGTTACCTTTGTCTAGCTTTTCAATTTGAGTGTTGAAGTCTCCCATATCTAGTCTTTGATACTTGACCTAGCCCTTGGCTAATGCTCCAATGTGTGTAAAATGAAAATGAGGCTCTGAGGTTACCTCAATCCAAAGCTTTCCTTAGATGGACATCTTGTGCTCTTGCAAATTTGAGTAGAATAGCTCCCCCTTGATGTGAGCTACCTCCAAGAAGCTTTTGTTGATGCAACTCTTCAACCACCAACTCCAAGAGTTCTTCTTGCTTGTATGTGATACCTCCAAGATGCCCAAATGCTCTGATACCACTGATGGGGGAAGTATCTCAACCCCTAAGCAACGATGAAGCGCGAATGACCTCCACAGGTATCCTTCTTTGACCTCTGCACACCAAAAATGCTCTTACTCAGAGCTTATGCAGAGAACTCCAGTGAGCTTTTGTAGACCTGTATTAGACACCAAGGGCTTTCCAACAAAACAAATTTCACTTGAAATGGATGCTTACACAAAGAGAAACAATGTCTACAACATGAGCTAGTTGAATGCTCACAACTGCTAGTCAAGCAGAGACCTCACTTCACTCCAGCAAACTTTTCTCAGAGATTATACAGAGAATGAATCTCAAACTTATGTCAACTTTAGAGGACTCTAATAGCTACCCAATGACACCAAAAGCATAGCAAATGGATACATAGAGAAGGAGAACCAGCCCTTACAACAGAGAGCAAAATATTTCCAACAGAGCCTACACAAAGAGAGAGATATCAATCACACAACTTCACTAAAATGAATGTTGCTCCCAGCTTACTCAGAGAATGCTCCAGAGAATTGGTAAGCATAAAATAGACTCTTATAGCTATCCAATGAGACAAGAATTACATCAAATGGATACCATATGAGGGAGAACCAATGCTAACAACTCAGGGGTAGAGAGTTGCAACACTGCCTGCGCACACACATAGATATGCCTACTAAAAGAAAACAAACAAGCAAGCAAGGGGGTTGCTTAAGCAAGGGGCTTGCTTATCACAACTCCAGCACTTAGTGCTCACTTTACATGAGCTAAAACTCCAAGAAGATGGCCCAAAAAAAGTCGGGATACATGCTCCTTTTATAGTGAGAGGTGTGCCCCTAAAATCTAGGAACTACCTTTCCAAATCAGCCTCCTAACTTGGAGGAATTATTTGAGATGACTTGGGGAGTGGTTGAGTGACTTTTCTTGATGGAATCTCGTGGCTTTTGGCTTCCTTTGATTGCTCCACATGTCCATAAAAGATTCCCCACGAATTTTTAGCTTGAAGCTTGACTTTTAATAGTATTGTCTTGTCAACACCAAGATGTCCTGCGTAGGGAACATCATGGTTATTATGCATGACTTTCTTTTGCAAATCCCGGGAATCTGGCACACAAACCTTTCCTTTTCGCTTCACTATTCCATTCTCCTGTGAGAAATTAGAATATGGAATGGAATTGTTTGCTTTAGTAGAAGAAGAAGCAGTAGGAACTGTCCCATCTCCTAAAATAGAGTCATCACTAATGGCTCTAACTATCTGTAACAAATGTGGATCTTCCACCTGTGCTTCCTTAATTTCTTGAAGCAATGAGCTTTCTAAAACTGTAAAGCTCATTTGATACATTATACAAGATAATGCATCAGCTACTATATCTTATTTGCCTCTTCTATACAAGATTTCCATGTGAAATTCCTGCATGAGCTCAGCCCAACGAGCCTCCCGGCCTCAAAGATCTAGCTGACTACAAAAATACTTGAGTGTATGATGATCTGTGAATACCTTAAAGTCTGCACCATAAAGTTAGTATCTCCAAACTTGAAGTGCATGCACCACCGCATACAACTCTTGTTCATGCACCGGCCAATTGCGTTGTGCACTACTTAACTTCTTACTTTCAAAAGCTATTGGCTTGCCATCTTGACTCAGGACTTCTCCTATAGCTATGTTGCTAGCATCCGTTTCTAACTCAAATGGTTTCTGAGGATCCACCACTTTGAGTATAGGAGCCTCTGAAACAGCTTGTTTTAGAGTATCAAAACTCTTTTGTTGTTCTTGCTTCCATGCAAATGGAATTTTGCCTTGAAGCAAGCTCGTCATAGGTGCTGCTATCGACGAATATGAAGAGATGAATTTTCGATAGAAACCGAAAAGTTATAAGAATGACTGTAATTGCCCCTCTTCCTGAGGAGTAGGCCATGCTAAAATTACTGATACCTTCTTGGGATCCATCTGAACCCCATCGGCTGAAATCACATGCCCTAGATACTCTATCCTCAGAAGAAACAACTATGTCTTCTCTGGATTTACATACAAATGATTTTCTTTTAAAATATTCAACACAAATCTTAAATGATTTTCATGCTCATGCACACTCCCACTATACACTAGCAAATCATCCACAAAATCAACAACACACTTTCCTATGAAAGGTCGTAAGATATCATTCATTAACATCATAAATGTAGCTGGAGCATTTGTCAAACCAAAGGCAAGACCAAATACTCATTATGACCAAAATAGGTCTTGAAAGTTGTCTTATGTACATCATGATCTTTCACTCTAATCTGATGATAGCCACTCTTTAAATCTATCTTACTAAATACAATGGCTCCACCTAGAGCATCCAAAAGATCATCAATCCGGGGCATGGGATATCTGTGTCTAATAGTGATCTTATTGAGTGCTCGATAATCGACACACATCCTATAAGATCCATCCTTCTTCTTCACAAGAAGAACTGGTGCGGCAAAGGGTGAATAACTGGGTCTAATCAGCCCTTTTTGAAGATACTCGTCCATGACCTTGCGGACTTCATTTTCCTCTTGCAAACTCATTCAAAATGGTGGCCGAGCGGTCGGACTCGCTCTTGGTACCAATTCAATTCTATGCTCTATAAACCTGCAAGGAGGCAAACCCGATGGTAATTCCTTTAAAAACAACTCTTGGAATTCTGCTCTCACTTTGGCTGAAAGTGCTGGAGCATTCCAACTTGAGTCTCCATGACTGCAAGAATACTTCTAACATGCACAATCAATAGAATAATCAACAGAATAATCAACAAAATATTGACTAAATACTTATCTCAAATTCTTTTGATATTTGTGAAGCCTCCAATTGAAAAACTAAGAGTAGAGTATCGACTCTCTTTGGTTCGTGGATCACATATGCCTTCAAAAAGTGCTTCGTTGATGATGCTTGATGAAGAACAGTCCACTTTCACCCTTTGTTTCAGAAAGGAAATAATTCCAAATTATGACTTGTTCACTCTCTCGATAGAACTCTAAGAGAGCTTTCTAATAAGCCAAAGATCTCTCAATTTGGACAAGAATTGACCAAGTTATGGCCAATTTAGTGAAGCTAGGTACCCAAAACTGAGACTCAAGAAGCTTTGGCCATGACCCCTTCATGAAAAATCGCCTTCTCTCTATATAAACGTGCACGCGTGGCTGCTATTCTATCCCATAAGTCATGTACAAGAGCTTGTAGGCACCATTTTATAAGAAGCTTCTTCCTTTAGCTCTCAACAACAAAGAAGGAAGAGAAGGTCTCTCCCTCCCTCTCTCCTCGTGGACAGCCAAGAGGCGCTCGCGGGACTCTGTTCTCCCTCTCTGCCTTCTCTCCTCGTGGGCGGCCAAGAGGCGCTCATGGGACTCTGTTCTCCCCCTCTCTTTTGCTACAACGCCACCACAAAGCCATGAACGCCCCCCCTCCCCGCTCTCTTCCTCCTCGAACGACCATCGAAAAAAGCATGCACGAACCCCCAACCACCACGTGAGTTCTCTCCAAATTAGCTAAAAAACCATGCTCTGATACCAAGTATGAGAATATCCTCAAAAGAAGACATGCGAATGATGTGTGTGCCACTCTCTTCCCATCCATTTATATCCTCTTGACTATGGCTGGATTTCACAACCCTCAAGAAGGCTCCCAAACAAAATGTGATTGATTTTGTCACAAAAGTCAAGGACATAGCTGATCAGTTGGGAAGCATTGGAGAGGTAATAGATGAAGAGCAAATTGTAAGGCAGGTCATCAATGGATTGAAAGTAGATGAGAAGTGGGAAGCATTCACCACAGGTATGGATTTGTACATGGACATGCATGTACCTGATTTCAGTACACTTATTGGACAATTACTCACTCAAGAGGCAAAACTTATCAAGAATGGAGAAAGCTCTAAAGGTAATCAATCTTTAGCCTTATATACTGATAAAAGCAAGTCCAAAGAAAGCAAAGGAAAGTCAAACAAAAGTGGATGATGAAGCAGGAACATATCAAGCTAACTATGCGGGTAGAGGAAGACATGGTAGAGGTAGAGAAGAGGAGGTAGACAAGGTAGGGAGAGATCCCAAGACTCCAAATCATGTTATATTTGTGGATTAACTAATCATACAACTATAAAATTGCTTTCGGAATTCCAGGAATCAAAGAGGCAGAGGATACAATAGAGGAAGTTATGGCTACTCAAGAGGAAGGTTAAACAATTATCATGGAAACTACAACAACTACAATTATTCAAACTATCAAGGAGGCTACAAAGGAAAGAGAGACTTCAATACACAGAAGACTCAAACAAAGAGGATTCATTATTAATCATGAATATGGCCATGCCACAAGGTACATCTGATGAGCATGTTTTCTACATAGATTCAGGTTGTTCAAATCATGTGGCAAGAAATGTGGCCCTTCTATCAAATTTAGAAGATCCAAGGAACAAGCATGAGGTACAAACAAGAGATGACACAAGACATCTTGTGGAGAAAATAGGAAATGTCAAAGCACCTGATGGAAACATCAACCTACTCATTAATTACTCTATGTCCCTACCATTACAAAGAATTGATAAGTGTTGGACAGATAGTAGAAAAAGGATTGCAAGTCAGGTTCAGAAGAGGAGGAGCATATGTGGAAGACCCTAGCCAAGGGTTCAGAAGAATAGCAAAGGTAGAAAAAACTGGTAGATTATTCACTTTTGAGTTGCAAGACATAACGAACATAGCTCTCTTCAACTATGATAATCAAACACTCACAGAACTAGAGGTATGGCACAAGAGATTGGCACATATTGGTGAAAGATCATTAAAACAAATTTGCACGGACCAAAGTGTACTTGGACTCCCTAACTTGTCAAAACAACACATGATTTATAAATGCAGTGCATGTCAATTTGGAAAGTCTCACAGGTTACCATTCATGAATAAAGGTTATATACATGGATATCTCTTGGAGATGGTTCATACAGATGTATGGGGACCTAGCAAGGATGCTTCAATATCTGGATCAAGGTATTATGTCTCCTTTATTGATTATTGCACTAGATGTACTATCTTATTCTTTATGAAACACAAAGATGAATTTTTTTCATGCTTCAAAAGATATTTGGATCTTGTGGAGAATCAAACAGGTAAATCACTAAAATGGCTAAGGTTAGATGGAGGGGGAGAATAATTCTCCCATGAATTTGATTCTTTTTTTCAAGAAAGAGGAATCAAAAGAGAGGTAACTACAAGATACACTCCTAAGAAAAATGAAGTGGCAGAAAGGAGGAATAGGACAATTGTTGAAGCTGCAAGGTCCATGTTAAATGAAAAGCATTTGCCTAATTACCTATGGGCTGAGGCTGTATCTACAACCACTTACTTGATTAACAGGTTGTCTTCAAAATCCCTTGATGGGATGACTCCATATGAGGCTTGGAATGGAAGAAGACCTAGCTTAGATCATTGTAAAATTTTTGGATGCATTGCTTTTGCTCATGTTCCTTGACAGGTTAGAGGCAAGATGGATCCAAAGGCACAAAGCTATGTATTTATTGGATATGAAAACAATCAAAAGGGTTATAGGTTATACAAACCTACCAACAAAGGATTCTTGGTAAGCAGAGATGTAGTTTTTGATGAGAACAATTCATGGTATGAAGATTCATGCAGGAAGGTCAAATTTCCATATGACCTTGAAGAAGATTTTCCAAAGCTTGCCAGAGAACATCAACCAAAGATTGAAGAACAAGATACTTCAGAAGATGATGAAGAAACTCAGATGGAAAAAATCAAAGCATGGAAGTCTAAAGGTAAAGCAAAATTACAGGAACTAGGACATGAGGCAGAATCATCACAACATGGCTTAAGAAGATCTATAAGAGAAAGAAAAAACCAGAAATGTATGGTTTTGACACCTCATTAGTAACTAAACATTCTATTTACATAGCACAGGACATAAATCAAGAGGAGCCATCATCCTTTGAAGAGGCCGAAGCAAAATCAATGGAAGCATTCAATGAAGGAAGAGATTGAAGCACTTGAGGAAAACAACACTTGGGATTTGGTGCCCAAGATTTCATCTATGAAGGTAATATGCTCAAGATGGGTCTATAAACTCAAGAAGAATTCTGATGGTTCCATTAACATGTATAAGGCAAGGCTTGTAGCAAAAGGCTTTGCACAAATTCAGGGAATTGATTATGAGGAGACCTTCTCTCCTGTGGCAAAGATGCCTACTATTAGGGTTTTTCTTAGTATTGCCTCTTCCAAGAATTGGAAGATACTTCAACTAGATCTAAAGAATGCATTCTTGGATGGTTGGATAAGAGAAGAGGTATATATGGCACAACCACCTGGTTTTGAGAGTCAAGTTTATCCTGATTATGTGTGTAAACTTAACAAAGCATTGTCTGGTCTCAAGCTGCCCCAAGAGCTTGGAATTTCATACTTTTTTCATTCTTTTAGGACAAAGGCTTTCAACCAAGCAAAGCAGATCCTTCACTCTTTATTAAAAAGAGTAATTCTGAGGTCATCTACCTATGTGTATATGTAGATGAGATTATATTGACAAGAAATGATGCAGATAGTTTAAGAAGATCAAAGATCAGATGAGAGAAGAATTCAAGATAAGTGATTTAGGATCACTTACCTACTTCCTAGGTTTGGAAGTTGTCTACAAAGATCATGGTTTATTTCTCATTCAAAGGAAGTATATCAAGGATATGTTAGCGAAATTCAAGATGGAGGATTGTAAAATTGCAAGTACTCCAATGGAGGTCAACCATAAATTGAGCTCACATGAAGGTGAACTCATAGAGGACATCACATCATATCAAAGCCTTGTGGGTAGTCTCAACTATGCCACATTGACAAGGGTGGATATATGCTATAGTGTGAGTGTGCTAAGTCAATTCATGCACACACCAAGGAAAACACACATGGATGCTGCTAAGAGGATACTCAAATATCTCAAAGGAACCATAAATGAAGGACTTTATTATCCTTATGCATCTGATTTAGGGTTGAAGCTATTTTCTGATGCAGATTGGGCTGGCTCCAAGGAAGATAGAAGGAACACTTCAGGTCATCTTAACTTTGCAGGTTCAAAGCTTATTTCATGGTCATCCAAGAAGCAACCCATAGTTGCTCTCTCTTCTACTGAAGCTGAATACAGAGGTCTTGCCATAACTACACAAGAAGCTATGTGGATGAAGACATTATTCAAAGATCTTGGATTGGAGTTTGGAACTCCAACTATTTTTGGTGACAACATGAGTTCTATTCATTTAGGTGCTAACCCTATTTTTCATGCAAGGACTAAACACATTGAAGTTCATTATCACTATGTAAGAGAAAAGGTTCTAAGCAAAGAAATTCAGATATCATATGTGTCCACTCATCAACAATGTGCAGATATTTTGACCAAAGCATTGGATGGTACAAAACTTTACAAATTCAAGACTATGATTGGATTTCAGGTTATTCTTGAAGATTGAAGACCTCAAGCATACTTGGCTTGAAGGGGAGCTTGGCTTGAAGGGGAGCTATTGGAACAAATCCATTACAAACCTAAAAACTGGCTTGAGTTTCTAAGAGAAGACAATATATGGAAATCTAAGAGTTCACTTGTGAACTCACCCTTGTAATTGTTTGATCATTTATTTGATCTAAAGTTTTAAAGGAATCAAAAGTGGTTGAGTCCACTTGATAAAAATAGAGAGAAGCCACAAATACTTGATTTGGAGGTTGGAGAATCAATAAATCTCTAAGAATTAGGAAACTACTTTTAGGTGAGCAAGATTCAAATTCAAATCTTGGCTCCAAAACTCTCTATATATACATGGCAGTTTAGTCGCACTTTTAGAGGCATCCATAAGCTGAGCTATATGCTATATCAAGTGTGGATACAAGGCACACACTGTTGGAGATAGATGTCTGCGGAAGCACGCGAACAACACAAGGAGGAAGAAGAAGCTTGGAGCACAAACACACAATACTGAATGTATTACTTGAGAATGTACAAAGATAAGTAGCCCATTAGGGCAATAGGCGTATATACAAGCCGGGGGAAAAAAACCTCTTAAAGAGGGAAAAAAGTGCCCCGGCGGTCCTAGTGTGTTCACACACATCACTACCTAGATATATCAACAAATCCCCCCTGGGAGTGATGTGGTGAACAAGGAGCTGGCACTCATGTATAAGGAAGTGCCAAGCTATGTGGAAATCACTCCACAAAAGGAAGTAAGCCCAAAGCTTTGCGAAAAGCTTCAAACTTCTCCCTAGGCAGAGCCTTTGTGAAAAGGTCTGCTATGTTCTCCTGCGTGGGCACATATGCCAAGCTGATCTCCCCAGCAGAGAACCTCTCCCTGACATAGTGATAATGCACCTCAATGTGCTTAGTGCGAGCATGGAACACAGGGTTCCTCGCAACTACCAATGCGCTCTGATTGTCAGTGAAGATGGTGGTGGCAGAAGACTGGCCAACACCCAAATCAGCCATAAGGCGTTTGAGCCACACACACTCAAGAGTCGCTATGAAAGTTGCCCTATACTCAGCCTCACAATTGGAAGTGGCCACAGTAGGTTGCTTCTTGCTCAACCAAGATATACATGAGCTACCAAGCATGAAGCAAAAACCACTGGTGGACACACGAGTGTCATAGCAACCAGCCCAATCTGAGTCAGAAAAAGCATGCAAATCTGGCGGTAGTGATCCTCCCTTGGGATAAAACAACCCAAGTAGCCGAGTACCACTCAAGTAGTGAGAGATGCGCTTAACCGCCTTCCAATGCGTGACTCTTGGGCAATGCATAAACCTGCTCATCTGTGAGACAGCAAACTGAATATCTGGCCGAGTAATGCATAAGTAAATCAAGCATCCAACAGCCTGTTGATAGAGAACACCATCAAATGCATCTCCAGTATCATGAAGACTCAATCGTAAACTTGTCTCCATAGGAGTGGCAATAGGCTTACAGTCTTCAAGGCCAAAACACTGCAATAATGTGTCAATATATTTCGTTTGACACAAAGCCATTCCACCATCAACTTGCATAAACTGAATGCCCAAATAGTGATGCAAATGCCCCAAATCAGACATCTCAAATGAGGCATGCAAATCAGCCTTGAAATCAGCAATATGCTTCTCAATAGGACCAGTGAGCAGCATGTCATCAACATAGACAACAATGATCAGAAGCACATCATTAGCACGCTTAACATCTTTCAGTTGGACTGTTCTCAAAACCATGTGCAACCAGATAGGCATGTATCTTCTCATACCAAGCACGTGGTGCTTGCTTTAAACCATATAATGCCTTCTTTAACCTGCACACCTGGTTTTCATGCCCTTTCTGCACAAAGCCATGGGGCTGAAAAACATACACTTCTTCATGCAAGTCACCATTTAGAAATGTTGTTTTAATGTCCAACTGATGTACATTCCAACCATGATGGGCTGCAAGTGCACAAATGCTCCGAACAGTAGTCATACGGCATGTAGGTGCAAAGGTCCCATCAAAATCAATGCCTCTTTCCTATGCATAACCCTTTGCAACAAGCCTAGCCTTATACCTATCAATTGTACCATCAGGTTTACGCTTTAGCTTGTATACCCACTTAGTGCCAATGGCCTTCTTGCCAGGAGGCAAGTCACATAAAGACCATGTACCATTCTTCATTATAGCATCATATTCAGATTGCATAGCAGCCATCCAATTTTCTGAATTCTGTGCTTCATCAAAAGAAACAGGTTCATTTTCATCACAGAGACTACACACAGCCATAGCATAGCAATCTGATGCAAAGCAGGCACTATGAGAGCCTGAACTAGTATAATATGACAAAGGTGCATCTAATTTGTTGTCACACAAAGTCTGCACCAGCCATTTTGGCATAGTTTTTGCCTGCTCAATATCAGCTCTCTCATCAACAAGTGCATCATGTAAATCTGCATCAGAAATAGAATGATCTGCATCATCATATGAAACCTGCAAAGGCTGAGAAGTTGCCTCATTAGGACTAGCACTAGACTGTCCACCTGTAAAAAGAGGCATCAAAGTATCATACATGTCTTTGGAGCTAACAGATGTCTCCTTAGTACATGAAAGCAATGGCTGAATAGCATCTTCCACAAAGACAACATCACGGCTAACCAGAATGCGTTTAGACTATGGATGATATAGACGATAGCCTTTACTTTCAGAACTGTACCCAAAAAAAATGCATTTTACTGCCTTATCATCCAATTTTCTACGATGTTGTTCAGACACTAGTGCATATGCCAAACAACCAAAAACACACAGATGAGCAACAGATGGCTTGCGGTCATGCCAAGCCTCATATGGAGTGATAGACTGCAGCGCTTTAGTGGGATACCTGTTAAGTACATATGCTGCACACATGACAACCTCAAGCCAGAAACTATGAGGTAAAGCCTGACTCTTGACCATGCACCTCGCCATCTCCATGAGTGACCTATTCTTTCGTCCAGCAACTCCATTCTGTTGAGGTGTATACGGCATTGTACACTGGTGTTTTATCCCACGTTCAGCCAGAAATGCATTAAAATCAGAAGACATATATTCCCCCCCTCGATCAGAACAGAGGGTGCCCATTTTACATGCTGACAGATTTTCAGCCAAAACCAAAAACTGTTTGAAGCACATGAACACTTCGGACTTTGCTTTGAGTGGATATACCCATGCATGCCTTGAAAAATCATCAATGAAAGTCACGAAGTAAAGGTATTTTCCAAAAGAGGGTGTCTGCATAGGACCACAGACATCACTATGTACAAGCTGCAATTTCTGGGTAGCCCGAACTGAACCATCTTTTGGAAAGGATGAACGCTGCATTTTGCCCAAAATACAGCCCTCACAAACATGTTTTCCAGGTGCCTCAAGTTTGGGCAAAGAGGACACCATTTCAGATTTCTGCAGGTGTAGCAAACTAGCAAAATTCAGATGACCGAAGCGTGCATGCCAAAGCTTTGCATCTGACATAGCCTGAGAATCATGAACTGCACATGCCAAATCATTCACAGATCTTTCATAGTCTATGAGCTTATAGAGCCCACGACATAAAATGCCAGAAGCAATAATCACATCGCCATTTGATAGATCATGAACTATACACCTGTCATCAACAAATTTCACAACCAAGCCAATCTTGGCTAATGCAGAAACTGATAACAGGTTCTTTTTGATCCCTGGCACAAATAAAGCATCTGACAAAGTGAAAGAACTACCATCAGCACTAGTCAAAATGATCTTACCAACTCCCATAACAGGATAAGAGGAGTTGTTGGCGCATGTAACAGTATTCCCTGTAGGGGCAGGCTCGAGTGAAGAGAAGAAACTGCGCTGCGAGGTAATATGTTTGGTCACCCCATTGTCAAAATACCAAACATCTGAGTCTACTACAGACATGCACTGCTCATGAGAAGATGGGTCAAAATTGCAGACAGTAGTAAACGCCCATTCTTCTTCCTGCACAAGATTTGTAGACTCTATTTTTGGTGTAGAGGTCTCTACACCATTCCAGCCTCTTTCTTCTTTGCCTCTTTAGCAGCCAGTTTTGGACAGTTCTTTATGATATGATCATTCCCTTTACAATACTTACAAAACAATTTCTGCTTTTCTGATTTCTTCTCATCTTTATCTTCCTTCTTCGAATATGCAGAATTAGCAGATTTCTGCTTACTAGTTGAAGAGCTCCATTTTCCTTTGCCCTTCTGACTAGCTAGGAAAGCTTGATCTGCAACTCGCATAATGGACCTGTTCTGCCTGGACTGATCTTCCTGCAATAGAAAAGAGACTAACTCCTCAAATGATAAGGCATTCGGATTACCTTTCATCAGTAACCGAAGAGTAGAAGCAAAACTCTGATATGAATCAGGAAGACCATTTAGAACGGACTGCACAAGTGAGCTATCTGGTATAACCTCATCAGCAGAAATCAACTGTTCCTTTAAATCTTTGATCTTCGTTAGGAAACTGTCCATAGAATCACCTTCATTCATGTGCTCACTCTCCAACTGTTTTTGGAGGTAAGCAACACGAGCCTCATTCCTAGCTTGGTACAATGTGGTAAGTGTATCCCAAGCATCCCTTAGCTGTTGTGCAAGAGCGAATATGAGGAATAATGGCACATTTGACAGACAAAGCTATCAATGCATGTGCCTGGGCATCTCTGCCATCCCAACGAATCTGCTCTGCAGTAGGTGCAATAGAAACAGCAGCACGAACGGGAATCTGCGGAATATCATCTTCGACACATCTTCATCAGCTGCAGCACCTGTATTTGCAGTACCTATTGTTACAGGTGTAACAAGACGTCTTTCAACACCCTGCACAATGTTCCACAGTCCTTTTGCAACCAATACATGTCACATCATATAAGCCCATAATGGGTAGTTGGTACCATCCAACTTATCCTCAACAGCCAACATACGGAATACATCAGTGCTTTCAGCCATGGCCGGTGACTAAAATACCTTGATGCAGAAAATCGACTGTATCTCAAAAAGTTGAACGGAATTGCCCAGACGAGTTCTGCTAGACCTGTAGCAGACTTCGAGACACTTAAACTGGCGAACAGAAATTGGTATATACCCTTGGCACAAAAAGGCAAAATAGCCTGCACAAGCACTATGATAGTGCGTTCGGAGGCCGAAACGAGCTCAGATCGCGATTTCGACACCACACAGCGAAGCTGTTTTGATCTCGAAAACACCCTCAATATGCTCACCAAACTTCATACGATTCTGATACTGCAAACAGAGGAGTGTCGACGGCGCCCTAGATGAAGCGACGATCTACTCTAATACCAATTGTTGGAGATAGATGTCTGCGGAAGCATGCGAACAACACAAGGAGGAAGAAGAAGCTTGGAGCACAAACACACAATACTGAATGTATTACTTGAGAATGTACAAAGATAAGTAGCCCATTAGGGCAATAGGCGTATATACAAGCCGGGGGAAAAAAACCTCCTAAAGAGGGAAAAAAGTGCCCCGGCGGTCCTAGTGTGTTCACACACCTCACTACCTAGATATATCAACACACACATGTATCTGTAAGTTCATTGTATTCTACAATCAATATACATTCATATTTATGATCATACAAGTTCATATCTTCATGGTTGTGTGAGTCTACTGTTCACTATTATGCTTCTCAGATTTTTTAGTAAGACTATAGAGATCATTTCTCTCAGTTTGTTGCATCATTTTCAATGATTTAACTTAGTAAAGTTTTCTTTTAGAGTCTACTATAGGCTCACAAAATTTCCATTTCTTTTCGAGTTCGAAATCTTGAGTTATGTTTAGTTGACATCAACCCTGTTTGTCCATATTCACTTCTCTGCAGATTTTTTATTATTTTCAGTCAACTTGTCAAAGCTGATTCTCCGCGTGTACTTCATCAAATTGCATGCTTCAAAGCTTGATGGATGCATCATACTGTCTAGTCTTAGCATACAATATTTCATAATCATTGAATATTTGAGTCTTGCGTTACAATCATTTTTCTCCTCACTACTCTAAGTACTGCTACAGCCCATGAAAATCGGGATGATGTCATACCTTGTTAAACTTCATTCTCATTGTGTGATTCACTATTTCTGATGAGATTAATCTTGAAAGTTAGCTCTCTAAGTTATGTAGAATCACCCAAAAGAAATTAAGCTAATTGGTGCTGTGCTCAGAGAATTATTCAAAACACTGGACACGTGTATGAATCAAAATAGCAAGTTTTTCACCTCTGAATTAATTCTAGCTCATCTATTTTGATCTATCTTTTTGAGATTGATCTTTGAAGGTAAATAGGGTGTCTAACACATCCATTGGCAAGCTAAAAGGGTCCACCACATGCTCCTAGAGCTCATTTGGCTGGTGTAGATGAAGGATTTTGCAGCACCACTTCATCTTCAAGCACATATCTATCCATCTCTTCACAAATATGCAAGTAGCATTTCTAGCCATGATGCCTCACATGCTTCCATTGCAGCACCTCTATACTCAGCCTCTGTACTCGACAAAGCAATAGTGGGTTGCTTCTTACTGCTCCATGTAACAGCTACACTCCCAAGTGAGAATAGAAAACCACTAGTAGATCTTCTATCTAGAATGCTACCAGCCCAATCTACATCGGTGTATCCATAAACGTGCAAATCTACAGCAGCCTCATAAAACAATGCATAATCCAAAGTAGCACTCACATAGCATAGAGTGCACCTCAGAGCATCCAAATGTGGTTTCCTGGGAACCTGCATAAACTCACTTTCAAGCCCAACAATTTAACTTAGATCATGCCTGTAAATGTGAGATGTATAAGACTTCCCACAATTTTCCTGTACATAGTAGCATTTTCCAATGCTTCACCTGATGTAGCATCCAACTTCAAATTTTGATCTAATGGCATAGAAATCGGCTTACAATCAGCCATACCATATTTTTGGAGCATATTCAAGGCATATTGCCTTTGCGACATCCATATACCTATTTTTGTATGTATAAACTCAATGCCCAGGAAATAACGTAGCACACCAAGATCTTTCATGTCAAATTCGTGCATAAGAAGTTGCTTTACCTCTTTGATGCTTCCTTCATTATCACCACCTACAATCATGTCATCAACATAAATAGCCATAATAGTGATGCAATCATCAGCCTTCCTTGCATATAGTGAGTGATCTGCATCACACATAGAAAACCCAATGCTGGTTAAGTAATCAGCAATCCTTGCATGCCATGCACGAGGGGCTTGCTTCAGCCCATACAAAGCCTTTTGCAACCTGCAAACATATTCTGGATGCTTTGAATCTTCATATCCTTGTCGCTAGTCCATATATACTTCTTCCTGTAACTCACCATGTAGGAAAACATTCTTCACATCCATCTGATGCAAAGTCCATCCTTTTGTTGTAGCTAATGCAACAAGTGTTCTGACAGTAGACATTTTAGTTATAGGGCTAAATGTTTCTTCATAATCAATGCTATATGTCTGTGCATATCCTTTAGCTACCAATCGTGCTTTATACCTGCTTATGGTACCATCAACATTATGCTTTACCTTGTAAACGCATTTGTAGCCTATGGGTTTCTTTCCTTGCGGCAATGGAACCAGCTTCCATGTATCATTTCCATAAAGTGCAGCCATCTCATCATCCATAGCTTTTTCCCAATCTGCAATTCCAATTGCATCTTCAAAGCAAGAAGGTTCAGCATCTTGTATTACCTTTGTCATGTAGGCACAATGACGAGCCATATAACTGTCATACATCAATCGTTGCACTAAATTCCGCATCCTCCCAAATCTTCTTGGTCCTGGGTCACTTCTCCTTGTATCATCTCCATGTGCCATTCTTACTCCTGGACTCTTCACAAAGGGCAGTCCAAGTTCCTCATCAAGACTCTTTTCTCAACCGCTTGAATCTCCATCAACGTCTTCAAAACCTACACATGTTTTATGACCTACAAAAAGTTTTTCTTTTCCTTTCTTGGATGTATTTGATGAATTTGTTGGACTGAAATTTCCACGCAATCTTCCACGCCATGGATTTGAGTTGGAACTATTGCTTGGTGATGCATCCAGTCTACTCAAAACTTGAGATTCTACACTTTCTTTTTCAGCATTTTCTTTGTCATTTGGTTCAAGATTTAGTCCTTCTTTGGCATCTGCATAAAAGATTGACATTTCATCAAATACCACATCTATGCTCACCTTTACCTATCGTGTGAGTGGATTATAACATTTATATCCCTTTTGCTCAAGGGAGTATGCAATGAAGACACTTTTCTGCTTTTGGATCAAGCTTCATCCTCAATTCATCTGGAACATGTACATATGCAATACAGCCAAAAACTTTCAGATGTGATAAGTTTGGCTTTTTACCTATAAACTTCTCTTCACGTGTAACTTGATGTACAACAGCAGTCGGAGTTTTTTTATGATCTATACAGTAGTATGCAGAGCTTCTGCCCAATAACAATGAGGCATAGACTTCTCAACCATCAAGGCTCTTGCTATTTCTGCAATATGTATATTTTTGCATTCATTGACGCCATTCTGTTGTGGTGTGTACCTGCATGAAAACTAATGCCGAATTCCATGATTTTTTAGAAAATTGTTGAACTCATTTGACATGTATTCACCTCCTCCATCAGATCTTAATGTCTGAATGTACTTCCCTATTTTCTTTTCCACCATAGCTTTAAAATTTTGGAAGTGAGTGAACACCTCACTCTTCTCTTTCATGAAATATACCCATACTTTGTGTGTATGGTAATCAATGAAAGTAACATAAAACCTGCAACCGCCCATAGCTGTGGTCTTTGCTGGACCCCAAACATCTATATGTACTACTTCTAGTACATTCTCACTAACATGCTTGTCATGTGGAAATGATGCGCTTGATTGTTTACCAAATTGACATGCTGCACATACCTTTTGCATTTCTACAACTTTGAAATTTGGTAGTCCATGGACAATCTCCTTTGACTGCATCAATTTCAGCCTTTGCAAGTTTGCATGTCCAATCCATTTGTGCCACATCTCTATATCTGCAATAACTCCTGCACCTTTTGCAAACATGACTGCATTCATTTCAGAAATCTTCACATTTAAGGTGAACATCCTACCCACTTTGTTTCCTTTGGCAACCAATCGCCCATCCTGCTTGTACTCTTCTACATATAATCCATCATCATTGAACTTGACTTGTAATCCCTGGTCAACCATTTGTCCAATAGAAACCAGATTCTTTGTTATATTTGGAACATGCAACACATCAGCAAGATGTTTTACCTTTCCATGCTCCATCAATAGTGTTATGTTTCTTGTATGCTCAATAGGATGTGATGTGTCATCACCTATTTCAACATATCCAAGAACTCGCAATTTCTACAAAGTATTAAACCATTTTGCATGATTGGTCATGTGATTTGAAGCATCTGAATCAACATACTAGACATTATCATTTGATTTTGAAACACTAGTAGACATCATATTCATCATGTGATGTTGAACCATGAACAACTTCTTGATGGAGAGTGCTAATCTCCAAAAGACAAGCTATCCTTGATGTTAGACCACCTCTATATCATGATTACCACCTCTATATCCAACATCCTTTACTGTCATTACTTGAATCATTTCTTTGGAAATTTTTGCGGCCTCTTTGGCTCCCCCTGCCTCCAAACTGTCCTCTTCCTCCTACATGATTCTGTTGTTCACTTTGGTCTTGGTTACTATTTCCTCTTCCAATTCCAAAACCTCTACCTCTGCCTCTTCCTCTACCAGAGTAGAATATCTGCTGAGAACTAGATTTTCCTTGGGAGTTTGAATCCTCACCAAGATTCTTTTCTTCAATAATCAGCATAGATACCAGATCAGCAAAATTTAGAATATTTTCTTTGGTCTATATAGAGGTTCTGAACTGCTTATGTGTAGCTCCTAAACCACATAGACACACTTCCATCTTATCATCATCATCTACATTCATGCCAATAGATGCAAGTGACTCACATATGCTTTTGATTTTCAAGGTGTAGTCACTTACCGACATGCTCTTTTTCTCCAATGTGTGCATCTTGTTCTTGAGTTGCAATTTCCATGCCTTTGTATTGGTCTCATACAATGTGACCAAATTATTCCAAGCCGCTTTTGGAGTCTTGGCATCCTGTATGTGTCCAATCATGCTATCTTGTATGCTAACAGATAGCCAATACATTACCTTTTGTGCTCCTTGATCCCATTCCTCATATGCTCTTACTTGATCTGCAGTTCGATTCCTTTCTAGTAAGTATGGAGCATTTTCATTCTCTCCTTTGATGTACTTCCAGTAGCCTTTTCCCATCAGGAAATTTGTCATTCTGAATCTCCAAGCATGGAAGTTGTTCTTCTCCAACTTATCGCTCATAAGCTGACTGATTCCATCTGAGTTTGCCATTTCTACAGCAATTCACAACACTGCGAAACACTACAAGGAGCACTTCTGCTTGAACACTGTCGTACTATGACGTGATAGTTTGATCTCAGAAATACAAAGTTTTCGTGTATCAACAGTACACAAAATCACTTGAAATTCTAGATCTAGAACATATGAGTGTTGTCAAACACAATGCAAGTTACAATGTTTAAAACTGACATGGTTTTTCTGTGGGCCCCACCTTGTGGACTCGAAACGGAGGTCGAGATGGCTCCGAAACTTTGATCTGACAAATACGAGTGACAGTAAAGGGATAATTCTTGAAACTATTTTGAGGTATTCTACCTTCAGGAATATTTTTGTAGCAAACAGAGGTCCTATATGAATCACATTTTCTCCACGCCTTCTTGCATACTCTTCACCGTCAGCTTCTCCACAAGCTCTCTACAGCCACGCTGGCTCTGATACCATGTCATGAGGAAGGAGATAAGGAAGAGAGCTCACACACACACTCTCACTCTCAAGGAGAAGCACACACACAGATTGAGGAAAGTAAGAATGATCTTCTTCTTCTTCTTCTATTACATAAAAAGGAATGTACAAGAATGACCTAAAAAATAAGGATACAACAAGTGCAATATATAAAGAACAGTACACAAGGAAAAACCTAATGTCCGCGAATGAGTGAGCTGGTAAGGAACAAATGTACCATCACTCTCGGTAGATAAATCTAATAAAGCTCAGTGAAGTATTCCTGACATATAATGGCATGAGCACTATACATGTCAGAGAAACGAAAAACTGGTACGTGTCATCCTAGATCATCACATGTTCAGCTTGATATCTCAAGACTAGGTGCCTGCTTTAAACCATAAAGAGCGTTGTTCAATTTGCATACAGAATTTACCTTGCTTGGGTCTTCATAGCGAGGAGGTTGAGCCATGTAAACCTCCTTTGAAATCTAGCCATTGAGAAAGGCATTTTGCACATCCAATTGATACATATTCCAATTCCTAGATGTAGCCACACTTACCAATACTCTGATGGTTGGCATTTTAGCTATAGGTGAGAAAGTCTCTTCATAATCAACTCCTTGGGTTTGTGCAAATAACTTTGCCACAAGTCTAGCTTTATACCTGTTTTTGGATGCATCTGAGTTTCTTTTGATTTTGTAAAACCATCTAGAACCAATTACCTTCATTGATCTCTTCTTGGGTACTAGCTCCTAAGTATCATTCTCTTGGAGTGCTCCTATTTCTTCATCCATAGCTTCCTTCCATTCTGCTTTGGTACTTGCTTCTTCACATGAAGAAGGTTCTTCAAGTGATGAGTCTTTAGCAAGATAAATGGAATGCTTAATAACTAATGAACTATCAAACCCATATATGATTGGCTTCTTACTCTCTCTTTGTGACCTTCTTAGAGCTTGGTTGGATGATTCAGGAATGTCTTCCAACCTCTTCATCTTGGCCTTTCCTTTTGATTTCCATGCTTTGAATTCTTCTAAGTTGATGGTGTCATCACCATCCTATTTGATGTCTTCAATTTGCTTGGCTCCTCCTTGATGAGGCTTGGAAATTCTTCTTCCAAGTCATATGGCAACTTGACCTTCTTGCATTCACTTTCAAACCAAGAATCATTCTCATCAAACACAACATCTCTATTGACCATAAAACCTTTGTTGAATGGATTATAAAACATGTACCCTTTTTTTTTTAAATCATACCCTATGAAGATGCACTTCTTTGCCTTAGGGTCTAGCTTACCTCTGATTTGAGATGGAACACGCACATCAGCAACACATCCAAATATTCTGCAATGATTAAGTGATGACCATCTACCATGCCATCCCTCATATGGAGTCATCCCATCAAGGGATTTGGATGGCAACCTATTAATAAGATAAGTGGCAGTAGAAACACTCTCTACCCATAAATAATTTGGTAATTTCTTTTCATTAAGCATTGATCTAGTTGCTTCCACAATCAACCTGTTTCTCCTCTCTACTACTCCACTTTGCTCAAGAGAATACCTGGTAGTAATCTCCCGTTTGATACCTCTGTCCTACAAAAATGTATCAAATTCATTGGAGAAGTACTCACCTCCTCCATCTCACCTTATCCTCTTTAGACTTCTTCTCTTGTTTGATTTTCCACAAGTGCAAGATATTTTTTGAAACAACTAAACACTTCATCTTTGTGCTTCATGGAATACAAGATAGTCCACCTATTGAAATCATAAATGAATGAGACATGTACCTTGAACCTAAAGTTGAAGGGTCCTTGCTTGGTTCCCACACGTGTGTGGACAAGTTCCAAGTAATCCTCATGCATATAGCCTTTCTTTGTAAAGGGTAACCTGTGTGATTTACCAAACTACCATGCACCAAATTTATAGATCATGTGTTGCTTGGATACATTAGGTATCCGAAGCACACATTGATCTCTACATATTTGCTTCAAGGTTCTCTCACCAATGTGCCCTAATATTTTATGCCAAATCTCTAACTCAGACAATGTTTGATCCTTGTAATTATAAAGTGCAATGTTTCTAGAGTCCTCAAGCTCAAATGTAAATAGTCTACCTATTTTTCCTCCCTTGGCAATTCTCTTGAATCCATGTTGCGGCTCCTCCACAAAAGCTCCATATTTGTTGAACCTAACCTGCAAACCTTTTTCCACTATCTGTCCAACACTCATCAAATTCTTTGTGATAGTAGGTACATAAAGAAACCTGTTGAACAGATTTCTATTCCCATCAGAAGTTTTGACATTTCCTACCTTGACCACTGAATGTTTGGTGTCATCACCTGTCTACACTTGGTGCTTTCCCTTGGGCTCCTCAAGATTAGAAAGGATAGCTACATTGTCTGCTACATCGTTTGAACATCTTGAGTCAACATAGAAGAGGTGCTCATCATTCGTACCTTGTTTTGAAGTCATGTTCATAATGAGAAGAGAATCCTCTTGATCCTTTGTGTATTTGTTGAAATCTTTTCTTGATTTGTATCCTCCTTGATAATTTTTGTTGTAACCATGGTTGTACCCTTGACTATGGTTGAATCCTCCTCTTGATTGTGAATAAGCACCTCTTTGAAATCCTCTTCCTCTCTGATTCTCGAAGTTCCTATAGCACTCATCTGTTGTATGATCAGACAGTCCACATATGTTGCATGGGGAAGAGTTGAAAGGTCTCCCCCTATCTTGCTAACCTCATCTACCCCTTCCTCTTGAGGTTCCTACCTCTCCATGCATAGTTAGCTTGAGAAGTAGTACCTTCATCTTCAACTTTCTTGCTGTCTCCTTTATCTTTAGACTTTCCTTTATCTGTATAGAGGGCAGAAGAATTGTTACCTCTTGATGGTTCTCCATTCTTGTTGAGCTTGGATTCATGAGTAAAGAGTTTTCCCATGAGTGTGGTAAGATTTGGAATTTGCATGTCCATGTAAAGGTCCATAGCAGTTGTGAAAGCTTCCCACTTATCATCTGCCTTGACGCCATTGATTTTTTGTCTCACGATTCCGCTTGGGTTGCTTCCTTTGAGTGGTAAACTCAATCCATAATTGGTTTTTTCTAGTTCTTGTGTTTGAAGAAAAATATGAAGATAATGTAGCCCAAGTCTCTTGGGAAGTTTAACAATTCCTAATGTGAGGAAGAAGGAAGTGAGAGATAGAGTTAAGTAGATATGACCTTGCTAGAGCGTCTTTGGCACACCATGAGTTGAGTCTTTCAAGCTCTTCTCTTGTAGGTTGTTCTTTGCTTCTGAAAATGGGCATCTCCTCATCTCTTGATATATATCCATAGCGACTCCTTCCTTGTAGATAGGTCTTCATCCTCAAGGACCATGCTGGATAGATGTTCCTATCTAATTTATCAATAAAAGAAGGAAAACCATCTCCCATTTTGTTGGAGAGTATTAATCTCCAAAAGAAAACGTTATCCTTAATTTTAGAGCACCTCTGTACCAAGAAAAACTCAAAACCTCAACCAAAATTTGAAGACCAATGCCAAATTATCAAACTTTGAACTAACTGTGAAGAAACTAATTACAGATAATTCACTCATTGACTAATCAAATGTATGAATTTTTCAATGAAACTTTGTACAAGTTGTCTTCTAAACTTTGCAAACCTTCTCCAAGTTAAAGCTTTCCAAAAGATTCAGTAGATAATTCACTCATTGACTAATCAAATGTATGAATTTTTCAATGAAACTTTGTACAAGTTGTCTTCTAAACTTTGCAAACCTTCTCCAAGTTAAAGCTTTCCAAAAGATTCAGTAGATCTTGAGATTTCCTCCGCACAATCTACCTATGTTTAAAACCATTCTTTTGTGTAGTCAATTTTGACACCAGCAACTTCTAATGCATGGTTCTCCCAAAATAGACCCCATTTATTCAAATGATTTTAGCCACAAGTAACTTGCCTTCCAACTTCAAGAATGAGTGCTTAAGTGCTCAAAACCTTACACTATGGAGGGAGATCTGAGCAAATACCTTGCTCATCAAATGTACCATCCATTGACACAAGGAACTGCTTTGTGGATGGTCTCCACAATCTATATCCCATCTGCTTATCATCATAACCAATGAACACATACTTTTCAGCTTTAGGTTCCAATTTATGCCTTAATTGAGATGGTACCTATGCATAAGCCAAGCATCCAAACACTTTTGAATGATGTAAGGTAGGTATCTTACCCCACTAGGCTTCATATGGTGTCATACCCTGCAAAACTTTACATGGTAGCCTATTAACCAAGTATGTGGCTGTATTTATAGCCTCAACCCACAAATAATTAGGGCAATTCTTTTCTTTCATCATTGATCTTGCAAACTCAACAAGAGTTCTATTTCTCCTTTTTGCTACAACATTTTGTTGAGGAGAGTACATGCAAGTAACTTCCCTTTTTATACCTACATTCCATAAGTAATCACTGAACTCATTAGAAAAATACTCTCCCCCTCCATCAGACCTTAGTATCTTCAATTTTTGCCGTGTGATTCTCTCTGCATACACATGATAATGTTTAAATGTATTGAACACTTCTGATTTATCTTTGATCACATATATAATGATCCACATGGTAGCATCATCAACATAAATCACATAATATCTTGAACCATTAATGCTAAAGTCCTTTGATGGTCCCCACACATCTGTATGCACCAATTCAAGCTTCTTTGAATACATGAAACCATGCTTATTATATGATTGCTTATGAGCCTTACCTAATTGACATGCTTCACACATATATCTCATGTGCTGACCTACAACATTAGGCAATCCAAGCACTGAACCATTGTTAATCATATCCTTAATACCTCTTTCATTGAAGTGTCCAAGTCTTTTGTGCTAAAGATCTAACTCAGAGATCTTATGTTCTCCATAAGTAAACAAGGCATCACCAACATTGTCTTGAACCTTCAATGTGAAGAGCCTTCCTTCTTTCTTCCCTGAAACAATTTGTTTATACCCATTGCTAGGGTCTTCCAGAAAAACTCCATCATTAGTGAACCTTACTACATAACCTTTCTCTACAATTTGCCCTACACTTATCAGATTCTTTGGAATTGTAGGAACATGTGAAACCTTACTCAGAAGAGTACTTCCATCCTTTGCCTTTAGTGATCCAATGGACTGACTTCACATTGTGATTTGTATTATCACTGGTTTGTTACATGATTACTCACCTTATTCTCCAAATCAATCATCAAAACTATGTTACCACTCAGGTGATTGCTACACCCTGAGTCTATGTAGAAGACTCTTTGATCTTCACTTTGTCTTTCACAAGTTGCATTCATAATTAAGGTTGAATCCTCTTTCTGATTTGAGGCATAGTTGTAGTAGGTATTTTTGTAGGATTGACTTTGAAATCCTCTACTTGGATTTCTTCCAAAGAAACCGCTACTACCTCGACCTCTAAAATTACCTCTTTGATTTCTATTAACTCTTCCTCTTGCATTAAAGTTTTGATTATATCCTCCACATTTTGATTATTATGCCAACATTCATGAGCCAAATGATTAGTCTTACCACAAATCGAGCAGGCTTTGACATCATCTTTATTGCTTCTGCCTCTTCCTCTTCCTTTGCCACCTCCTCTTCCTCTTAGGAAGTTAGCTTGACTAGTATTGCCTTCATCTTCATTCAATTGTTGCTTGCCTTTGTTAATCTTCTTCTTGTCTTTTGAATACATTGCTTGAACTATAATTTTATCAACATCACCTTTGACATCCTGCTCAAAGGTTAGCATATGTCCTAGCAATTGATTCAAATCAGGAGTGAAATGATCTAGTGATAATTCAGTGGATAGAATGGATGGCTTCCACTTATCATCTCCTCTCAAACATGTGAGAATTTGTCGTACCAATTTGGTCTCTTCAATATCTTCATCAACTGCTCCTAATGCATCTAGAATGTCCTTCATCCTTGCTATATAATCAGAAATGGATTGAAAAGCCTTCTTCTTGAATGTGGTGAAATCTGCCCATAAAGATGCCTTTCTTGACTTTGTAGTATTCTCCTTCTGTAGCTTTCACTTCAAACTTTCACCCTTTGAATCTTCAAGTATTGATTTTTGTATATCTGCAATAGTCGGGCTCCTCCTTTCTTCAAATCTGGTGATTCCTACTCTAATACCACTGATGGAGAGTATTAATCTCCAAAAGAACAAGTTATCCTTGATATTAGACCACCTGTATATCAAGAACAAGTCAAAACCTCAACCAATTTTTGAAGACCAATGCCAAATTATCAAACTTTGAACTAATGAAGAAACTGATTACTCAAAAACGTCTCTTGCACTTAATTCACTCATTGACTCATCAAATGTATAAAGTTTTCAATGAAACTTTGTACAAGGTGTCTCCTAAAGTTTTCGCACCTTCTCCAAGTTAAGCCTTTCCAAAAGATTCCGTAGATCGTGATATTTCCTTCAAACAATCTCCCTTTGTCTAAAACTATGCTTCTGTGTAGTCGACTTTGACACCATCAATTTCTAATGCATGGTTCTCTGAAACTTGACCCCATTTATTCAAATGCTTTTAGGCACAAGTAACTTACCTTTCAATTTAAAAAATGAGTTCTTACATCCTCAAATCTTTACATTGTGAAGGGAGATCTGATCAAAACATTGACGACTAGGATTGCACCTGTTCCTGCCTTCACTTCCTCACATTTACACATGTAAATGTTCCTACTTGAAACTCTCTCAGTCTGATTACAATTAAACTCTCAAAACTTGTACAAAGGTCACTCAATTATAGAATTAGACTTGTACAAAAGGATTCCTCAATAGGATAAACACAGAAGGAGTACTGAGCAAAAGATCGAGGTGCAACTTTCTTCTATTCAGAGAAATCTTACATTTAATTGATGATTCATGTTCTTCTCACTTTTTAAAGTTTCTAATGACTTCTAAAACTTATCAATCATAATCTCTCTTACTCGTAATACATCTATATCAAGTATATATAGATGTTTACAACCCAAGTCATCATAGATACAAAGTTTTTATGAACTAATTACAAGATAAGTATACATGTATATACAATTCTTGATCTTCTGACCATGCAATAAACTTCAAGCCTCATATGTTGAACTTTGCTTTATCCTTTGACCTAAAATCTTTATCTAAATCATCAATTGTTGATTGTCCTGCACCAACACATTTTACCTTAACTTGCTCTGATACCACTGTTGGAGGAGATGGATGGATACCTCAAGAAAAGGAGGTGGTACTGCCAAAACCTACTTTGTACCTACCTTATTTCACTCTAGAGTTATGTAGTAGGCCCTTTTATCTTGCGAATGATACAAAAAAAGTACCTATATGCTTTGGAGTAGATCCCTCAACCAATTGGATCAAAAAAACTACTTGACAAATAACTAGTGTCCCAAAACTTGTTATTTTGGTCTAGACACCTGCTACTTCTTTTGCTCAGTGCTCACAGTACAATAGAAATTAATCGAATTCCTCTTGAGGGTATCTAATTAGTGTAGATAGCTAATGATTACAAGGGGAATCATTTAAAATGATAAACCATACATTGAGAATCAATTTAGAACTTCAAGGCTTACCCCCAACTTTCTAGGGATTGAGTAGTGATTGATTAGAGAGCACTTCGATGTAGATTTCGCTCAAAAACTTTGAAATTCAGAAAGCATAACATAGACTTTGAGTAGGTTCCAGCTAGCTATAGAACATGCAAAATGGTGGAGAGGTCACTGAGATATGGTCATGCAAAGGTCATTGTTCTGAGTGGACATAGCATAGAAATCAACAGAGATGATTAATGAAGTGTATGTGTTATAATACATGACTATACATAATCATTGGCATTGCAATTATGCACAATGAAGGTAGTCTAAGTGAGCTATTGTGTAAGTCACTTAGCTACTACAAATGATGAGAAAATAACTATCAATAAGGCCACTATGGACCGCACATTTTACAAGAACTTTTATAAGTGTTTTACCTCCAAGTTTGAATTTGAATTCAAACTTGGATCTACCTAAAAATGCTTCCTCCAAATTAAGAGTGGTTGTACCAAATGAAATTCGTAGCTCTTATCTCTCATAAATCCACAAGATATATGGGTTTACAAGATTCTCTAAGAGTTTAACCTTTTACAAGTGATAAATGATCAGAAGAGTTACAAGCCATGGTTCATATGATCCAACAAGTAATCTCACATATAATCATCCAAGCTAAGCCAAATGTGAGGGCTTGGATATTTCACCAACATAATCTCTCCAAGGTCATCCAAACCTTCTTGGATGTGTCCAAGTCTTGTATATTCCCTATCATGCTATTGCTTATGTGTTGGGATAGAAAGAATACGACTCTCCTATCTCTTTCTATCCATTCATTCAGTGCCTTTACCTACCTTGAAGTGGTGGGTCATGTACATGAGCCATTGGCTCCATACCACTCACTTATCCCCACAATCATTTGCCCATAAGCTAGCTGCTAACTCTAATTTCCATGGTTGATAATTTCCTTTCTCTAACTTCTCTATTTGTGCATTATACGTAGCCATATTGAGCTCTAACATGTTCCTATAGCTTCTCCTCAAGAATTTGTATGCTCTATAAGGTTTGGAGTTTACCTTTTGATAGCTTCTCACTTGCTAACATTTTACTAGTTGAGATCTTGATCAACATAGCCCCCCTTTTAATGTCTTCTTGCCTTGATAAGTCCTCCTTGCGCTTCCACGAGTTATCTTGATCCCTTGAATTCTTTACTATGATCCCTCCAAAATGCTTTGATGGGGATGATTTAAACATCCCAATACAACGATGGAAGATGTCTGCCCTCCATAAAATAAAACTTTGTAGACTTAAACTAGACTCTAAGAGCTACCTAGAAAGCTTTAAATCATCCCAGATGCATATTCCAATTGGGCAAATCATCCATTACAAATGAGGCTACCTGTTTGCAACACTCTCTGCCTATGTGCAAAGATATAGCTTCACAAAATCAGAAATTTATCAAATGAAGCTTGAAATCAATGAAAATAATTATAATGAGAGAGCAAAAAGTCTCTACAAACTACTACAATCAGATCTAGAAAAGCCTAACTACACCTCTAGATAGAGAGGAGCAAAATCATGAGAAAATGAGCTAAAAAACAAAGGGGCTTGCTTGTAGGAGTTTATGACTTCACTAGACTAAGTGGAAAACTCACGGAATGCATAAAATGCAAGAAAAAAAGTGGGATGGTGCTAATATACAATTTTACTTTTCCTACAATCTAGCCAACTGCTCGAGAATCAATGGGTGATTGATGGGATTTGAGTTTGATTGAGTTTGATGGAGCATCTAACTTGATTCCGCAATGTTAATTCCTTCTTTAGGATTGGTCCACTTGCAAAACTCATGGATGAGTCCTTTTGCATGTTTGAGACTTGATTTTCAACATTTTTTCCTCGACTTGTATGTATGCCTTTAACCTGAATGGGTTACTTATCTTTGTACATTTTGTTCGAACTAAATTTAGTATTGTGTGTTGATCTCCAAGCTTCTTTTTCTTCCTTGTGATGTTCTCATGCTTTTGCAGAGCTCGAACTCCAATACTCCCTCCCCTCAATGAGTCAATCTTGGTGTGCCTATCCCCTATATTGTTCAATGATATCCTTGCAAATTTTGAGTATAGAGGTGAACCATACTTATGTGGTTTGTCTAGAAGTACAACTAGTCATTGTGTAAACTTATTTGTTTTCATACATTTCTCATTGAATTTCCAAAGCACATGATGGATATTATTGCACTAATTACAATCCCATAAGGTATATTTGGCACTCAAAAAGTGGAAGGGCTAGTCTTGTGCCAATTACCTAGCACAACCTTCATCACTTGGCACCTCACGTTTTTGCTTCCCCCAAGCTTCTCAAAGTTCTCTTAGTGCTATAAGAGCTACATCAAGATGGGTGATGGCTTTTTTTGAATGAATGCAAAGCTTGATAGAAACAACTATGTTTCTTGGAAAATTAGAATGGAAGCCTACTTGCAAGGTAGAAATCTCTATGTGATTGTAGCAGGTGATGAAGCTATGCCTATTCCAAGATCCAAAGGAAGACCTACACAAGAGAAGACATATAGACTCACACTTTGGTGTGAAGGGATGCTCAAGCAAGGTCATACATACTATAATTTTTCTCTGATTTTTTTTTTACCACATATTAAAGGATGCAAAACATCTCAAGAGACTTGGGATGCACTTGAGAACCTCTTTTCTACTAGTAAAAAAGCAAGAAATAACCATACATGGAATGATTTCAACCAAATGAAGAAGACAACAAAACAAACTATCACAGAGTTTGTTACCAAGGTAAAGGAGGTTTCAAGTCCATTTGCATCCATTGGAGAGCTGATTGAAGAGGAGGCTATCATGAGGCAGATTTGAAATGGCATTAGGAGTGATAAGCAATGGCAATCCTTCACCATAACTTATGATCTGATCATGGATGTGCAAACTCCAAATTTTAACATATTCCTTGGAAAGATCTTCAACCGAGGCAAAAAATAATCTAAAGAAAGGTAACAGTTATCTAGGTAGCTCAACAACTGCTCTTTATGCACATACAAAAGACAAGAAACAGAAAGGAAAGAAGAAGGAAGATGATGAAGAAGGGATTTCCCAAGCCAACTATGCAGGCAAGAGCAAGTGGAAAGGACATAAAAAGGGAGAAAATCATGAAAAATCAAAAGGTCAAAATTTTCAACCTTGTGCCATATGATAAGACCAACCACATCATTCAAAATTTCTAGTTCAATGGAAGAACTCAAACAGGAAGTGGAAAAAGGTGGATTCGGTAGCACTACAGGTAGAGGTAGGCACAACTTCAACAATAACAATAGAATTCATAATAGATGGGAATTCATGTTGATATATTTAGGTAGTGATGTGTGTGAACACTCTAGGAGAGGCTCGTGTTGCTTACCTCCAAAGACAATTGGAGAGTGAGCACATAAATGAAGATGATTCTATGGATACTTTTCTTAAAAAGATCAAGGATTTGAAAGAACAATTGATTTGTGATGAAGAAGTTATACCAGATAGCTCACTTGTGCAGACTGTTTTGAAAGGCAATCCAAATGCCTTGTCATTTGAGGAGTTAGTCTCTCTTCTGTTGCAAGAAGACCAGTCTAGGCAGAACAAGTCTATTATGCATGTTGCAGATCAAGCTTTCTTGGCTAGTCAGAAGGGCAAAGGTAAATGGAGCTCTTCTACTAGTAAGCAGAAATCTGCAAATGTTGCACATTCGAAGAAGGATGACAAAGATGATAAGAAATGAGAAAAGCAGAAATTGTTTTGCAAATACTATAAAGCAAATGATCATGTCATAAAGAGCTATCCAAAACTGGCTGCTAAAGAGGCAAAGAAGAAAGAGGCCGGAATGGTTGTTGCAGAGGCCTCTAGACCGAAGACAGAGTCTCTTAATCTTATGTAGGATGAAGAATGGGTTTTTACTACTATTTGCAATTTTGACCCATCTTCTCATGAGTAGTGCATATCTAAAGTAGACTCAGATGTTTGGTACTTTGATAGTGGGGCGACCAAACATATTACCTCGCAACATAGATCCTTCTCTTCACTTGAGCCTGCCCCTACAGGGAATACTGTTACATGCGCCAACAACTCCTCCTATCATGTTATGGGAGTTGGTAAGATCATTTTGACTGTTGCTGATTGTAGTTCTTTCACTTTGTCAGATGCTTTATTTGTGCCAAGGATTAAGAAAATCTATTATCAGCTTCTGTATTAGCCAAGATTGTCTTGGTTGTAAAGTTTGTTGATGATAGATGTACAATTCATGATCTGTCAACTGGCGATATCATTATTGCTTTTGGCATTTTATGTCATGGGCTATATAAGCTCATAGACTATGAAAGATCTGTAAATGATTTGGCATGTGTAGTACATGATTCTCAGGCTATGTCAGATGCAAAGCTTTGGCATGCACGCTTTGGTCATCTGAATTTTGCTAGTTTGCTATGCCTGCTGAAATCTGAAATGATGTCCTCTTTTCTCAAACTTGAGGCACCTAGAAAACATGTTTTCGAAGGTTGTATTTTGGGCAAAATGCAACGTTCTTCCTTTCCAAAAGATGGTTTAGTTCGGGCTACTCAGAAATTGTAGCTTGTACATAGTGATGTCTGTGATCCTATGTAGACACCTTCTTTTGGAAACTATCTTTACTTCATGACTTTCATGGATGATTTTTCTAGGCATGCATGGGTATATCCATTGAAGGCAAAGTCGGAAGTGTTTATGTGCTTCAAATAGTTTTTGGTTTTGGTTGAAAAATCTATCATCATGTAAAATGGGCACCCTCCATTCTGATCCACGGGTGGGGAATATATATCTTCTGACTTTAATGCATTTCTAGTTGAACTTGGGATAAAACATCAATGTACAGTGCCATATACACCTCAACAAAATGGAGTTGCTAAACAAAAGAACACGTCACTCATGGAGATGGCAAGGTGTATGGTCAAGAGTCAGACTTTACCACATAGTTTCCAACTTGAGGCTGTCATATGTGCAACATATGTACTTAACAGATGTCCCACTAAACCGCTATAATCTATCACTCCATGTGAGGCTTGGCATGGTTGCAAGCCATGTGTTGCTCATCTATGCATTTTTGGTTGTCTGGCATATGCATTAGTGTCTGAACAACGTTGCAAAAAATTAGATGATAAAGGAGTAAAATGTATTTTTGTTAGATACAGTTCTAACAGTAAAGGCTATCATCTATATCATCCAGAGACTAAACACATTCTGGTTAGCCGTGATGCTGTTTTTGTTGAACATGCTATTCAGCCATTGCTTTCATGTACTAAGGAAACATTTGTTAGCTCCAAAGACATGTGTGATACTTTGCTTCCTCTTTTTACAGGTGGACAGTCTAGTGCTAGTCCTAGTGAGGCAACTCTCAGCCTTTGCATGTTTCATGTGATGATGAAGATCATTCCATTTCTGATGCAGATTTACATGATGCACTTGTTGATGAGAGACCTGATATTGAGCAGGCAAAAACTATGCCAAAATGGTTGGTGCCGACCTTGTGTGATAGCAAATTAGATGCACCTCTATCATATCGTACTTGAAGGGGCTCTCATAGTGCATCTTTTGCATTAGATTGCTATGCTATGGCTGCATCTAGTCTCTGTGATGAGAATGGGCCTCTTTCATTTGAAGAAGCACAAAATTCAGAAAATTGGATGGATGCTATGCAATCTGAATATGATGCTATAATGAAGAATGGTAACTGGTCTTTATGTGACTTGCCTCCTAGCAAGAAGGCCATTGGCACAAAGTAGGTATACAAGCTCAAGTGTAAACCTGATGGAACAATTGACAAGTATAAGGCTAGGCTTGTTACAAAGGGTTATGTGTAGGAAAGAGGCATTGATTTTGATAAAACCTTTGCTCCTACTTGGCGAATGACTATTGTTCGTAGCATCTGTGCGCCTACAACTCATCATGGTTGGAATGTACATCAGTTTGGACATTAAAAGAGCATTTCTGAATGGTGACTTGCATGAAGAAGTGTATGTTTTTCAAGCCCGTGGCTTTGTGCAAAAAGGGCATATGTGTATTCTTCATGAATAGAGCACCCAAATTGTAATACAACCTTTAACACTTTTTAAGATCTGTTGTGCTTCTAAAATCAACCTATCTTACCTCAAGATATCTGAATACATATGCTATGTAGTTGTAATTAGTGCGATTAGGAATAAATAGGATGCAAAGGTAAAAAAGTGTGTGTTTATTACTTTTGGTTACATGTGTTCTAATTCCCATACAATAGTGGTACACGTATTTAGGGCTAACAAAGTAGATGAATAACACCCTTGATATATGATTAAGAAAATGATCGCTTCAAAGTGAAGGAAATAGTTCAAGTGTCAGTAGAAAGGTTAAGAGCTTGAAATCGCATGTTGGTTGATTGCTTAACTAAGTAGGGATACCATCAAAGTATTTTAGGTCTATCATCATTCATAAAGAATGAAGGTAATATATATGTAGAAATATGTGTGTATGTGAATGATGTCATTTTCATAGGTGATTATAAGATAATATCAAAAGGAACCTTGGAAACTACCTCAATATCTAAGCTATCTTTTTCAACAAAGGTACATGCATTATATCCATAACGTATATAGCTCATGTGATTGAGAAGTATGGAATGAGAAATTCTAGGCAATCAACATTCCTTATGGAGATGAATGTAAAGCTAAGTTTCAATGGTGGAGGAAAGAATAAAAATCTTCATTTTGTAGGTCATTTAATAGACTTTTCTTCATGAAACTAGCATAAGACCCGATCGTTTTCATATATTTAGAATTATCTAATATTTCATGAAAAGAACATTCGAATTAGTTTTCACTAACAAGTTCAAAATTAGAACTCGAAAATAGGGCAATTAAGTAAAACCATTCATATAGGAATCTATCATAGAAACAATGCTATCCATTGCAACACAGAATCATTCCTTATGCCTATTTAGCCACACAAAGTTATCTTTAGGGGTTCATCCATCACAAATCATAGGAGTACTCAATTTAAGAAATAGACAACAGAAAGATACACCTTACAGAGCAAAAAACTCTCACATTGAAACAAAGATGGAAATCGATAGGTATATGTGGAGCAACTTTTGCATCAAACTTCCATTCATTAAATCATTAATTTTCAAACTCACAATCGCAAAAAGTTTCCTATAGGCATTGTATTGGATCACCACTAAACTTTCATATTACAAAAGTATAACAAAGATTATAATTGTTAACCTTTGCCAGTTTGTGCACACTATTCGTGCACTTTTCCATCTTTGAGTTCAGAGTCTGTATATTAATCTCTGACGCTATAGACTAGATGTGAACACATCACTTAGTATATCCAATATCTCCATAACTATTATACTCAGACAATTAACGAAACAATAGTCAACAACAACTTCAATAGATTTTCATTAACATCTTGATCACAGAGCATTAATCAATACACAGCTCAATGATTGCACAATTTAGTCGACCATTTGCCCTTGTTATGGTACATAGAAAGAAAACCTATCACACTAATAGAACACATCACTTACTGTATCCAATATCATAGTAACTATTATACTCAGACAATCATAGGAACAATAATCCTTAACAACAACTTCAATAGAATTTCATTAATCTCGTAATCATAGAGCATTAATCAATACATTGTTCAACATTTACACTGTTTAGTAAACCATTTGACTTTACTATGCAGAATAGAACCCTGTGCCCAAAGCACCACGTATGAATGCATGCCTTGTGTGTTTTTCATCATCGAGTTGATTCGATCTATTAATTGAAAAGGCTGCTTTGAATTGGCAGCATCCCTTTACATTTTTTTGGCAATACAAATTAGGGAATATTTACATTCCACTGGCCTAACAGTGGCATGCATAGAGGACCTAAACCCAAAAAAAATTTACTATTGATCAGATGTCAGAATGATATCTGACTAGTTTTGTTCATCGCAATCCCGTAATTAAGATTGGATGGCCATCTAGAATCCATCTTTATCTTCAGCAAAACGTTTTTATGAATTGTTTTGCACAATGCCAAGAGTGACAGACAAGGTTGCCTAATTCATCAGCATGGTATCTTCTAAGGACTTATCGGCTGTTCTGGCAATAGAAAGGATAACTTTTGAGGATGTAGCGACCAACTACTCCTTGAAGTCATCTAGTAATAAAGATCCTATTTAAGTTATGCATGAGCAGTACGTTTGTCTTGTTGGGTTTGTTGATGGGCTATAGCCAATACGGGCTCGGCCTCTTGTTGTTGAGCATGAGCCTGCTCCAATTCCTCTTTAAGTATCTAAACTTCTACAGTGAGCTGAGAGTTACTGGACTATAATTGCTCTTTCTCCAGCTACGATTGAGCTACCTTGTCTTGCGCTTGTTGAAGACCATAGCGCATCTCCTCCAAATAGCATTACATGCATTCATTCTTTTTTTATGAGCTGATGGATAATGGTTTTGTGCATATCATTGGAATCTACAAGGTTACAAACGTATAAGGCAACATGTCTTCAATATGCTACAAAAGTATGCTATTGCTAATTATAAGACAATGCCTATGCCATTAGATTAGAATTTGAATTTAGATGCTACCTTACGTAAAGCATTTGAAAACGCTACTATCTACCAGAGAATTGTGGGAATTTTGGCACACCTCATGATTAAGAGGATTGATTTTACATAGCGAGACTTTAGTATCAATTTTTGTAGGGTCCCGAGAAGCCATACTTAGATGCTTTGAGATGCACTCTAAATTATGTGAGTACTCTTTGGATTATGCATTGTTTTATGAAGTTGGTGTAGAATCACAAGTTCATGGATACATAGTGTAGAGTGGGTTGGTAGTATGCCAGATAGAGGATCTACTAGTGATCTTTTATTTTCAGTTTCTAGTGTTGTTGTTACATGGAGGAGTAAGAGGCAACCCACTATTGCTTTTTTGAGTATAGAGGTTGAGTATAGAGGTGTTGCAATGGAAGCATGTAAGGTATCATGGATAGAGATGCCACTTGCATATTTAGGTGTAGAAATGTAGAACCCTATCACTAGTTATTGTGATAATTTAATAGCATATATTTTGCACAAGATTGTATTTTTTATTCTAGGACAAAGCATATTGAGGTACATTATCACTTCATCATGGAGAAGGTATTGGGAGGTGAGATTGATCTTGTTCATAAGAGGAAAGATGAGCACGTTGCTTATATTTTCACTTAAGCACTTGGATCAAAGAAGTTGAAGATGTTTTAAAAGATGCTTGTATTATAGAAGAAGATGTTGAGCTTGAGGGGAAGTTTTAGATGTCAAGCTCAATATGTGATGGTCATGGATGACACATACCACTTTTCATGTCTCTAACATGTACAGTGGTTACACTTATATATGTGAGGGATACTATTAGTGAGATTCACCAGACTTATCTATTGAGAGTGACAACATATTAATTTCTTTTCAACTCACTCATTCACATACATTAGGGTTGTCTTTACATACTACTCTTTATATACTATATTGTTGGTTGTATTTTTGAGCTAGTTCATTCTTGTGCATTCTCTTTATGTAATAGAAGAAGTGGAAGAAGAATATTATTTTTTGCCTCAATATGTGTGTGCTCTTCTCTTTATGTGTGAGAGTGTGTGAGAGCTCTCTTTCTTAGCTCCTTTCCCTTGTCACTTGAGACTAACACAAATTTCCTAGTTAATTTGAGGTACCTGTGTGAAAGCTCTCTTCCTTATCTCCTTTCACTTGTCACTTGGGACTAACATAAATTTCCTAGTTAATCTGAGGTACCAACCCTCCTATTAGGATCATCCGTTCAAAGGAAGTTGCTACAACCTCTTGTGATCTTTACTAGTTCTTTGTTATTCGATCTCTGACAAGCCAAAAAAGTAAATGATAGAGGAAATGAGGAACAAGCCAAAAAAGTAGATGATAGAGGAAATGAGGAGCATGTTGATGATCATCAATGCTTTCCAAGCCACATTAATTTGCATTCTCTTCCAATATTGGAGATTATTTTATAGTCTAGAAAACATGGAGTCCCACGGTTGACTCATTGTTACCTCGGAACCCATCAAGATTCTGTGGTGATAATGCACCAGTTTTCATTTCCATTCTTGTCATGTTTCTTGTGAATGAGCTTTACAACCCCTTCGTTGACAATTTTGGTAGAATTCCAAAACTCAGAGCCTCTAGGATTCTGGGTACCTATGCCAAGAAGGCTTGTGGTATGAAAGGCAAGTACCCAATGAAGTTTTTGTGGAAGCGAAATCAAATGGAAATTCCCCTCATACGACGCTCACGTACTAAGGAAAAAGAAGATGAGAAAACTCAGAAAGAAATAACTGAAAGGATCTTTGATAGCTGCCCATAAAAATATAAATTGGGAAGTTAGTCACTTCAATCTTGCGAATGTAAATCCTCAAGGGTTATGGAGAAGCAAGATTGGAAAGCAAGTCATGGAGCATGCTCTCCATGGGGGACCGTCAAATAAGAGCTTCGAGTTCCAAAAGCTGTACCCAAAAAAAATACATGCAAGTTTTAGTAACAGGTCGAACGCACAAATCGGCCATTGAAACGATGGGATAAATGTGATCACTGAAGCTCACGTGAACAGTAATGGAGACGTGTTCTTTCTTTTTGTTTCGGTGAGGTGTAATGGAGAGCGTAAAGTGCAGATGAGTTGGGCTATGATCGTGACAAACAGAAGAGGGGAGACGAGGTGAGCCAGATGCATGTCAAGATGGACTCACGAGTGCGCCGACAAAATGAAACGACAGCTTGAGGAAACTGTTGCAATAGATTCCAGGGACGATTCGAGGATGCCGCTCGATAAGGAGTCAGGACGCACGGTATAGCTTGGTCCGTGAAAGCTACTGCAACGTTTCCTATGGGCGTTGTGGCCCATCACCTATGAGGCTATGAGCGCATGTGGTTTGCAACAGTACGCGCTTCCACCATGTCCGAACTGCATTAATGGTCAACTGCTTGGCAAAGGTCTTCATGTACGTGACAAGACGTTGGCCTCTGCCTTTCAGATGCCTTGAACGAGTAGGCTAAGAAAAGATGAACATGAGGTCACTCAATATGACCCTAGTTCACACACATTTGTCAAGCTATCCTTTCGTACATCACATTGTTTCTGGCGTAGATCATCAACTCTCGACCGATTTTCGATGCTGAGATCATTAGTCAACGCTCGTGGAGTGTGTTTTTTTTACTGTTTGACTTTGACAACCCTTTGTGCGCCTTCACGAGCCGGCTTGAAGTCCTTGAGGATGGCTTCTTGAACTTTCTCTGCTTTGAATTTTCACAATTACGATCAGTACTTGTATTCACTGCATCTTCTGTACTTCTACCAGTTTTCATGTAATCTCGATTCTCCGACCTTTTTCACGTAATCTATGATCTTTGTCTTATGCTAGAGGGGCGTCCAATTGTGTAAATGCCATCCTGCCGTGGGAATGGTGAAACAAAGATTTCATACAGAATTTTAGAATTACAAACACTCTGATTAGGTCGAAATTGCTTGCTGGATGCCCAACAGCAAGGACTTTACAAAGTTGTTTTTAGTACCCATTTTTGGCATGAACTCCAAGACAAAGGCACGAGAAATTTATGACCTAGTCTTATTATACGAAAAAGAGCATTCGGAAGTTCTCCATGTGATTGAATACATCTAACATTCACACCCACAACAAAAGGAAGAAGGAACGTTTTATTTCGATCCCTACCTGACAATATGAATCTTTTAGTTACCTTAAAACGTGAAGTACTCACGTATCGAATCTCAAGAATCGTGCGAAAATCTCATACTCATACATATGGTTCCCCATGGCTTAACAAAAGCAATCCCATTTTAGTTACATTTTCTGAAGAGCTTCCGTACATCTTGAAATTACTACCGATTTCATGCCAGTAAGCTCTCTGAGCCCATTCGTCTAAAAAGATCAATCAGGCAAGGCTGCCCTCTGGATCCATTACTCTTCGCTATCGCTTCCAATGGACTCAGTCGCCTATTAAAGCATCACATGGACGCTGGCAATCTTAAGGGTCTTTCTCTACCTCTGAATCACGGCCAAATGATTGCGAGACTCTTTGTCGATGACATGAATGCCTTCGTGCACAACGATATAAACAGCATTGAGGTGTTTTGGTGGTGCCTCGACACCTTTTGTGTGGCATCAAGTTCGAAAATCAACCATGCTAAAAGTGCTTTTAGAGCAATCAGCGGACCTACACCCCAATTGTTGTTAGATCAAGGGTGTCAAGTTATCCGTAGAGGTCAAGTCTTCCGTCTCCTTGGCATGCCGATGGGATTCGACATCTCAATGGACCAACGATGGAACTAGGTGCTATCCAAGCTGGATAGCAAACTAAATCATTGGAAAGGTATGCAAGTCAACTTGGCAGGGTGTGCTATGGTTGTTAACACATTTATGTTTTCCACAACTATTTACTTTATCTCGTGTTGGAGACCTAAGGAGAAAGACTTGGCCAAAGTGGAAAGAATCTGTAGAAACTTCCTTTGGACTGGGGACCCCAACAGGAGGGGGATTCCCAAAATCAAAATGGGAAACTTGCATTAGCCCAAAAGACTCAGGGGGCTTGGGAATCTTGGATATCGCTGGGTTGGCTGACAAGCTAGCGGCAATGTGGCTTATCAAGGCTTGGAGCAATTGTGAGTCGTGTTGGGCTAAATTGATCTTCAGAAACATGGAAGACCTTACCTTAGTTGGCCATCGTGGTTGGAAGGACATAGGGATTCTGACGCTTTTGTTCTCCCCCACCCCGTGTCCCCTAAAGGCTTTAGCCTCGTGTGTTCTTTATGGAAGAGTTGGAACAAGGCCAAACAATTCATCAGAATCAGTGAGGAGTGGAAGTGGGCGGCTGGGATAAGACAAAATGACTCTATCTGGTTCCCGATCGGTGGCATTAGGGGGGTGGAGTCTTAGAACCTCCAAACTGCAAAGCGGTTATGGAACAAGGGGTTCAAACAGTGGAAACAACTCTGGAAACAAGAGACCAGCCAGTGGATTAGGTTCGAAGACTTGGACCCGAGACTTAGAGTTACCCTAGAGGAATGGACTCTTCTTCAAAGCAGGTGTTTAGCTTGGGACCGTGCAACTACCCGCATTCTCTGCGGTCAGGATCTTCCTTGCTTGGAGGGCCTCAAATAGAGCAATGGAAAGAAACTATCTAGAATCCCCAGCTTCAAAGAGAACTCAGCTGTTCATCACACTCTTAACAAGAGATGGTGCCTTTCTTGGACCAAACTTCGTTGGGAACTAAAGTTCATGTCTATTTGGCACCCCTTGATTGAGATCAAAAAGTCCGTTCTCATGTGGCAGATCTTGGACAAAGGTATCTGGACCAATACAAGGGCTAACAAAATTTGTGGTGTGCCGCCATGGTGCAAGCATTGCCATCGATGCATCGAAGATTTAGCTCACCTGCTCTTTGATTGCCCCAAGTCCCGTGTTATCTGGCGTCACGTGTCCCGCATATTGAGACTCACGCACCAAATCAATTGGCAACAGGTGTTGTTGGGTGAGGCGGTCGGCTACTCATCGAGGCTATGGAATGCCATCAGGGGTGAGACCCTTTGGGAGATTTGGAGGGAGCGATGTGCTATCAATTTTGGCCAAACTCCTAAGGAATAGTCGATCGAGAAATCCTTGTTTCTTCTAGGTAAAGAATCTCCCAAGATAAAAGATCTCCACCGTTTAGACACCACTATATTTATCTCCTTGAAAACAACAAGTTGAAACCCAAATGGGTCCCACATGAGGGTGATAATAGATTTATCCGCCTCATTTGTAATGCCCTCTAGCTTCACATACTCCTCCCTGGCATTGTGGGATTTGGGGGGTCCTTGGGCACTAGTCCCATTCACTTGTAACTCTTCTACTTTTTTTTAATTAAAGTTCGGGAGAATAGGCTAAGGCCGAACTTCCTTTTATTAAAAAAAAAAGTTTCTCTAAATAATAATCCTATTCGAACCATGTAGAGGTTTAATGGAGAAATGTCTTAACAATGAGAAAAGAAGATTATATTAATATTCAATAATTGACTTGAGTGCTTTGGCGCAGTTTCTAGCACACAAACTATCATTTTTTGCATAGCTGAAATCTCTTTCTACTTTGGGTCCTGTAATCATTTTTCATTTGCTCTACATAACCTGGAACTTTGATAATGACTTTCAAGAGTATGCAATTTTATAAGCGTCTTTCCATGAACTTAAATCACTATCTACTATAGGTCATGTAAAGTTTTTTTTTATGAACTGAAATCTCTATCTACTTTAGGTCATGTAATAATTTGTTTTTTGCTCTACGTAACCTAGAACTTTGATCATAACTTTCAAGGGTATGCAATTTTTATAACCTCCTTTCTTTGTGATCTATTGGCAGCTAAAGTTTTTTAATTATTTCCTCAATTCCCACACGCCTCTTACTAATGAGATGTTGCACCAGCTACAAGTAGCCAAGGATCATGCATTGGCTAGAATCCAAAAGCGTAAATTTAGGCAACAACAAGCATATTCATACGTTAATGGAGAGAAAAGTATACATATAGGAATGTACAAGATTGACGATCCTAATCTATGGTTCACTCACCAAAGACCACGTGTTTTGGCTTCACTAGGACATCGATCCTTAGCACACTTAAGAATTACTAGTGAATAATGTAATAGAATTGTCTATTATTTGCCATGTCTTTGGTAGATTCCACTCTTATGATTGAAGATGTTTTTGAAGATACCATGAAAAAGAAGTATGACAATGGTTTAGAGAAGGAGATTCAAGATAAGTTTCACTCATGCCAACCTACAATGCTTCATGCTGCTATTTCTTTTGCTCATGATGCTAAGAAAGAATTTGCAGCAGCCACATCAGCAACAACAACGTTTTCACAAGTCTAATTTTCTTTTATCATCAAACTTCCATTTTTATCTTTCTTTAATCATATAGTTCTTTAGATGTGATGCATTTACACATAGGATTTAGTATGTAGGAGCATACTTAATTAGTAATGTATGTTCTTTTCTTGACTTACTTAGAGACTATGTTAGCACCTCATAAATAATCTTAATAATTTAACTCCTCCATGAACATTTCCATACACGTATTTTACATGCACATGCCTATATTGTTTAGTGATGGGACATGTGACAGGCTACCTATGTCTATTTTTTTTATCAATCGAGGTCAATTGCTTTTTCAACTAAGGGAAATGTTATCAATCATGGAATGTGTTCAACAAGGAATTGTTGGATTGTTACCTTATTAAGTTATTAATGTGTTTTGGTGTTTTGATATAGCAGCTAAGGTTCACGAGGGTGTGAAAGGTGTAAAATGGCATTGACATTTTGAATATTTCCAAATACAAATAATTGGATTTATATTTTATATAAATTATAAATAAACCCACATAGAGGGTTCTATGTTCTATTTTCAGAAACAAATATAAAAGTAGTGCTATGATAACAATCATTGTAGACCATGATTTTTGTTAATAAAAGGAAAGGTTCTCCACAAAAGAGAGCAACTTTTTACTTTCATGCTTGCTATTTGAAGCCGCCTCACTGTAACCATTATTTTTGACATAATGAAAAATCCTATAAATACATGCACTCTTTCGACTATCAAAATAGAGTGCATGGAGAGAGATTGCACCCAATATTGTGTATTGTCTTGTCTATCGCATATCTATTTTTCTATGTGTTTTCAACACCCATATCCCCTATGTAAGCATGAATTAAGATCATGGTAATAAGCACATTCTATTGAGATATCCATGCTCTAGCCTTTTGAAAAATTCACATTCATTCTTGTGTAAGCTCTCTTTGTCCCACATTGTTGGGATGTAAGGAGATAGGACACACAACCACTAAAGATCCTCGATGGGTAAATCCATGAATGTGAACTATATGAAATTCAATGATGATGGAAATCGTGAATGATGGGGGAAGTATCTCAACCCCTATGCAACGATAAAGCATGAATGACCTCCATAGGTACCCTTCTTTGACCTTTGCACATCATAAGTGCCCTTTCTTAGAGCATATGCAGAAATCTCTAGTGTGCTTTTGCAGATTTATAGAAGACGCCACGAGCTTTCCAACAAACCAAATTTCACTCCAAATGTAGGCTTACACAAAGAGAAACAATGTCCACAACATGAGCTAGTTGAATGCTCACAGTTGCTAGTCAAATAGAGACCTCACTTCACTCCAAAAAATGTTTCTAAAAAAGTATATGGATAATTAATTTCAAACTTAATTCAACGTTGGAAGACCCTATAATAGCTACCTAATGACACCAAAATCATAGGAAATGGATAAATAGAGAAGGAGAACCAGCCCTTACAACAGAGAATCGAATATTTCAACCAGAGCCTACACATAGAGAGGGATATCATTCACCCAACTTCACTAAAATGCTCCATAGAATTGGTGAGCATAAAGTAGACTTTAATAGCTATCAAATGAGACAAGAAGTACATCAAATGCATATAGAAGGAGGAAGAACCAATCGTAACAACTCAAGGGTAGAGAGTTTCAACATTAATTTCCTGCACATACACATACATATGCCTACACAAAGAAAACAAACAAGCAAGCACAGGGCTTGCTTATCACAACTCCAGCACTTAGTGCTGGTACAAAGCAGGGATTGGCAATACCTACTCATTTCTTGGAGTGTCCATCCATCTTTCCCAACGGTGGTATCAGAGCAAAGCTAAGGTACAATGGGAGATGGTTTTCCTTCTTTCATTGATAAATTGGACAGGAACAACTATCAAGCATGGTCCTTGAGGATGAAGACATACTTGTAAGGAAGGAGCCTCTATGGATACATCTCAGGAGATGAGGAAATGCCCATTTTTAGAAGCAAAGGACAACCTACAAGAGAGGAGCATGAAAGACTTAATACATGGTGTGCCAAGGATGCATTAGCAAGGTCATATGTACTTAACTCAATTTTTTATTTCTTCTTCCACACATTAGGAACTGTAAGACATCCCAAGAGACTTGGGAAACATTGTCTTCATAGTTTTCTTCCAACACAAGGGCTAAGAAGAACCAATTTTGGATTGAGTTTACCACTCAAAGAAAGCAACCCAAGCAAGGCGTCTATGAGTATGTGACCAAAGTCAAAGATGTAGTTGATCAATTGACAAGCATAAGAGAAGAAATTGAAGAGGAGCAGATTGTAAGACAAGTAGTCAATGGTATTAAAGCAGGTGAAAAATGGGAGAGCTTCACAACTGCCATGGACTTGTACATGGTCATGCATATTCCAAACCTTACCACACTCATGGGGCAACTCTTTACCCATGAAGCCAAGCTCAACAAGAATGGAGATTCATCAAGAGGTAATAGCTCTTCTGCCCTATACACAGATAAAAGTAAGTCTAAAGAGAAAGGAAAAAACAAGAAGATTGAGGATGAAGGAGTTACCTCCCAAGCCAACTATGTAGGGAAAGGTAGAACCTCAAGAGGAAGGGGCAGAGGAGGTAAGCAAGGTAGGGGGAGACCTTATAACTCCTCACCATGTAATTTTTCTGGATTTTCAAATCATACTACAGATGAGTGTTACAAGAACTTCAAGAATCAGAGAGGTAGAGGATTTCAAAGAGGTGGATATACACAATCAAGAGGAAGATTCAACCATCATCAAAGATACAATAACAACTACAACAGCAACTACAATAACAACTACCAAGGAGGCTACAAATCAAGGAAAGATTACAACAACTATACAGAGGAGCAAGAGGATTCTCTTTTGATTATGAATATGGCTTCAAAACCAGGTATAAATGATGACTATCTCTTCTACATTGACTCAGGATGCTCAAACCATGTGGCAGGCAATGTAGCTCTTCTCTCTGACCTTGAGGAACCAAAGGGTAAGAATCAGGTAAAAACAGGTGATGACACCAAGCACTCAATGATCATCAACTTAGAAGAATTTAAGGCATGGAAGTCCAAAGGCAAAGTCAAAATGAAGAAGTTGGAAGATATACCTAAATCATCCAACCAAGCAATCAGCAGATCACAAAGGGAGAGCAAGAAGCCAATGAGATATGGGTATGACACTTCTTTAGTTACTAAGCACTCTGTTTATCTTGCAAAAGACTTGTCATTTGAAGAGCCATCATCATATGAAGAGGCAAAGACCAAGGCAGAATGGAAGGAAGCTATGGATGAGGAAATTGAAGCACTCAAGGAGAATGATACTTGGGAGCTAGTTCCAAAGAAAGATTCTATGAATGTAATTGGTTCTAGATGGATCTATAAGATCAGGAGGAATTCTGATGGATCAATAAGCAGGTACAAAGCTAGACTTGTGGCTAAGGGTTTTGCACAAACCCAAGGAGTTGATTATGAAGAAACCTTCTCACTTATGGCCAAAATGCCATCCATCAAGGTGTTGGTAAGTGTGGCTGCATCAAAGAATTAGAACATGTATCAATTGGATGTAAAATATGCATTTCTAAATGGCTGGATTTCAGAGGAGGTGTACATGTCTCAACCTCTTGGCTATGAGGACTGAAGCAAGGTAACATATGTATGTAAATTGAACAAAGCTCTTTATGGATTGAGGCAGGCACCTAGTGCTAGAATCATAGATTGACTACATACCTGCAGGATCAAGGATTCATCATGAGTAAAGTAGATACTTCTCTGTTTGTTAAGAGGAGAAATTCAAAGGTAATATGCATATGTGTATATGTTGATGATATCATACTCACAAGTAATGATGCTAATAGCATCAAACATATTAAGAATCAAATGATGCAGGAGTTCAAAATTAGTAATCTTGGATCACTAAAGTATTTTCTTGGACTTGAGTTAGTCTATGCTAACTCTCAAATTTACAGTACTCAGAGAAATTATATACAGGATACGTTAAAGAAGTTTCATTTGCAAGATGCCAAAGTAGCAAGCACCCCAATGGAGGTAAACGAGAAGTTAAGTGCTCATGAAGGTGATGTGCTTGAGAATATTATAGGTTACCAAAGCATAGTGGGAAGCTTGAACTATGCTACATTGACAAGGATTGATATTGCTTATGTAGTAAGTGTCTTGAGCCAATTCATGCACAAACCTAGGGCACCTCACTTGGAAGCTGCCAAGAGGATTTTGAAGTACCTTAAGGGTAGTCAAAATCAAGGATTATAATTTCCTTATACCTTATATTTGGACATCAAGATATATTCAAATGCAGATTGGGCAGGTTGCAAAGATGATAGAAGGAGTACCTCAGGTTACCTATCTTTTGCAGGTAACAAACCTATATCATGGTCTTCAAAGAAGCAACCTACTATTGCTTTATCTTCTACAGAGGCAGAGTATAGAGGATTGGCCAATGCTACTCAAGAGGCCATATGGATCAGATTGTTATATACAGATTTGGGTTTGCATACCACATCTCCAATGAATTTTGGAGATAATACAAGCTCATTACATCTTACAACGAATCCTATTTATCATGCTAGGACCAAGCATATAGAGGTCCACTATCATTATGTGAGAGAGAAGCTATTGAGCAAAGAAATTCAATTGGCATATGTATCAACTAATATGCAATGTGCAGACTTATTGACTAAAGCATTAGATGGTACAAAACTTTGTAGGTTGGCTAGAGTTTATGCGCAACTAATTCAAGCTCCATGGGAACCATTGCTATGAAGCTTTTACCTTTTACCATTTGTAAAAATCAATTTGACTTAGAAGAATATCTTGCTTTGAACCTAGAAATAGATCCATTTGAGTTCCTCTTTACTTTATACCACTTATTACCTATTAAATTCATGTTCTCCTTCTTGGGAACTAGAGTCCATGTTTGATTCTCCTCAAGTGCGTCAATCTCTTCTTGCATTGCCTCTTTCCATTTAGTGTACCTGCTTGCATCTTCATAGCAATCGAGATCATGATCTTCTACTACTCTGTTCAGATATGCATAATGACTTTCCATGTAGGAATCATAAGTAAACCTTTGCGTTGGATACTTAACCCAAGAAGACTTCCTTTCTTCACCTTTTGGAGGAATAAACCTCCTTTGCCTTGTTACTTGATCTCTTTCTTTGATGTGGCTTCTTTCTCCATCATGTGTTCTTCATCGTCATCAAGTTCATTACCTTCTTCATCCAACTCCACCAATGATGCTTTGCCTTTGTTGATTGATTGTGCTTCATAGCTTGATGAAGATCCTCCCCTCCATGGTGAGGTCATGCTTGAGCTATCTTCATTGATGGAACACCTTAGGCCACTTAGCTCTAGGTTGATTCGTTCTTCATCATGTCCATGCTTTTGTTCTTCATATTCCTGCATACAATCATACTTCTGACACCAAGGGAGTAGCTCATCAAATGCTATATCCCTTGATATCCTCAAGTCCTATCATTCAAAGAGAGATGCTAAAGATAAGGGGGATATGAGAGCCTCTACTATGCGACCATCCATCAGAGAGAGAGAGAGAGAGAAAGCTAGAATGCTTCTCTCTATGTGCACCTTCAGAGAACTCAATATCCTTCAGTAGTGACCAAGTGATATCTAGAATCAATATCATTGTTGTTAACATCAACACTTATGTTACTATGCATTTGTGCTCAATTTTGAAACTTCATATCCACTTTTCACATATTTACTGGTGGTTTAAGGAATTATCTCCTAAAGTACTTTCAAAGAATTCTAATTGTATTATCCATACTTATGTTTCAAAGAGCTCATTGAAAGAGTTATTACCTTGCTTTTGAAGTATTTCGATGGCGATGCACCACAATGAACTCTCTATATTGAGAGCTCAATGAAGATATCTATTGGAAGAGATGGATGTATACCTCAAAGAAGTGAGGTGGTATTGCCAAATCCTACTTTGTACCTACCCTATTTCACTTTAGCGTTATGTAGTAGACCCTCTTAACTTGAAAATGACACCAAATAAGTACCTATGTACTGTGTACCTAAGTCATGAAGCCTTAGGGACTTGTCTCGATGAGACTAGACCTCAATCGCCCCACAAGTGCATATAGGGGTGGATCGATACATGTTTAAGTATCAATTTGAGGAGCCGTAAGAACCAAGTGTATGAAGAAGTGTGCGCACATGATGGAAAGTGAAGTGGTTAAGCTACAATGCATGTGAAAATACTTAACTACCTCTCTTACTCACTAATCCTCTGAAAATGCATGCCGTGATACCATTTATAGCAGTAAGCACAAATTTGAACTTTTCTCCTAGGCTTAAACTCCAAATATGGCAAATAGCGGGTTCTTTTTCGAAGCTCTCGATGAGATGCATCAGTGCTGGTATTTTCACTTGAATCTGACAACTGCACTTCAAGTTATGAGCAAAATAGTGAATGCTGGGAAACACCAAAACTCGCTCCACAACTTGTAATGGCTCACACACACTAGAATAGTTCACAAGCAATGGGGAGGGATAGATAATAGTCCTACACACACATTCCAAGCATTACACAAACAAAAGATCATGGAGAAGGAGGAAATCAGCAGGAAAGAAGCAAATTCGAAACTCTTCTTCAATTCTTCACAATGGCAAAAAGTCTCTTACAAGAGTCACAAAGTGACTTATATACATGTGCCCTAAAAATGGTCCTTTTACACAAGAGACTGGCACTTTATTGAGAAATTTTAATTTTCTAATAATTTACAAGAGTTATGTTACAAGGATTTGGGGCCTATGCATCTAGAGGACTCCTCTAGTGCATTTACATAGCTTCAAGGGAGTTTCATAGGATTTTGGAGAAGAAAATCTATGCTCATTAATTTGAAAATTTTGGGGCTCCTCTTTAGTGCTCTATTTTCACTGCAACATTTGTCTTTTCATATGGAAACTAATGGTAAAATATAGTGTCTTCTTAACTTTGAAAACCTTGTTTTATAAATTAGGTACAAAAATTAATGCTTGAGACACATACTCCTCCGTCTTGAGGTTTCCATTCAGAAATGATGATTTGGTATTAAAAAAAAGACATTTTTTGTGTGCAACTACTACAAGTACCTTCTAAATTGTTTTCATGTGAGTTGTTGGAACAAATGTTTCAACAACCTGAAAAGCTTCAATTTATGAAAAACCATATGGAGCTAGCCTAGCCTTGTATTTTTCTATAGTACCAGCTGCTCTATTCTCATCTTTTGAAAATTTTTGTAGTACCAATTACCTTCTTTTTTGTCAAGAATCCCACTTCCATGTGTCATAGTTTAGTATACTATTGTACTCAAATTGAACTACCACCTTCCACATGGGTATTACCATCAATGTCCATGTAAAAGGCCAAATGGCCACATGAAACTTTTGTATATGTTCTTCAATAGAACATATAGTGGCTTGGTTGGCTAGATTATTGTAAGTTTGACTACATTTTGTAACACCCAAGAAATTTATGTTTGTGCTCTTTGTGTTCCATGTCTTTTCTATTTATTCTATAGCTCTTATGCAATATCCAAAGCTCATATTTCTACTGCAAGGGTATCATTGTGGATCTGTAGAAACGGAGAGTCCATTGTGGTCCATTGATATCACATTACATCACTGGTATCATATCATTCTAACACAAAATCTTTATCACTTTTGTGGGAGCACCCGCCTGCCCACCGAGTGGAGTGACTAAGGTGTTGACCAAGGCATAGACCTTGGCATACCTTATCATCCAATTCACTAAAGTCCATGTTGGCATTTTTGGTTGCACATGAGGAAGGACCTCAATGATCATGAAGACCAAAAAGACTACTATGCATTAAAGAATGCTAAAGGTAAAAGCCAAAATGTTGATGGGCATGTTAAACACGTACCTGCACCATCTTCTTCAACTATGAAGATAGAAGAAATTAATGTTATTTCTGATGATGCTAATGTGTTGACACTTGATAGTAGTGTGCCTATTGGGCATCTTATGGATGATTCTCTTTCCCACACATGGTTGCTAGATTTTGGTGCTTCTTTCCAAGTGACACCACAAAAAGAACGATTCTCAAGTTATGTAGTAAACTCTCTTATTACAGTGACAATTGGTGACTCTTACGAGCATGAGGTTGTCGGAATTGGAGATTTGGTTGTGCAGGTCATTGATGGTTCAAAATTTACTATGCATAATGAATGCCATGTACCTTAATCATCATGCATCTTCATGTCAGTTGGTCAACTTTGATGACCTTGGTTACAAGGTGGTTTTCTATGCTCAACCCCTTCACATATCAAAGGGAAATAAGGTTATTGAAAAAGGAAGAAAAGTTGACTCTCTTTATCCTTTATTTCTATCATAGAAAGAACACTTGTTAGTTGTTACACTGAATAGCCTATGGCTTGTATTTGGCATGCCTATTTGGGCTACATATGTCGTAGTGGAATGGAAAATATTTCTAGTTCTGGCTTCTTAGCTATGTTATTTTTCTCTGATTTTTCATTTTGTGAGCATTGTGAATATGGAAAACAAACTAGGAATGTGCATATGAAATTGTTAGATATGCTCAATACTCCACCCTCATATGACCATAAATAATCCATGGTGCTCTAAGTTGTAAGGCCCCCATTATGAGGAGAAGCCATTATGAGAGCCCAGACATTTGTGGAACGCTAACTTCCAAGCTAGATGAGATCTATGTGTGACCGTTGATGGTTGTAGATGATCTTTGTGAGCCTAGCTACTAGGTTAGGTAGGGAATAAACTTTCAGGCCATTGGGTTGCCATTTAAGGTGAAAATAAAGGCCATGTGGTGTCATGTGATTTCCCCATAGAACCTTAATGGGGGGAGTGCAAAGCGGGGCTTGCCCCCCTCTGTGGGGTCCGGGGGGCCTATCCCGCCAGCCCATAGGGTTGAGACGGTAGGACTTCTGGTTGTGGAGATATTGTCGGATCATATATTTTACCGACTTTCATGTATCTCCTAACTAGGTTTATCTATACCAAACCGCCTTGTAAAAGCTATATAAGCACGACCCAGGTTGAGCTTATAGCATTGTGCACTAGTAAGCCCTTCATCTAGAGTCTATCTAGATCGGCATCTAAGCTCCACATTGGGAACGCATGGGTGGACATCACCATCATTCTAACTGCATTACACTCGGCAATCTGAGAATTTGATCTCGATATCTCTCAGTCTACGTCCATCTTTGTCTTCATTTTTCTCTCAACTTTGTCTACAGGTCTATTCCGCTGTGCTGTTATTTTCTTAGATGGTATCAGAGCGCAAGAGGCTCTGAGTGGTGCAGAAGCAGAAACGCAGAGGTTGTAGAGGTCTGAACAACAAAAGAGAGAAGATTTCAAGTGGCACTTCATCATCTATGACTGGGAGTCAAGGTGGTTCATCAATAGGAGTAGGTGGCACACAAGCAGGAGCAGCAATGATGCCGGTCATCCCAAGGTTGCGGATATGGCCATCAGCCTTCATAGAAGGTAAACTTCATGGTACGAACTACACCCTTTGGAAGTTCAAAATCACTTCTATTCTTGATTCGTATGAGCTTTTGGAGACTGCTCTTGGGATTGATTGTGAGCCCCAAGAAAGAAATGATCCAAATAATCCTGGTCAAATGATTCCTACTAATGCTGATCTTCTACGTGCTTGGAAATGTAGAAATGCAAATGCACTCTGTGCTCTAGTTATAAGTACTTCTGATAGTGTTCTAAGTCTCATTCAGCATACTATGAAGGCATGTGAAGCATGGAACATATTGAGAAATCAATATGAAACTCATAATCAGACACAGATTCAAAACTTGGAGAATCAGCTTGCACCAGAACGGTTTGCTGATGGGGACACTGTAGATGTGTTTATCACTCGCATAAAGAATCTACGAGATCAAACGGCGGGAGCAGGTGTTTGAGGACCTAGCTCATTGTTGTCTTCGAATCTATCCACCTAAGTTTGATGGTTTGGTAACTGCTCTTAACACTCAAATCAGACCTCAACCACTAACGTTTCAAGAATTAAGTGCCTTACTCATGGAGGAGGAGCTGCCACTCAAGGCAAGGAGTGGTGGTAGCAAAGGAGATGCTGCATTCACATCAAATGCCAAAGGAGGTAAAACAGAATCTTCAAAAGATGGAGACAAAAGGAAGAAGGACAAAAGGAAGTTCAAGGAAGAGTGTTTCCACTGCAAGAAGAAAGAACACAGAATCCAAGATTGTTGCATCAAGAAGGCAAAAGAGAAGAGTGGCTCTTCAAAAGGTGGCAAGGGCAAGGAGTCTCTCAACACAGCAAAAATAGAGCTTGAGTTATTTGTTAGGATAGAGGAGCTATGCTCCTCGGTTGAAGATTCAGGAACAAATGACTCATGGGTGTTGGATAGTGGTGCATCTTGTCACATGATGAGTAGAAAAGACCTTTACAGTTCCTTACAGCCTCTAAAGGAACCCATCACAATAAAGGTAGGGAACAATGCAAGATGTCCTGTAGAGGTCGAAGGTACGGTTTCTTTCATTAACTCTAATGGTGATATTAGAAAGCTTTCAAATGTGCTGTTTGTTCCACAAATAAAATGAAATCTACTTTCAATAGCTTCTATAACTAATCAAGGTCATCAAGTATCTTCCAATAGACAGGAGCTAAAATTATGGACGGTAACAACAACATTGTTGGGACTGGCATAGGAGGAACAACCTATATGAGTTTTGTGCTCTTACAGCCACTACAAACGTGGGCACAAGTAAGCTATGGCATGCGAGATTCGGCCACATTGGATACCCTGTACTGAAGGAGATGCATCGCAGAGGTATGGTTGCACACCTACCATTGATTGCAAAAATGAAGGAACCATGTGAAGATTGCATGACGGGCAAGCAACAGAGGAAGGTGTTTCCACAAGAAAGCAAGAACACGGCAAGCTATTCTCTAGAGTTGGTGCATGCTGACTTAAGCAGAAAAATGCCTACATAGGCCTTGGGTGGATCTTCCTACTTCATGTTACTTGTGGCTGACTATAGCAAGAAGATGTGGGTGTACTTCCTTCGTGATAAGGCTCAAGCTTTTGATAAGTTTAAAGAATGGCTTCAGCTTGTGGAAACTGAAATAGGGAAGAAGATGAAGAAATTCAGAACAGACGGTGGTGGTGAGTTCACATCAACAAAGTTTGAGATTTCTGCAAGAGTAAGGAAATCAAGCATCAACTCACAGTGGCACATAGTCCTCAACAGAACGGTGTTGCAGAACGTCGGAATCAAACAATCATGGAGATGGCAAGGTGCATGTTGAAAGGAAAGGGTTTGTCTAATCAATTTTGGGCAGAGGCTATCAACATTGTTGTCTACATCTTGAATCGAAGCTATACCAAGGCACTTGATGGAAAGACTCCACAAGAAGCCTACACTAGTAAAAAGCCTTATGTTTCCCATTTCAAAGTATTTGGAAGTGAATGTTATGTACATGTTCCAAAAAGGGAGAGAAACAAGCTTCAACCAAAAAGCATCAAATATATCTTCCTAGGGTACAACGAAGATAAGAAGGCTTATAAGCTTATGACCCTGAGGCTAAGAAGATCTTGGGGAGTCGTGATGTGGTGTTTGTTAAACGCTTGTTCTAACTGTCAGAAGCATGTTTAAACGAGTATTGGGTTCTTAGGAGTGGAAGGGGTCTGTAAAGACAGAGGCCCTATACTTGGTTCCCAAACTAACCATTCCATACAGCATATACAGATGCGCAGAACTCTATTGTTATGCTTAGGAGCCTTACAGTTCTCGATCAAAATCCATCCAAAGTGTACCGAATACACTAAATTGCTACACTGTTCTGCACATAAACTTACTGAATACCAGAGACAATAGCAGTATTCCAACCTTTACCGAATAGGTACAAACAATCAGACGACACTGAAGAGACAGAGAACTCAATAGTTTCAGATACACAGTACTGAAGATTCAGTGCGCAACTTGGGAAGACCCTGACTGTAGCTTAATCTTTGCCGTATGAAGATAGACCTCAACACTGAGACAACACACTACAGATTAGAATCTTAGAAACACTACCACAACTATACAAACTTCTTCAACGACTGGCATAACATTCCAAGAAAGAGTACCACAATACGCGTAATTAACACAACAATCGCATTAGGGATTCGCAAACTACTCACTCAGACAACCCGACGAACTACTGGATGTCGAGAAAACTCACAACAAACAGGTCTCGATAGACAACAGACAGAATCAAGAACCATACACTACAGTATACTTAGAATACTTGGAATTAGACAAACAACACTACAGTAATGACACAGACAATCACCCAGACAGACAGTCTGGTGATTCTACGAACGTTACCTTGCGTCTCTTTTACATTGCTTTATATAAAGATTACAAATGTCTTTGTAACAACTTTTCGCACGTGCGAAACAAGATTTAGTTATACAGTTGCCAATCCGGTGGCTGACTAACACTCTGGCACGCACGGTGGACTCGAACCCGCAAGTTTTTACAAAATTATTGTTCGTCTATAATGCCTTCTAAATACATGGTTCTGGCTAATCTAAAGGTTCGGGCAATCTTCTTTTTTAAAGTTTCTAAAATCTGTTTAAGAGTATCCGGTTCTACTAATTGTGCATCTACTCTTACAGAACTTAATGAAATAGCTTCCGTCAGCAAAATTTCTGCTTGCGTCTGCAGAAAGGCTTCTTGTAGGTAGAAATCGTTTGATAAGGCCGCATCTCTGGAAACTTTCATTTCTACCACTTGTTTCTCCATCTTGCTTACTCTTTCTTTCTGATTTTCGAGCTGATTCTCCCTTCTTTCGATCTCTTGATTCTGAAAATTTATGGTTCTGGAGTATGCATCCCTTTCTCTTCGCAGATCTGTTATTAGCTTCTGTGCTTCAGCTTCCTTGGTCAAATAGTGTTTAAGCATTTTGTTGACATCTGATAAAGTTTCGTTTGTTCTATGGAGTTCTTCTTCTGTTTTCATAGCCTGCTTATTCTGTTCTTGGCTCTGCTGTACTACTTCGTGTAGCTGAACTCTAGTTTCTTCTAATAAATTGCCTAAGGCTACTCTGGCATGTTCTTTATCCTGTAGCTCTTGCTTCATTTGACTGATTTCGGCATTTACATTATTTAACAATTCGTTCTTCTCTCAGAGCTCTATCAGTGCTGCATCCCTTTGTGCTGTAACTTCTACCTACTCAGCCATCCGGGCTTGTAACTCCTTCAACTGTTCTTGTAAGGCTTGATTTTCTGCTTTGGCTACTAGTAATTCTTCCTGTAGGGGGCTAATGTCAGCCTCCAGTATATCTACTTTATGTTGAAATTCATTGCGAATATCCTCTGTTACTTGCTTCATTTGCGCAGGTAGTTGTGATAAATTGATAAGTAGTTGACCCATTGATGCTAACTCAGAAAATACGGATATGGAGGGGAGTGGAAGATGATGACGAGGTTGGGATGAGGATGCGGTGAGTAGCTGCTGGGAGTTCGGTGGAGAGTAGTTTGGGGATGAGGAAGAAGAGGCTGCGGGTTCGTCGGGGACAATGGGTGGAATAGGGAGGATGGGGTTGAGTGGCGGTTCCGGTGGAGGAATGGGAAGGGTAGGGTTAGGTTCTGTTACCTGTTCTGTGGTTTGTTGTGTGGTGTCGGTAGCTGCGGACTCGACTGCTTTCAGTAGCTCTTTCGAAAACTTCTTTAATGACCTGTTCTTCTTCCTCTTGTCGTCCCTGCTCAGATTGCTGCTAGGATGTTTCTTGTGACGAGCTTGTTTCTGATTCAGTGTGATCTTCCTGTTCTTGTTGTCTATCTGATGAAGACTGTGCTGATGAGTCGTGCTGCATAGACATTGCAGTGTCATGGAAAGTTTTTTCGTCTTGTTTTTCTTCTTTTTTTTGTCATTTCCTTCGGCTGAACCCTGTGCTTCACTTTCGGATGAACTGATTCTAATTCTTTTTCGGCGGAAGAGTTGATTGAGTTCCTCTTCGTCTTCTTCATCATCTTCCAATAATTGGGCCGATTCTTCATGGTGCAGGACCGGGCCTCTAGGTGGTGGTTGTGCTACAAGTAGGGCCGGAAAAAGGAAAGGAATGATGTGTGGCAGTCTCAACCTCAGCATTCCTCCCTTGTTTACCTGTTTGATTACCCTTGTGAATGCGGTGGAAGAAGTAGGATGCAAAATTTATCGGTTCTCGGGTAGCTAAGTCTATGGCGGAGTAGAAGGGGCGAGATATTCCGTATGTGCGCTTTTGGAGATTGAGGATGGCTACTAAGAATTGTAGCGTGGATCTCTCAGGTTCAGGGTGGCAGAGGATGGCGTATTCGCTAGAGGAACTCCTAGGGAATAATCGGTTCATGGTGGCTATTGGCAGATTCGGGCCATTTTCCTGACCTTGCTGAGGGAGTCTAAACGCCTCAGCAAAAGCTTGGAAAGTGATAACGGTTCGGGAGGGTAGGGATGTGATAGCCCAACTTTGCTCGTTGGCAATCTAGGCAAAAAACGGGTGGGATTCCACTGAATGCCATGGTAGTTCAGCGAAATTGGATAACCCACAGATGCGTAGGAACTCTGCTACATCGGCAGGGAGTCCGTCACGGAACGCGGCATAGTTTGCCAGAGCTTCCATGGCGCAAACGATAACAGCAAGCACAAAACGCAATACGCACAGGGTATACACAGTCACACAAATCACGCAAGCACAATAGCGATTTTCAGCGAAACAGAGAAGGTTAAGTAGATGCACTGTAGTGGAGAGCAATCAAAATCACTAATCATCATGCGACATTGAAATGATAACTTCTTAACTTCAGTGTGCATGTATGAGTGGCTGGAAAGGGCAAGGCGGCTGTTAACATAATTAGGTATCAAAATGCGGATATTTACATACTTATATTATTTTATGCAAAAATTAAAAAAAGAAAAGAAAAGGAACGCAATATTCACGGCAAATACACGGATCGTTCAGTGTGGATCGGATGTTTGTTGATACGGCCGCAGCTTTGAACCATTTATCACCTTTGGAAGAGGAATTCCAGTCAAAGTAGTCAACCGAAAAGTGGCTGGGCCCACCTGTTCAAAAATCTGGTAGGGGCCAAACCATCATAACTTGAATTTGCTAGCAGAGCGATTCGACTTTGCATTGTAAAATAGTACAAGTTGTCCTACCGTAAAAACTTGGGTCTTTAGATAGCGATCATGTGTTCGAGTTTGTCTTAGCTGTACTTCCTGCATAGTCAAAAAACTTTGCCATCGGTGCTCATCCAGTTCTCTGAGTGTATCTAGCCGAAATGATAAAGAATCTTATGGTATTAATTTCTGAGTGAGAGCCACACGTAAGCTTGGCACAATAATTTCCATGGGTGCTATGGCTTCCAATCCATAAGCTAGTTTGAAGGGTGTTAGACCTGGTTCTACCTTATAGGTAGTCCTGTATGCCCATAATACTACAGGTAACAGTTGATCCCATCTTTCCGGTGCTTCCAGAATGAGTTTACGAAGCATATTCAACAGGGTCTTGTTCGTACTCTCAGCCAAACCATTTGCACGAGGATAATATGGTGAACTGAATTTATGCGTGATCTAAAAAGAATGTGTGAGTACTTTCATTAGATTGTTAACAAAATGAGTGCCTTGATCTTTAACAAGCTCCAGAGGTAAGCCAAAACGCGGAAAGATATCTTTCATTAGACACTTTGCTACCGAAACAGCTGTGGTAGACTTTAAAGACCATGCTTCTGCCCATCTGGTTGCATAGTCTGTATAGGTTAAAATATAACGATTATTGATGAGTATTGCTGGTGGTGTAATAGGTCCGATAAAGTCTAGACCCCACTTCTGAAAAGGCTCCAATGGCAAGATAGGTTGTAGAGGGAAAAAATGACGTTTTAGTGGCTGTCTAGACCTCTGACAATTATCACAATTTTTAACAAACTGCAATACATCCCTGTGCATAGTAGGCCACCACAGTCCGCTCTGCATAATTTTTCGGTGTGTTAAATCTGCAGCAAAAAGTCCACCGGAAGGAATTGATTGAGCCAAAGTAATAACTGAATCAACTTCGTGTGGAGGGATACAACGAAGTAAAATTCCAGTGTGATCCATATAGTATAATTCCCATGCAATTAACCGAAATCGACGACTAAAAACTGCAATCTTCCTACGTATTGCAAGAGAAGTCTGAGAGGGAAGGCATCCATCAGTAAGGAATATCAATATCTGATCATAATAAGTAGATGGCATAGGTGGGTCTGCAATTTCATCATTAGTTGGTTCAGAAACATAAATCGCTGGTGTTGTGTCATCTACACCAACCGGAGCTTCACCAGAATCTAAGCGAGAAAGGAAATCTGCTAAGGCATGTGAATTGTCGGGCCTATGAATCACTTCGTAATCAAATTCTTGTAAGAGCAGAACCCATCGTGCTAATCGACCACCTAGATGTTGTTGTCGTACCAGGTAGACAAGTGCAGCATGATCTACCTGAAAAGTAAATTTTCGGCCAAGTAAATAATGCCTAAATTTCTTGACAGACTATACTAAACCCAGACATTCCCTTTCAGTTACAGAGTAATTCTCTCAGTAGGAGCAAGCCTTTGGCTGGCATAGTACACAGGCCGAAACCACTTATCCGTTTGTTGCATTAGAACGCTCCCAATTGCTATATTTAAAGCATCAACAAATACATGAAATGGGTGATCCCAGTCAGGAGGCTGTAAGATTGGAACCTGTGTTATGTTAGCGACTGCCGGATTGGAAATGTATATCTGAAATCTTGTTTCACACGTGCAAATGGTTGCTACGCAGACACGTATTCTTTTATAAAGCAATGAAAAGAGATGCTCAGTGACGTTTGAGAGATCACCAGACTGTCTGTCTAGGTGATTTGTCTGTAGCGTTACTGTGTGTCGAGTTGATTAATTCAGAGTATCTTGTCGAATTTCTGAGTATTCTGTGTGTATCTGTGTTTCGTCTTGTTTGTTGTCTGTTGGTATCCATTGCGGTTGTGAGTATCAGTTAGTTCGCGTATCCTGTTGTCTCTTTTCTTGAAATGTTGTGCAAGTGTGTGGCAAAGTCTGTGCAGTTGTGGTAGCGCTTCTGATATCCGAGTTGTATTAAGTTGTCTTAGTATCGAGGTCCAGGTTTATACGGCAAAGTTTAAGCTACAGTAGGATTTCTTGGGTTGCGTACTAAACCTTCAGTATGGTGTATCTGAACACTTGGACTTGGATTCTCTGTGTCTTCGAACATTGGTAGGATTGTGGTACCCATTCGGTAAAGGTTGACGATTACCCTTGTTCTGGTATTTTCAGTAAGTTATGTGCAGATGCAACATAGCATCTTAGCGTATTCGGTACACGTGTCTGAGCTAAACTGTGAACTGTAATATCTAAGTACAACAAATTCTTGATAGAGCTCTCAGCATCAGAATATTGCTGTGTGTAAGTGGTTAGTTTGGGAACTAAGTATAGGGCCTCTGTCTAACAGACCCCTTCCACTCCCAAGAACCCAAGAATCGCTTAAATGCACTTCTGACAGATAGAATAACAGCGTTTAACACTGGCGCCGTCTGTGGGAAGGTGGCAACAGATCAGATTGTTGCAAACCAATTGTGGAAACATGACTATAAATTGTAAATCGACAATAATAGTACGCGATTAGTACAAAAGATGATACATGCCGGTTACTCGATCCGGTGAAACGTATCCAAAGATCCCCTAGCCTGGGGTACTTAATTTACTAAGGACGACTCCGGGAGGTAGAAGTACAGCTAGGTCTAACCCAGTTGTCAAGAAAGTAAAGAACGTTAGTAGTGATTCCGATCATATTCCGGTGGAACGTGCTACGCCTCTAGTAAATTCCAGTATGATTTCGGCAAAGTCGGTCGAAGATATAGTAACTCCAGAATCTACCAGGACGCAGCCTAAAGTTAGTTTAACAACATTAGATTCGACACATTCCGGTGATATTTCGATAACAGTTGCTGAAGGATCGCAGTTTTCCGGCGACGGTTTACCATTTTTTGGTGAATCTTCAACCCAGTCACCACTATTGGGAGTAAGCTTTCCTACAGTTGACATCAAGCAGGAAGGTAGCTTGTTCAAAGTCGAGATTCGAAACATACTGAACAAGATTATCAAACCGGAAAGTGCATAGGCCGATGATACACATTCTGATAGTTCAGATATTCAGCCCCGGGATACAGAAGATAGTCACGATACAACCATCAGCACAATGAACGGGAAACAACAACAGCAGCAGCAACAGCATCAGCAACAACAACAACTATGCCCTCCCAGGCCGACTCCAACAGGAGTAACGTACACCAAATTTGGTGGATTCCCCGGAGATGACCCAGATGCTCATGTACGCACATTTGAGATAAGTTATGCAGTGCTCAACCATCCACCTGATCCGGCGTATAAGGCTATTGTTTTCCAACCGACATTGGTTAACGAAGTAGCTAGATGGCTTACAGAATATGATATTAACCATTTCGGCATCTATGAAGCAATAAGGGATGCCTTTTTGCAGAGATTCAGGCTAAAGAAGAATCCAGCCGAAATTTTTGACTACCTGCAAAACAATAGACAGAAGATAAATCGAACAGTACAGGAATACGCCACTCTATTCAGGAGTCATTTGAGGTAGTTACCACCAGCACATGCCAACCTACCAGATGACATTATTACTGAATGGTTTATCAATGGATTGACTCCACAACTCAAACAGATTATGATCATACATTGTGTAGGAGCTATGACGCTAGATACCGTGATTGCAATGGCGTTGTAGCTGCAAAACAAGGTTGGAGGATTTACAGAAGATCTGGAGTGGTTAAAAGCAAATAGAAATATCACCGAAGACCCAACCACACAGATGTACTGCACTACATGCAAGAATTCAGGCCATACTAGTGCCACTTGTGCACTTAATCAATTGTTTTGTGCTATCTGCAACACTACCGAACACACCACCGAAAACTGTGCATATAACGCCAAAGTACAGGGACCAGCAACTGTCAATGCAATTATACAGGAACAAGGGCAGCCAACCAATCACTATGTACCCCCGTAATTGAGAAACAACCAGCAACAAGGTTATCGAAATTACAGAGGACAGAGAAATAATAACTACAATGCAAACCACTAGCAGGTCGGACAAGCACCGAAAAATCCCAATTTGCCACCACCACGCTGTCATTTTTCTGGTGAATTTGGTCACATTAGAAGATTTTGTAAGGATGCAGCTTAGTATGATCAGAGGAAGAAAGAATGTCAAAACCCAATGGCTAATATGTTACAAATCACACCAGTAGAAATGCACACTGCAGTAATCCAGACCCGATCCGGTAAACAACTGCAACCAGCAACAGAAATATTTGAACCAGGCATACGTGAACAACAAAGGATGTATGATAAAGCTAGTCAATGGACCACCGTAGAACCTCGAGTGTTCCCAGATCCTATTCCGGTGACCCAGACTCCGTTAACCGAGGAAGGAACACAACAACAGGATTCTAATTCAGCAGTAGGCCCATCATCTCAAGCAGGCGCATCATCTTCAAAATCTGTGGAAAATACAATCCAATCACGAAAGGCCTGGGAAATTTTATCTAAAGCATCCATCACTCTTCCTCTGGGCCAATTACTTGCACTAGTACCAGGAGTTCGACAAAAATTCCAACAATAGCTCAGTCCTATGCCTTCTTGCATTCTAGCAATAGCAACAGTGCAACCGGAACCTGATTCTACGGTTGATCATTCAGTTCCTTTAATTACGGTATGGTATAAAAATCATAAAATCACACAGGTACTAATTGATGGGGGATCTGGTGTCAACATTGCTACTACTCCACTGTGTAAAAAGTTAGGGTGGAACAAAATCGAACCAGTTCAGTTTTTCGTCAGAATGGCCGACCAATCAAGAGTCCATCCCGTAGGACTTGTATGAAATGTACCAATAACTTTACAAGGTACAACATTTAAAATGACCTTTGTTATACTAGAATTACCGGAATCCACCCTTGATTATAATCTCCATTTCAGCCGACCTTGGCTGAAGCACACTAAGGTGATACAAGATTGGTCTGCACAGGAACTCACTTTCAAAGATAATAATCGTAAGTACGTTGTAAAATTAGATGCTATGCAACACTGCGAGTTGCATGCTAGACCGTATTTTGCAGAACCAGTCCATATGCTAGATGGGTTGTCAGATGATGAAGAAGAAGAGTTTCTGAAAAATAACATTGACTTGATCTCCCTAGGAACTGTTGATCTAATTTGTTGTAGATAATTGGAATCCTGCAGTTTGCACGGTGATGTTTGTAACAGAAAAAGATACGAAAGAAGATAAGGCTACCATAGATGACGCTGATCTACAACAACTTTTTAAGCCAGCTGAGAATACAGAGAAGCCTCGACAATTCTATGTTCCAGAAGATCAACTGACCACCTACAATTTAGGGGATGAAGAAAATCCACGACTTGTTAAGATAAAGGAGAGCTTACCTGAGTTATTTCAAGCCGATTTAATCCAACTACTTCGAGAATTTTCTGATGTATTTGCTTGGGATTACAAAGATATGAAGGGTTTGGACCCGTGCATCTATCAACACAGGGTCATGCTGAAGCCGGAAGCAAAACCACTTAAGCAACCCAGCTACCGGATGAATCCAAACTATGCATCATAGGTAAAGGCAAAACTTGATAGGCTACTCAAAGTCGGATTTATTGTACCAATGGAGCATGCTGAATGGATCTCACCAATTGTTATTTTTCTAAAAAGAATAAGCAGTTACGAATATGTGTAGATTACCGAAAACTAAACGCAGCTACGGTGCCTGATCCATTTCCGCTACCTTTTCTTAACACAATGCTTGATAGAGTAGCAGGACATGAAATGTATTCATTCTTAGATGGGTATAGTGGGTATAATCAAGTTAGAATGGTTGAACAGGATATACCGAAGACCGCCTTCATTACCAACTGGGGTGTTTTTGCATGTACTGTTATGTGGTTTGGATTAAGAAATGCCCAAGTATGTTCCAAAGGTGTATGCAGGAAATACTTTCTCCTTACCTTACCTCTTTTATGCAAGTATATCTTGATGATTTTTCGATTTTTGGTAAGATGATAGCACACCTCTTCCATTTACGGTGCTGCTTTGAAAAGTGCAGAGAATACAGACTCTGTTTGAACCCAAACAAATCTGTGTTTGCGGTTTCATGTGGAAAGCTACTTGGTCACATTGTATCTGCATAGGGTATACAAGTGGATCTAGATAAAATCACAACTGTGTTAGAAGCACCTGTACCCACTACACCTAAGGAAGTAATGCGCTTCATGGGCCAAGTAAGATGGCATGGTTGACACTTACGGTGGCTTGCTCATTTGGCAATACCACTGAACAAATTAATAACCAAGACTCCTCCACAATTTGACTGGACCCCGGACTGTCAAATTGCTTTTGATCGTCTAAAGAGATTACTAACACAGGTTCCAATCTTACAGCCTCCTGACTGGGATCGCCCATTTCATGTATTCGTTGATGCTTCAGATATAGCAATAGGGAGCGTTCTAATGCAACAAACCGATAAGTGGTTCACACCAGTATACTATGCAAGTCGAAGATTAGCCCCTGCTGAAAAGAATTACTCTGTAACAGAGAGAGAATGTTTAGGTCTAGTATATTCTGTCAAGAAATTCAGACATTATTTGCCGGGCCGTAAATTTACTTTTCATGTAGATCATGTTGCACTTGTCTATTTAGTTCCGCAACAGCATCTAGGTGGCCGATTAGCACGATGGGTTGTGCTTTTACAAGAATTTGACTACGAAGTTATTCATCGGCCAGGCAGTTCACATGCCTTAGCAGATTTTCTCTCTCGCTTAGATTCCGGTGAAGCTCCGGTCGGTGTAGATGACACAACACTGGCAATTTATGTCTCTGAACCGACTAATGATGAAATTACAAACCCACCTATGCCATCTACATACTATGATCAGATCTTGACCTTCCTCACTGATGGATACCTTCCCTCTCAGACTTCTCCTTCAATACGAAGAAAAATTTCAGTTTTCAGTCGCCGATTTCGGTTGATTGCTGGGGAATTATACTATATGGATCACACTGGAGTTTTACTTCGTTGTATTCCACCACATGAAGTTAACTCAGTCATTAATCTGGCTCACTCAACTCCTTCCGGTGGCCATTTTGCTACAGACTTAACACACCGGAAAATTCTGCAAAGTGGTCTTTGGTGGCCTACTATGTACAGGGATGTATCACAGTTTGTCAAACAATGTGATAATTGTCAGAGATCGAGACAGCCCCTGCAACGTCATCTTTTCCCTCTACAACCTCTCTTACCATTAGAGCCTTTTCAGAAGTGGGGTCTAGATTTCATTGGCCCTATTACACCACCAGCACTCCTCAATAATAATCGTTATATTTTGACATGTACTGATTATGCTACCAGATGGGCAAAAGCCTGGGCTTTACGGTCTGCCACAGCTGTTGCGGTAGCAAAATGTCTACTGAAAGATGTCTTTCCACGTTTTGGCTTACCGCTGGAACTTGTTACAGATCAAGGCACTCATTTTGTCAACAATTTAATGAAAGTACTCACACATTCGTTTCAGGTCACGCATAAATTCAGTTCACCATATTACCCTCGTGCAAATGGTTTGGCTGAGAGTACAAACAAGACTTTGTTGAATATGCTTCAAAAATGCATTTTGGAAGCACCAGAAAGATGGGATCAACTGTTACCTACAGTATTATGGGCATACCGGACTACATACAAGGTAGCAACAGGACTAACCCCTTTCAAACTAGCTTATGGATTGGAAGCAATAGCACCGATGGAGATAGTTATGCCAAGTTTACGAGTAGCAATCGCTCAGAAACTGCTACCTGAAGAATCACTGTCATATCGCTTGGATACACTCAGAGAATTAGACGAGCATCGATGGCACATTTTTTTTACTATTCAGGAAGTACAGCTAAGACAAGCTCGAACACATGATCGATATCTAAAGACTCCAATTTTTTTGGTGGGACAACTTGTACTCTTTTACAATGCAAAGTCGAATCGCTCTGCTGGTAAATTCAAGTTACGATGGTTTGGTCCCTACCTGATTGCTGAACAAGTGGGCCCAGCAACTTTTTGGTTGACCACTTTGACCGGAATTCCTCTTCCAAAGGTGATAAATGGATCAAAGCTGCGACCGTATCAACAAGCATCTAATCCACACTGAAACGTTTCGCGGTTGGCCGCGTCTTTTGGCGTTCTCTTTTCTTTTATATTCTTTTCTTTTCTTTTTTGGCGTGCTTAATAAAATAAGTCTATAAATATCTGCGTTTTGATACCTAATTATTTCCACAGCCGCCCTGCCCTTTCCAGCTACTCATGCATGCACACCGAAGTTAAGAATTATGATCTCAATACCACGTGATGATTAGTCATTCTTGATTGCTCTCCACTACAACGCATCTACTTAACCTTTTTTGTTTCGCCGAAATAGCAGATGTAAATAACATGCTCAAATGGTATTTGTCAAAAGAAGCTCAAACACAAAAGGTAATAATAGATCTATGCAGAGAAAGGGACGCATACTCCATAACGATACAGTTCCAGAATCAAGAGATCGAGAGACGGGAAAATCAACTGGCCAATAAAAAAGAAAGAGTAATCAATATGGAAAAGCAGGTTGCAGAAATGAAGACATCCAGAGATGCGGCTTTATCCAACGAATTCTACCTACAAGAAGCTTTTCTGCAAACACAAGCAGAGATTTTGCTCACCGAAGCCATAGCCTTAAATTCTGTAAGAATAGATGCACAGTTAATAGAACCGGACACACTCAAACAATTGTTAGAAACACTAAAGAAAAAAGATCGCCCGCACCTTTAGATTAGCCAGAAATATGTACTTAGAAGGCATTATAGATGAGCAATAGTTTTGTAAAACCTACGGGTTTGAGTCCACCGTGCGTGCCAGAGTGTTAGCGGCTGCCGGATTGGAAATGTATAACTGAAATCTTGTTTCACACGTGCAAAAGGTTGTTACGCAGACACGTATTCTTTTATAAAGCAATGAAAAGAGATGCTCAGTGACGTTTGAGAGATCACCAGACTGTCTGTCTGGGTGATTTTTCTGTAGCGTTACTATGTGTCGAGTTGATTAATTCAGAGTATCTTGTCAAATTTCTGAGTATTCTGTGTGTATCTGTGTTTCGTCTTGTCTGTTGTCTGTTGGTATCCATTGCGGTTGTGAGTATCAGTTAGTTCACGTATCGTGTTGTCTCTTTTCTTGAAATGTTCTGCAAGTGTGTGGTAAAGTCTGTGCAGTTGTGGTAGCGCTTCTGGTATCCGAGTTGTATTAAGTTGTCTTAGTATCGAGGTCCCGGTTCATACGGCAAAGTTTAAGCTACAGTAGGATTTCTTGGGTTGCGTACTGAACCTTCAGTACGGTGTATCTGAACACTTGGACTTGGATTCTCTGTGTCTTCGAACACTGGTAGGATTGTGGTACCCATTCGGTAAAGGTTGACGATTACCCTTGTTCTGGTATTTTCAGTAAGTTATGTGCAGATGCAACATAGCATCTTAGCGTATTCAGTACACGTGGCTGAGCTAAACTGTGAACTGTAATATCTAAGTACAACAAATTCTTGATAGAGCTCTCAGCATCAGAATATTGTTGTGTGTAAGTGGTTAGTTTGGGAACTAAGTATAGGGCCTCTGTCTAACAGACCCCTTCCACTCCCAAGAACCCAAGGATCACTTAAACGCACTTCTGACAGATAGAATAACAGCGTTTAACAATTAGTAATCACTTTAGACGATCAAAAGCAATTTGGCATTCCTGAGTCCACTCAAATTGTCGAGGAGTCTTGGTTATTAACCTGTTCAGTGGTATTGCCAAATGAGCAAGCCACCGTAAGTGCCGACCATGCCATCTTACTTGGCCCATGAAGCGCATCACTTCCTTAGGTGTAGTGGGCACAAGTGCTTCTAACACAGCTGTAATTTTATCTGGATCCACCTGTATACCTTGTGCAGATACGATGTGGCCAAGTAGCTTTCCACATGAAACCGCAAACACAGATTTGTTTGGGTTCAAATAGAGTCTGTATTCTTTGCACTTCTCAAAGCAACACCGTAAATGGAACAAGTGTGCTACCATTTTTCCAAATAACAAAAAATCATCAAGATAAACTTGCATAAACGAGGTAAGGTAAGGGGATAATATTTCCTGCATACACCTCTGAAAAGTACTTGGGGCATTTCTTAATCCAAACCACATTACGGTACAAGCAAAAACACCCCAATTGGTAATGAAGGCCGTCTTCGGTATATCCTGCTCAGCCATTCTAACTTGATTATACCCACTGTATCCATCTAGGAATGAATACATTTCATGTCCTACTACTCTATCAAGCATAGTGTCAAGAAAAGGTAGCGGAAATGGATCAGGCACCATAACTGCGTTTAGTTTCCGATAGTCCACACAAATTCGCAGTTGCTTATTCTTTTTAGGAACAATAACAATTGGTGAGATCCATTCAGCATGCTCTACTGGCACAATGAATCCGACTTTGAGTAGCCTATCAAGCTCTACTTTTACCTATGATGCATAGTTCGGATTCATCCGGTAGCTGGGTTACTTGATGGGTTTTGCTTCCGGCTTCAGCATGACCCTGTGTTGATAGATGCGCAGGTCCAAACCTTTCATATCTTTGTAATCCCATGCAAAGACGTCAGAGAACTCTCGGAGTAGCTGGATTAAGTCTGCTTGAAATAATTCCAGTAGGCTTTCCCTTATCTTGACAGGACGTGGATGGTCCTCATCTCCTAAATTATAGGTGATCAATTGATCCTCTGGGACATAAAATTATCAGGGCTTCTCTGTATCATCAGCTATCTTAAAAAGTGGTTGCAGATCAGCGTCGTTTACAGTAGCAGTATATTCCTTCTTTTCTTCTTCCGTTATAGGCATCACCGTACAAACTGAGGGATTCCAATTTTCTACAACAGATTGTAGATCAAAAGTTCCTAGAGAGATCAAATCAATGCTATTCTTCAAAAACTCTTCTTCTTCATCATCTGATAAACCATCTAACATATGAACTGGTTCTGCAAAATACGGTCTAGCATCCGATTCGCAAGGCTGTATAGCATCTAATTTTACAACATATTTATGATTATTATCTTTGAAAGTGAGTTCCTGTGCAGACCAATCTTGTATGACCTTAGCTTGCTTCAGCCAAGGATGGCCAAAAAGAAGATTATAATCAAGGGTGGATTTTGGTAATTCTAGGACGACAAAGGTCATCTTAAATGTGGTACCCTGCAAAGTTATTGGTACATTCCGAACAAGACCTACTGGATTGACTCTTGATTGGTCGGCCATTCTGACAAAAAACTAAATTGGCTCGATTTCGGTCCATCCTAGCTTTTTACATAGTGCGGCAGTAGCAATGTTGACACCAGATCCTCCGTCAATTAGTACCTGTGTAATTTTATGGTTTTTATACCATACCATAATTAAAGGAACCGAATGATCGACCGTAGAATCAGGTTTCGGTTGCACTGTCATTGTTGCTGGAATGCAAGAAGGTACATGACTGAACTGTTGTTGGAATTTTTGTCGAACTCCTGGTACTAGTGCAAGTAATTGGCCAAGAGGAAGAGTAATGGATGCTTTAGATAAAATTTCCCAGGCCTTATGTGATTGAATTGTATTTTCTGCCGATTCTGAAGATGATGCGCTGGTTGAAGACGATGTTTCTCTTGAAGATGATGTGCCTGCTACTGAATTAGAATCTTGTTTTTGTGTTCCTTCCTTGGTTAACGGAGCCTGGGTCACTGGAATAGGATTTGGAAACACTGGAGGTTCAGCAGTGGTCCATTGACTGGCCTTATCATATGTCCTTTGTTGTTCTCGAATGCCTGGTTCAAATAATTCAGTTGCTGGTTGTAACGGTCTACCGGATCTGGTCTGAACTACTGCAGCGTGTGTTTCTACTGGTGTGATTTGTACCATATTAGTCATTGGATTTTGACGTTCTTTCTTCCTCTGATCATACTCAGCTGCATTCTTACAAAATCTTCTAATGTGACCAAATTCACCACAAAAATGACAGCGTAGTGGTGGCAAATTAGTATTTTCCTGTGCTAGTCCGGCTTGCCAGCGATTTGCATTGTAATTATTATTTCTTTGTCCTCTGTAATTTCGATAGCCTTGTTGCTGGTTGTTTCTCATTTGCGGAGGTACATAATGATTGGCTGGCTGCCCTGGTTCTTGTATAATAGCATTGACAGTTGCGTTTCCTTGCACTTTGGTGTTGTATGCACAATTTTCGGTGGTATGTCTGGTCGTGTTGCAGATAGCGCAAAACAACTGATTAAGTGCACAAGTGGCACTAGTGTGCCCTGAATTCTTGCATGTGGTGCAGAACATTTGTCTGGTCGGATCTTCTGCAATATTTTTTTTTGCTTTTAACCATTCCAAGTCTTCTGTAAATCCTCCAACCTTGTTTTCAAGCTGCAAAGCCATTGCTATCACCGCATCTAGTGTCATAGCTCCTACACAGCGTATGATTATAATCTGTTTGAGTTGCGGAGTCAATCCATTGATAAACCATTGAGTTATAACGTCATCCGGTAGGTTGGCATGTGCTGGTGGTAACTGCCTCAAATGAGTCTTGAATAGGGTGGCGTATTCCTGCACCGTTTGATTTATCTTCTGTTTATTGTTTTGCAGGTAGTCGAAAATTTTGACTGGATTCTTCTTTAGCCTGAATCTTTGCAAAAATGCATCCCTTACTACTTCATAGGTGCCGAAGTGGTTAATATCATATTCTGTAAGCCATCTGGCTGCTTCGTTAACCAATGTAGACTGGAAGACAATAGCTTTATACGCCGGATCAGGTGGATGGTTGAGCACTACGTAGCTTATCTCAAATGTGCGTACATGAGCATCTGGGTCATCCCCTGGAAATCCACCGAATTTAGTGTAAGTTACTCCTGTTGGAGTCGCCCTTGGTGGGCATAGTTGTTGTTGTTGCTGTTGTTGCTACTGTTGTTGTTGTTGTTGTTGTTGTTGTTGTTGTTGTTGTTGTTGTTGTTGTTGTTGTTGTTGTTGTTGTTGTTGTTGTTGTTGTTGTTGTTGTTGTTGTAGCCCGTTCATTGTGTTGATGGTTGTATTGTGACTATCTTCTGTATCCCGAGGCTGAATATCTGGATCGTCAAAATCTATATTGTCAGCCTATGCACTTTCCGGTTCGATAATCTTGTTCAGTATGTTTCGAATCTCGGTTTCGAACAAGCTACCTTCCTTCTTGATGTCAAATGTAGGAAAGCTTACTCCCAATAATGGTGACTGGACTGAAGATTCACCAAGAAAGGGCAAATCGTCACCGGAAAATTGTGAACTTTCAACAACTGGTACTGGAATAACACCGGAAGGTGTCGATTTTTCACCAAAACAAGGTGCTTTTTCTCTTTCACAGATTTCTTTGGCTAAGGCATTTCTATTCATATACAAATTCGAATCTTGACCCAATGGTGCTAAATTAACTTCATGTTGCGTCCCGGTAGATTCTGGAGTTACTATACCTTCGATAGACTGTGCCGAAATCGCACCAGAATCTGCCAGAAATGTAGTGCGTTCCTCCAGAATATGGCTTGAATCACTACTAAGGTTCTTCACTTTCTTGGCAGCTGGGTTAAACCTATTTGCGCTTCTACCTCCTGGAGGCGTCCTTAGCAAATTAGGTACCCAAGGCTGTCGGTTCTTCGGATACGTTTCACCGGATCTAGTAACGGCCATGTATCATCTTTTGTACTAATCACGTACTATTACTGTCGATTTACAATCTAGAGTCGCGTTACCACAATCGATTTTGCAACAATCTGATCTGTTGCCACCTTCCCACAAATGGCGCCAGTGTTAAACGCTTGTTCTAACTGTCAGAAGCGCGTTTAAACGAGTATTGGGTTCTTGGGAGTGGAAGGGGTCTGTAAAGACAGAGGCCCTATACTTGGTTCCCAAATTAACCATTCCATACAGCATATACAGATGCGCAGAACTCTATTAAGACTCTGTTATGCTTAGGAGCCTTACAATTCTCAATCAAAATCCGTCCAAAGTGTACCGAATACACTAAATTGCTACACTGTTCTGCACATAAACTTAGTGAATACCAGAGACAATAGCAGTATTCCAACCTTTACCGAATAGGTACAAACAATCAAACGACACCGAAGAGACAGAGAACTCAATAGTTTCAGATACACAGTACTATAGATTGAGTGCGCAACTTGGGAAGACCCTGACTATAGCTTAATCTTTGTCGTATGAAGATAGACCTCAACACTGAGACAACACACTACAGATCAAAATCTTAGAAACACTACCACAACTATACAGACTTCTTCAACGACTGGCATAACATTCCAAGAAAGAGTACCACGATACACGTAATTAACACAACAATCGCATTAGGGATTCGCAAACTACTCACTCAGACAACAACCCAGCGAACTACTGGATGTCGAGAAAACTCACAACAAACAGGTCTCGATAGACAACAGACAGAATCAAGAACCATACACTACAGTATACTCAGAATACTTGGAATTAGACAAACAATACTACAATAACGACATAGACAATCACCTAGACAGATAGTCTGGTGATTCTACGAACGATACCTTGCGTCTCTTTTACATTGCTTTATATAAAGATTACAAATGTCTTTGTAACAACTTTTCACGCGTGTGAAACAAGATTCAGTTATACAATTGCCAATCCAGCGGCCGACTAACATGTTTAAGGAGGAGCAACCACATGCAGTGGAGGAGGAAAAGAGAGCTTCCACTTTATCATCAGGCAAAGGGGCAATCCGCTATGAACCTTGTTGGTGCAAAGCCCAAGCCCACACATTTGGCTTGAGGTTCATAAAGATGTGAAATTCCATGAAAACCATTGCTAGTGGAGATTTACCACTTTACCTTTTGTAAAAGTCATTTCTTATGACTTGCAAGTATTTGTAATCACATACCAAAACATCGTGGAATTAATTAGGTGGAAAGTAACAACTACATTGAGAGAATATCTCCTAGAATGAAGGTTCATTTTTAGAGAGAGAGCCAAAATTTGAATTCAAATTCAAATTTGAGTAGAACACTTATATAAACTCTCTTGAAAAAGTCATGGGTAGAGTGTTCATTTCCCGAGCTCTCCATTGTCATTCTGTATGTGTGTAAGGCCTACATTGTAATCTACACCATTCTTCATCATAAGGCTATGATTACCAAGCCTATGACATTGTACAACATTGTTCATTAATGCATTACACCTATATTGTCCATCTATGATATATATGTTATAGTGATTTCTCACTGTCAACTTGTACTGCTTATATCTCACTCATTTCTCCACCAAACTCAATGACCTATAGCTTGTTGGAATCCGCTCCATGTTATCTACAAGTTTTCAAAAGTTGAAGCAAATACATTTAGCCAATTGAGAGAAATCTGCGTTGAAGCACGCACTGGTTAATACCTATAGAGATCCTAAAAAATCGGGGGTAATGATTAATTTGCTAAATTGATTTCTCTGTGCATAGTTGCTCATTTCAAGTAATTCCACTTGGAATCATTATCTTACTAAGTTAATTAGATAGTCCTAAAAGGAAATTTTCCAATTCCTATTGTATTGGTTGTACTGAGCATTACAAGCAGTAGGTGTATGATCCAAAATAGAAGGTTTTCTTTGATTCTTCTATTTAGAAGTAGTCTGTTTTGATTCAATCTTTACATACATCATTTCCAAAGTACATAGGAACTTTTATGGTGTCAATGGAAAGCTAAGAGGGTCCACATATCAACTCTGAAGCTACAAGGGGCTGGTAGAAAGCAAGATTTGGCAGTACCTACTCATCACTTGAAGTGTCCATCCATCTTTCCCAACAGTGGTATCAGAGCAAATCTAAGGTAAAATGGGAGATGGTTTTGCTTCTTTCATTGATAAATTGGACAGGAAAAACTATCAAGCATGGTCTCTAAGGATGAAGACATATCTACAAGGAAGGATCCTCTATGGATACATCTCAGGAGATGAGGAGATGCCCTTATTTAGAAGCAAAGGACAACCTACAAGGGAAGAGCATGAAAGACTCAACACATGGTGTGCCAAGGATGCACTAGCAAGGTTTTATTTACTCAACTCAATCTCTGGTTTTCTTCTTCCACATATTAGGAACTGTAAGACATCCCAAGAAACTTGGGAAACATTGTCTTCTTATTTCTCTTCCAACACAAGAGTTAGGAAGAATCAATTGTGGATTGAATTCACAACTCAAAGGAAGAAACCTTAGCAAGCTATCTTAGAGTATGTAACCAAAGTTAAAGATGTAGGAGATCAGTTGGCAAGCATAGGAGAAGAAATTGAAGAGGAGCAGATTGTAAGGCAAGTAATCAATGGTATTAAATCTGATGACAAATGGGAGATCTTCACAATTGCCATGGACTTGTATATGGACATGCAAATTCCAGACCTTACCACACTCATGGGGCAACTATTCACCCATGAAGCCAAACTCAACGAGAATGGAGATTCATGAAGAGGTAAGAGCTCTTCTGCCCTATACTCTGATAATAATAAGTCTAAAGAGAAATGCAAGAACAAGAAGGTAGAAGATGAAGGAACTACCTCCCAAGCCAACTATGCAGGGAGAGGTAGATCATCAACAGATACAAGCAGAGGAGGTAAGCAAGGTAGGGGGAGACCCTATAACTCCTCACCATGCAATATTTGTGGTTTATTAAATCATACTACAAATGAGTGTTTCAGGAACTTCAAGAACTAGAGAGGTAGAGGTTATCAAAGAGGTGGATACACATAATCAAGAGGTAGATTCAATCATCACCAAGGATATAACAACAACTACAATGGCAACTACCAAGGAGGATACAAATCCAGAAAGGATTACAAGTACACAGAGGAGCAAGAAGACTCTCTTCTAATCATGAACATGACTTCAAAACTAGGTATAAATGATGACCATCTCTTCTACATTGACTCTGATGCTCAAATCATGTGGCAGGCAATGTAGCTCTTCTCTTTAACCTTGCGGAACCAAAGGCTAAGCATCAAGAACAAACAAATGATCACACCAAGCACTCAATGATTAAAGTTTGAAATATTAAGACCTCTGATGGGAACAAAAAACTGTTGAGTAGGGTTCTATATGTACCAACTATTACCAAGAATTTGATGAGTGTTCGACAGATTGTGGAAAAAGATTTGCAGGTTAGATTCAACCAAAATGGAGCATTTGTGGAGGATCCCAAGCATGGGTTCAAGAGAATTGCGAAAGGAGAAAAGCCAGGTAGACTTTTCACTTTTGAACTTGAGGATACAAGGAACATTGCACTTTAAAATTATAAAGATAAAAAACTATCAGAGCTTGAAATTTGGCACAAAATATTAGGGCATGTGGGCGAAAGAACCTTGAAAAAAATATGAAGAGATCAATGTGTGCTTGGGATACCTAATGTATCCAAGCAGCACATGATTTAGAAGTGTGGTGCTTGTCAGTTTGGAAAATCTCACATGTTACCCTTCTCAAGGAAAGGCTACATGCATGAGGACTACCTAGAACTTGTTCATACAGATGTATGGGAACCTACCAAGGATCCCTCAATCTCTGGATCAAGGTATTATGTATCTTTCATTGATGACTATAGTAGGTGGGTTGTATTGTACTTTATGAAGCACAAAGATGAAGTATTTAGATGCTTTAAAAGGTATCTTGCACTTGTTGAGAATCAAATAGGGAGAAAACTAAAAAGGCTAAGGTCAGATGGAGGTGAGTACTTCTCAAATGACTTTGATGCATTCTTGCAAAACAGAGGAATTAAGAGAGAAATTACCACAAGGTATACTCTTGAGCAAAATGGGGTAGCAGAAAGAAGAAATAGATTGATTATTGAAACAATTAGGTCAATGTTAAATGAGAAAAAATTACCTAACTATTTGTGGGTAGAGAGTGTATCTACTGCCACTTATTTGGTAAATAGGTTGCCATCCAAATCTCTTGATGGGATGACCCCTTATGAAGCATGGCATGGTAGAAGAACTTCACTTGATCATTGCAGGATTGTTGGGTTGTAGGGTATGCACACACCCACAATTGTGCATAGGAACCCTCCCTAGACCATAATAATATCTCTTTTTGTATCTACTTAGGAATTCACATAAAAACCCTCCTTTAGACACTTTTTAATATTTGTCCTAAAAGTAAAGCTTGGGAAGCCTTGTAAATGCTCACATCTTTTGAAGAAGCATGTAAAAATCCCCACGCGCACGTTTCTCCTTTCTTTTGAGATTTCAAATATATGAAAGATCTTCTTGAGATATGACTGTTAGGCATGTGCTCCTTTTTGACTAGTCAAAAGGAGCACATGGGGAAATTGAGCTGAGGCTATAAATAGAGGCTATTTCTTGTAAAGAGAGGTCCCTTGGCCATGGCCTTGGCCTCCATGCTAATGAATGAAGGATCATTTGGCTTCCATATTTCTCCTTGTGTGCTAGGCATTGATCCATGTGTGTGGGTTTGGCATTTGGGGTTGTCTTGTGTGTGAGCATTGCCCTCCCTTGTTCCTTTTGACGTTGGCCATGGTGCCATTGTTCATGGACGCGGGTGTGTGTGCGTTGTTTGCACTTCTTGCAACTCCTCTTGGAAGAGCCTCTCACTTCCATGTGAGGCGGTTAGGGTCTGTTGCTCCCCTTTTCTCAACATTTTGGCGTCGTTGCCGGGGACGTCAGCCTTTCGCCGTTGGGTTTTTTCAAGCTTTCCGTGCCTACAGTTTGTGGATGCACCTCACACTTGGATTGAGTTGTGAATACGTGTGGCCTTCGGTTGGCCTAGGGTACCTCTCTTCTTTTAATTTTTGAGTAGTTTTAGTTCATTTTTTTTGTTTGATGCACAAAAACACCCCTCAACCCCTCTCATCTCTCTTTCTTTCTCTCACATACACACACATCTCCACACACATATCTGAGCATCAACCCCATCTGTGTCCTATCTTGGAAATTGACGCTCACTTTGGGAAAGAAGGTGGGGAATTCCTATCTCTTGTCCCTCCCTCTTGACCATTAAAAGAAAATCAAAAACATAAAAAAATGTGTTCCTTTCATTTTTGCAAAGGCTCTTTGGGCTGGCGATGTTGTGGTTGGTAGGGGAATTTACTTTCCCTTCTCCCTCCGCCTTCAATGATCTCTGCTCGGATGTACAAGCCTGCCCGCTTGCATTAAGGATAGTGGGAGGAGGGGGGAAGGTACACCATCTCCCTTCCCTTTTCTCACTCTATCTACCGCCTGGGTCTTGAAAGACAATCCTTCTTCCGTATGTTGGCGGGGTTGAGCTCTGTGGGTGCTCCTCCGCCTGCTCAGTGTTAACCACTGGTTGAAGTGAAAGGACTGTTGGGATCCTTGCTCCTACGTGAGTTTCGACTTCAGAGTACCCGCACGCCTGTGTCATGGCACCATTGCTGCGTCGGTCATAACAAGTCTTGCTTTAGATGAAATGGGTGTGGACGTCGTGAGCTTCCCTATTGTGTAGATTGGAGTCCCATGCCCGCTGCTTTTAGGTCTCAACCATATGGAACTCACGACATGGAAACTCTGACTACATCCTCTTGGTCGAAGCAATTTATGCTCAGAGATTGGCCCGCGTGGCCTGCTTCGAACTCCACTATGCTAGAGGTGTCGAGCTCCCTCTGTTTCTCTTCTTTGTGATAGCGTTGGAGCTTGGTTCTCCCCGTCCGATCTGTGTGTAGGCATTTGATGCGATCAAGCCAGCAAGGGTGTCCTTTTTCTTCTGAATGTATGTTGGGCTATAGTGCTGGAATTTACACTCACACTCTCTGAGGTTCTCGAATTATTGCTTCACTACTACTGGGTGTGGTCTACTGCTCTTCCCCCTTCATATCTTGAGGTGGGATGGTGACTAAATGGAGTCTGCATATTGCAGACAATCGTATGGGGGTCAAAAGTGTAGTTCCATTCTTCTTTTCGGTTGCACATCATTGGTGCCGAGACCTTTCGTTCTCCCTTTTTCTTCCAGGTTGGGAATGCTGCTTAATTAATCTTGGATAATACTACTCGTCTCATGGCGGTGGTTTCCAGTGTCTTATCTGCCCTATTTTCACCAGTAATGGTATTAGTCATCCTTGCTCTTCTGAGCTCCTTTGATTCATGTCCTCTTAGGCTATCTCGGGTCATCTCAAACCCTCGAGGTGGGATGTGTTGCAAGGCCCACCCAGAGCCTCCTTGCCCTTCCGAATTTATAGCTATGTTGTTACAGATGTTTGCTCGGGTAATGATTGTTGTTTTGTTTGCTTATGATGGTACTATCTTCATGTTTAATCCTGCATTGTCATATGTTGCCTAGTCAAGTTCTTTCTAATGTAATGAGATAGTTTGATGGTGCTTGGACAATCGTTTATTAAATAATCATTGCTTTTCTAAGTGAATGTCTTCTCCTTTGTGTAGGGGTGACCTTTTGGTTTGAGAGAGGCAGTAATGACACCATGAACAGGCGTTCCTGTCATAATTGTTGGTTTCTTTGGATCATGTTCTCATCACGTGTCAAAGGGGGTTGATAAAATGCTCTACGCTTGGGACATAGCTGGGGTTGAGCTTTTCACTAGATTCCTCGTCTGTTGGAAGACACCTTTGTAGAAGCCATGAGGTTCGTGTGCCTCCGTTTCTCGACCTGTGATAGAAGGCGGCTATGTAATGTCTGAAGAGCATGATATTAGAACTCTCCACAAAAAAGCTATTTAGGTTTTGTCTCTTGATGGGTAGCCCCATAAGTTCACAAAGTCTGTCATTACAACTATTTTTGAGCATGTATAAGTATTTCTGTGTGGTAGTACACATGTTTGGCTACACGTGTGGCATCATTCAGTTGACTATAAGTTTGGGGTTCCGAACCTAAATCTCATTGGATTGTCCTATTTAGAAACAAGTTTTGATGACATTTCACTTCCTTTAACAAAATTTTTTTGAGATTTTTTCTTTCTGGGCATACTTTAAAAGGGCTGTTCTTCAAGGAAGGGTAGTCAAGTTGCCATTCTGAGGAAACCAATGCATACATAATTTTTTATTTTGACGGTGGATCCTTCATCTACTATCTCAGATTCTAGTGATAAGAAGCTGGTAATGCTCAACTCTGCTCACATTTTGGATTAATGTTAATAAAGGATGTGTTGAATGCATGACTGATTATATTTCCTAGCTCAAAGTGGTTGCCACTTGGTAAGTATCTTACATCATTCCTAGCTGCAAGGTGTGCCATAAATCTCTGATTAAGCTTCCAGGTGACCTAGCTTTGAAGATTGGCAGGGCTGTCTATTTACTTTGCTAGATTGGATTACATGCTACTTTTCCATGATTAAACTGTTGTTTCTTTTCATTTTAATACTATCAGACTGCAGTACTCAAGCTCTCGATGATACACTCGGGGAACCCTATTCATCACTTCATGCTGGTTGTGGTTTTGAGGGCCTGGGATTCTCAAGATAGTTTTGCTTGTACCGGGCTCTTTGTGAAGCAATTATCAAGCATTGTTTGCGACCTTCATGATCTAATGTTTATTGAATTGTGCACGGTAGGTTGGTAGGTGATGTTTGTAGATATGAAGTTTTTGTGACTTCCCCATGACGGGTTGGTTCAGGACATTCAGCTAGTTGATGCTTAAGTTCTTGAAATCTGTTTGATAGGGGGCATAGGAATGTCATGTTCCTACTATGTCTTGATTGTCTCCCTGTTTCCAGACCGAGCATATAGTACCATTCATAGGGATGTGCATGCTTCTGCCATATTACTCATGGCTACGGAGCATGCACGATAGTTTACTGAAGCTTTGGATCGATCAACCTAATTCAGAATTGGTATAAGTAGGAGACTGAAATATCTTGTTGGGAATCATGATCATAGCTATGCTAGGAAGGTATTGACTTCATCACCAACAGGATCAATCTGTGCTATTAAGATTTGGTAAGTCTTCAAACCTATTGTGTTCAGGTGTGTAGATGGTCCTAGGTTTTAAGAAAGTTGTCTCCTAAATTGTAATTGCCTCATGATTGACATATTTAACCAATTGATGGTGTTTGATGGATAATATTGTGTGCACCTTCTTAAATGATTCTTGGGATAAGCTGTAATAAAGCAAACGGGTTTGATGCTCTTCATGTACCCGAGATAACTCCCACCAGCACAACACCTCCACTGCTTCTAACACAGATTGGGAAAAGCACTGATGTGGGACTTATTTTGTCTCCCACTTATGTGAGTTGGAACACTAAATATTTAATACACTATTGACATATAATGCATGTGCTCGATTGAATGCACTGAAGGCATGATTGATAAATGAGAATTAAGTTTTACAGACTTTGTGCTTCGATTGCTTGAGAGTTTTTACATTCTGAGATGATCTATGTCCATGATTCCATTACTTTCACCAGTCCAACACTACTTTTCATGGGATGAGGTGTCTTGGTACCTACGCCATATGGATGCTAACTCCGAGGAAACCGAGAAATGTGTAATTGTGCTTCATCAATGATTGCAGAGCTTTCCTATTTTGTTTTCAGGAGAGAATCTCAGAGTGCTATAGGCCAAAGAATGAAATGACTGAGGCTTTTGGTCTTTGAGGCTAATTGTTAGGTTACCGACCACTACCATGATCCAAGATGTTTTAAACTATGAGGATTAACGTTGTTGAGGTTAACAAATAGCATGAAGCAGGAAGTAAAACTACTAATTAAGTGTGAAAATTATAAAGGTCCTAATGCTTGTTTTTTGCCAGGGAAGTAATTCTCTGGTTTTACAAATGCATTATAGGCCAACAATCCCTCTTGACTCCTATAGATGCTCTCTTATGAATGATGTGTTTATTGCATACTCACAGGTTTTATGATACTGTTGAAGACTTGTGACTAATCCTGTGGGATTGCTGTGTAAATACCCGCTATACTGATTTTGGGAGAAACTTAGTATGATTAGAGGCATATGACTGGCGTTGCTTCTTTTATGGATAAATTGCCTGCATGTTCTATCACTCCCGGAAAGATTCCCTATGTGATATGCTCACCTGATCTTACAGTCTAATCTTGATAACTCACTACATCATTTTCATATGAAATGGCTCGCATGTAACTAAAATTCTAGGCACTAAAAATATTGGTGTGTTCTGATACAGTCATCATCTTAACCGTGTGACTAGTAATGGCTGGAGTAATCAAATAAGTTTGACATTATAGGCTTACACTTATTGAACTATTGCATAAATCATTCTTACCTCTGCTAGATGATGTGATGCTATGATTTGCAGAAATCGCTCATGATGACTGGAAGGTTTTCTAACCCACACCCAAGCATGACTACTTAGCAAAGAATACAACCATATATCATGTTAGCTCTCATACATGAAAAATAGGCCAGTGGAAGCTTATTTGAGAGTTAGAAGGCTATGGACTCTTTAAAGCTACTTTTTTGCAGAATTATGACGATCTTCATAATAACTTCTATCACTACCATATAGGGGTAGCTATACCTGATATACACACCTTGGCAAGATAGATCTTCAAGAGGATGTCTCTCTAGAAGAAAAGTCTTGCTGATGAGGATGCCCCTGAAGTGGAAACTACAATTGGACTAAAATATTATTGCTTACTTCTTTTTAGAAACAATCTACTTGTTGTGTATGTTTACTTTCAAGTGTGGGGGCTCTTGGGTGAGGCTCTAGCAGTCCTACAAAGGACTACATTATGGGAGGAATACTTGGTTGACTGCCCCCCAAGGGGATTGTGTCGCCCAGCTGTAAAGACTGAAGAGTTGTAGATTGAAGGATGGACTGAGGGCTTGCAGTATTCCAGATCTAAAAGATTGAAGGCTGTTGTGTTGCAGGTTCGAAGATCAATGAAGAGTATGGAGACCTGAAGACTGTAAACTGCAGAATAGAAGATTTGCAGACCTGGAGCTTCTCAGAATTGAAGACTCAAGCTTGAACCAATTCAGTTGTGTATGATCCTTTCCTCTTAGCTTTGTCGAGGACGACAAAGTCTAGGGGGGGGAGAGTGTTGGGCTGTAGGGTATGCACACACCCACAATTGTGCATAGGAACCCTCGCTAGACCATAATAATATCTCTTTTTGTATCTACTTAGGAATTCACATAAAAACCCTCCTTTAGACACTTTCTAATATTTGTCCTAAAAGTAAAGCTTGGGAAGCCTTGTAAATGCTCACATCTTTTGAAGAAGCATGGAAAAATCCTCACACGCACGTTTCTCCTTTCTTTTGAGATTTCAAATATATGAAAAGATCTTCTTGAGATATGACAGTTAGGCATGTGCTCCTTTTTGACTAGTCAAAAGGAGCACATGGGGGAATTGAGTTGAGCCTATAAATAGAGGCTATTTCTTGTAAAGAGAGGTCCCTTGGCCATGGCCTTGGCCTCCATGCTAATGGAATGAAGGATCATTTGGCTTCCACATTTCTCCTTGTGTGCTAGGCGTTGATCCATATGTGTGGGTTTGTCATTTGGGGTTGTCTTGTGTGTGAGCATTGCCCTCCCTTGTTCCTTTTGACGTTGGCCATGGTGCCATTGTTCATGGACGTGGGTATGTGTGCGTTGTTTGCACTTCTTGCAACTCCTCTTGGAAGAGCCTCTCACTTCCATGTGAGGCGGTTAGGGTCTGTTGCTCCCCTTTTCTCAACAAGGATCCTTGGATGTGTAGCATATGTGCATATCCCTTCTCAAATAAGAGGTAAGCTAGACCCTAAGGCAGAGAAGTGCATCTTCATTGGATATGATCTAAATTAGAAAGGTTACACGTTCTACAATCCTTCAAACAAGGGATTCATGGTCAGTAGAGATGTTGTATTTGATGAAAATGACTCTTGGTTTGATAGTGAATGCAAGAAGGTAAAGCTACCTTATGACTTGGAAGAGGAATTTCCAAGCCTTAACAAGGAGGAACCTACTCAAAATGGAGACACCAATTAAGATGATGAAGACATCATTAACCTTGAAGATCTCAAAGCATGGAAGTCCAAAGGTAAACTCAAGATTAAGAAATTGGAAGATATACCTAAATCTTCCAACCAAGCAATTAGAAGATCACAAAGGGAGAGCAAGAAGCCAATCAAATATGGGTATGACACCTCTCTTGTTACTAAGCACTATGTTTATCTTGCAAAAGATTTATCAATTGAAGAACCATCATCATATGAAGAAGCTAAGACCAAGGCAGAATGGAAGGAAGCTATGGATGAGGAGATTGAAGCACTCAAGGAGAGTGATAATTTGGGAACTAGTACCAAAGAAGGAGTCTATGAAGGTAATTGGTTCTAGATGGATCTATAAGATAAAAAGAAATTTTGATGGGTCAATAAGCAGATACAAAGCTAGAGTTGTGGCTAAGGGTTTTGCCCAAACCCAAGGCATTGACTATGAAGAAACCTTCTCACCTGTGGCCAAAATGTCAACCATCAGGGTATTGGTAAGTGTGGCTACATCAAAGAATTGGAACATGTATCAGTTGGATGTAAAAAATGCATTTCTAAATGGTTGGATTTGAGAGGAGGTGTACATGTCACAACCTCCTGGCTATGAGGATCCAAACAAGGTAACATATGTATGCAAATTAAATAAAGCTCTTTATGGATTGAAGCAGGCACCTAGGGCATGGAACCATAGGTTGACCACATATCTTCAGGACCAAGGTTTTATCATGAGTAAAGCAGATACTTTTCTATTCATCAATAGAAGTAATTGAGAGGTAGTATACCTATGTGTATATGTTCATGATATCATACTTACGGGTAATGATGCTAATGGCATCAAACAGATCAAGAATCAGATGATGGAGTCCAAAACTAGTGATCTTGGATCACTAAAATATTTTCTTGGACTTGAGTTAGTTTATACTAACTCTTGAATTTACATTACTCAAAGAAAGTATATACAAGATATGTTGAAGAAATTTCATTTGCAAGAAGCAAAAGTTGCAAGTACTCCAATGGAGGTAAACCTAAAGTTAAGTGCTCATGAAGATGATATACTTGAGGACATTGCAGGTTATCAAAGCATAGTGGAAAGCTTGGATTATGCTACCTAGACAAGGATAGACATTGCTTATGGAGTAAGTGTGCTAAGTTAGTTTATGCACAAGCCTAGGGCACCTCACTTGGAGGCTTCCAAAAGAATCTTGAAGTACCTAAAGGGTACTCAACATCATGGTTTGTATTTCCCTTATACATCAGACTTGGACATTGAAATTTATTCAGATGCAGATTGGGCAAGATGCAAAGATGATAGGAAGAGTACCTCAGGATAACTTTCATTTGCAGGTGATAAGACAATATCATGGTCTTCAAAGAAGCAACCTACTGTTGCTTTATCTTCTAGAGAGGTAGAGTATAGAGGATTGGCCAATGCTACTCAAGAGTCCATATGGATCAGATTGTTGTATACAAAATTGGGCTTGAATACTACATTTCCAATGATCTTTGGAGATAATACAAATTCATTACACCTTGCAGCTAATCCTATTTATCATGCTAGGACCAAGCATATCGAGTGTTACATAAGAACAAGCTTTAAAGTATTATTTTTTAGGATTATGGAGTTTATTATTTATGATAAATAACATGTGGAGGCGCTCACATTTCCAAAGTTAAAGTAAAATTAGTTAAAAGTAGATAAAAGTAAGAACGAAAGGAGAGGTGTCTATTTTTAGACAAGGAAGGCGCTTCTGGTTATAGCCTCTCAATAAAAAGATGGTTTTCTTAGTGTAGGTGGACAAATTGAGTGATTCTTGTTGTGTTGCAAAGCTTACAAATTTTACTATATAAGTAGATTAGTTTTTGTACAATTGGCAATGAGGAAACTCCGCACAAGTAGGCGGTTTTGCAGATCTTCTTTCTCCGGTGTCTCATCAGAGACATACCTCTCTTCAAACTTTCATATCTCACTTGTTATGAGGTCTTTTTGAGTGATTTCACTTGGAGGAGTTTCCTTAGCTCTCATAATTTCTATTTATATCAAAATTTTCCATAGATCTTTAAGTTTTCTTGCTTCTGTACATCATTTTGCAATTCAGATAGTTAGTCATACCTTGCTATTGCAGGCCTCTACATACCTTGACTTCAAGCTATTCGTTCGGGAGCTATACTTCACCTTTTTTGACGTTTTTGGTTTCTAAAGCATGCTATTTAAAGTCTAATGTCAGGATATACGATTAGTTTTGAGAGATTCATCTCAGAGAGTTTTTGGTGGTTATTTCTCTACAGTGACCTATTTCTGTTTTCTTGAAAGTTTTGAGGAAAGTTTGATTTTTGAAGTTTGGAAATATTTGTTTGATCTTTTGAAGATCTTGGGAGGTCTCATCACTTTATTTGTGTACTTTGATGTTTACAAGTTTGTAAACATAACATTGTGGTATTAAAGATTTTTTTTTACAACTTATTGAATTATTTTCTTTGTTTACAACAATTCAACATGGCAGATTTGAGTGCATCGATTGAGAAGTTATCAGATGGGAGACATTATCCCATGTGGAAATTTAGATTGGAGTCTTATGTCATGTCTAAAGGTCTTTGGGGATTGATAATAGGTATAAAAGTGAAGCTGGTATTACTAGAAGCTCCTACACAAGCAAATCGAGCAAGAGAGCAAGAATGGATCGAAAGAGACAGAAGAGTTCTGTTAATTATATCACAAACAGTTTCAAATACTATGCTTGGGCATATAAGAGGTCTGAATACTAGTAGAGAGGCTTGGGAGTCTCTAAAGAGGCTATTTGCAACTACCAACAGAGCAAGGCAAACACAACTTATTGGTGAGTTGAAAAGAGTAAAAAAGAAGCCACGACAATCAGTTAATGATTATGTTCTTGAGGTAAAATCTCTTATTGAAGCATGAGCCTCTATTAATGCATCTCCTAGTGAGGATATAAAGTTTAATAGCATGTTAAATGGCTTGAGAGAAGATGAAAGATGGAAGTCTTTCATTACGTCTATCATGACTCGCGAAAATCTACCATTCTTTGAAGATTTACAAATGCTCATGATGATCGAAGAAATCAACATGGAAGGTGGAAACTCTTATCATTCACAAAGAGGTAGTCAAGGAAAAGCTCTTTATACTTCATCAAATACATCAAGAGGTAGAGGAAATTGGAGAGGAGGAGGAAGATTCAACACTAATGCAAGAGGAAGAGAAAGATTTAATGCTACTAGAGGAGGAAGAACAACACAACAAAGTCAACAGACTCAGCCAAATCAACAAGGTAACTTTACTTGCCATTATTGTGGTAAATTTGGTCATTATGCTAGGTATTGTTTCTCCAATCCAAATAGAAGAGGTGGTTTTAGAGGACGACAAAGAGGAAGAGGCCAAGATCACATGCAACAAAACAACAACATGGTGCAAGAGGAGGCTCAAACACAGAAGGAAAATATTCTTATGGCTATGCATACAGAGACACATAAGAGGAAGGTAAACAACAAAACTTGGTATGTAGATAGTGGTTTCTCAAACCACATGAGTCACAACATGAATATGTTTGTGAACTTACACAAACCAGATTCAAGAGTCACAGTTGCTACAGGAGATAGTATTGAGCATGAAGTAGTTTACATTGGTGATTGTCCACTTAATGAACATGTAACTCTTAGAGATGTTTTTTTTGTTCCTACTATTACAAGAAAGTTGATTTCAATTGGACAGATGGAGGACAATGGAGTGAAGGTCGATTTTGACAATAATCAGTGGTAGGCTTATCAAAAGAAGGATGGCAATTTTATTATAAAAGGACAAAAGGTAAGCAGATTATATACTTATGAAGTTGAAGTTCTAGATTATGCAAGTTATACAATGGTTAATGGGATGCAAGTAAGTCGATTGGACTTATGGCATAAAAGATTAGGACACATCAGTGTTGGCAGGTTAAAGGATATTGCAAAGAAATCATTGGTTGAAGGTTTACCACAACTACCTAAGCAAGATTTGGATTTTGTTTGTGAGGCATGTCACTTTGGAAAACAGGTACGAAGTCCTTTTTCAAAAGCAGGATTGCAAAGCAGAGGTATTTTGGACTTGATTCATACTGATGTATGGGATCCATCTCAAGAAGAGTCGATGGCAGGTAGCAAGTACTTTGTAACATTTATTGATGACTTCTCAAAGTTTACATTCATTTATTTTATGAAATACAAATCCAAAGTATTTGACATGTTCAAGAAGTTTAAATCATTGGTTGAAAAGCAAACAAGTCGAAGCATAAGAAGGTTGAGATCAGATGGAGGAGGTGAATATTTTTCTAATCAGTTTCTTGCATTTTTGGAGGAAGAAGGAATTAAAAAGGAGACTACAAAAAGATACACACCTCAACAAAATGGTGTGGTCAAAAGAAGAAATAGGTCTATCTTGGAGATGGGTAGGTGCATGGTAAATGAAAAGGACTTACCACTTATTTTTTGGGCTGAGGTATGCAACATGGCAGTTTATGTGATGAACAGGTTACCACCTAGTCAAAGTCATGTACAAAAAACACCTTATGAATTGTTTTATGGATCAAAACTAGATATTTCTAATTGTAAAATTTTTGAAAGCATATGTTTGTTTCATGTTCCACAACAGTTAAGGTCAAAGTTGGATCCAAGGTCACAAAAAATGGTTTTCATTGGTATGGCAGAAGGGCAACCAGTATATAGATGTGTAAACCCAGATACGGCAGGTAATTGTTTCAAGAGATGTTATTTTTCATGAAGATAAATCTTGGTATAAACATGAAGTGCAGGTAGATGAAGAAGAAACTACAAGAAGTCACAAAGAAGAGCCAAGTTCTCCAAGCTTACCAGAAAGTCAGATTACACATGAAGAGATAAGTCCCCCCAATCAAAAGTTGAAGAAAATTCTTGATTTGATTTCAAAGGAAATTGAGTCACAAGAAGAAGAAAGTGAAGGTTCTACGTCAAGAAGAACTCAAAATCGAAGGCAAGAAAATCATGGTAGGACAAGAAGTCAATCAAGGTATCCAGTAAGAGAAAGAAGGCAACCACAAAGATTTTCTCATGAAGCTTGTATGGCAAAACTTCTTGAGGAGCAGGAACCAACAACTTTTAAAGAAGCATCAAAGGTAAAGAAATGGGTTGAAGCAATGGATGAAGAAATGACAGCTTTGTATGAGAACAATACATGGAGTTTTATTCCAAGGCAACCTAACATGAAGGTAATTGGTAACAAATGGGTGTACAGGATAAACAGAAACAGTGATGGTTCAGTAAGTAGATATAAAGCAAGGCTTGTTTGTAAAGATTATGCACAGAGTTATGGCATCGATTATGAGGAGACGTTTTCTCTTATTGCCAAGATATCAACAATAAGGACATTAATAAGTGTTGTTGCAAGCAAGGTATGGAATCTTTATCAATTAGATATAAAAAATGCATTTCTCAATAGTGATTTAAAAGAAGATGTGTACATGGAGCAACCAGCAGGTTATGAAGATCCCAAGAAGCCTACGCATGTATGTAAACTATTGAAAGCATTGTATGGTCTTAAGCAGGCTCCAAGGGCTTGGAATTTTAGATTGGTAAAGTTTCTTGAAATGCAGGGATACAGGTGTTCAAATGCAGATACTTCTTTGTATGTTAAGGTTGAAGGATCATTGATTTTTTAGATCTCAATTTATGTGGATGATTTGATAATAACAGGAAACAATGAAGGTGAGATAGCGAGGATAAAAGTAGAGCTTGGATCTGAATTTAAAATTTCGATAAAGGAGAACTGACATACATTCTTGGAATCGAAGTTATGAAGAAGGACAATGGTGTATGTCTTCGACAAAGGAAGTATATTTCAGATTTGTTAAAGAAATATGGCATGGAGCATTGCAAGAGTATTAGTAATCCGATGGAACCCAATGTGAAGTACAGTGCTGAAGATGGTGAATCTTTAGAAGATCCACTTATCTATAGGTCTTTGATTGGTTCTCTTATATATGCAACTTTAACAATGTTGGATATTATATTTAGCATAAGTACATTGTCTCAATTCATGAACAAACCCACAGATGTTCATATGCAAGTAGCTAAAAGGGTCTTGAGATATTTGAAGGGTACATTAAAAGAAGGTTTGGGCTATAAATATAATGAAGGTTTGGATTTGAAAGCATACAGTGATGCAGATTGGGCTAGAAATAAGGATGACAGAAGGAGTACAAGTGGATATCCAATATTTGCAGGTAATAATTTAGTTTCATGGAGTTCTAAAAACAACCTACAATAGCACTTTCAAGCACAAAAGCTGAATATAGAAGCCTTACAAATGCAACATGTGAGATTATGTGGTATTTGAAGCTTTATGAAGATATGAATCTATCTACAACATGTCCATTACTCTTTGGAGATAATGTAAGTTCATTACAGCTTGCGTCCAGTGTACCATGGAAGAACAAAACACATTGAAGTGCACTATCACTATATCCGAGAGAAGGTGATGAATGAAAATATTGATATTCAACATGTTGGAACTAAAGGTAAACTAGCAGACATACTCACAAAAGCAGTGGATGCTCATAAGCTCAAGCAAATCAAAGTTCTACTTGGAGTCAACGCTTTAGATTTAGACCTTGAGGGGGGCAATGTTACATAAGAACAAGCTCTAAAGTATTATTTTTTAGGATTCTGGAGTTTATTATTTATGATAAATAATATGTGGAGGCGCTCACATTTCCAAAGTTAAAGTAAAAGTAGTTAAAAGTAGATAAAAGTAAGAAGGAAAGGAGAGGTGTCTATTTTTAGACAAGGAAGGCACTTCTATTGATAGCCTCTCAATAAAAAGAGTGATTCTCTTAGTGTAGGTGGCCAAACTGAGTGATTCTTGTTGCGTTGCAAAGCTTACAACTTGTAATATATAATTAGATTATATTTTGTATAATTTTCAATGATAAAACTCCACACAAGTAGGCGTTTTTGCAGATCTTCTTTCTTGTGTCTATCCGGTGTTTCATCAGAGACATACCTCTCTTCAAATTTTCATATCTCATTCATTATGAGGTCTTTTTGAGTGATTTCACTTGGAGGCGTTTCCTTAGCTCTCATAATTTTAATCTATATTAAAATGTGCCATAGATATTTAAGTTTTTGTGCTGTTGTACATCAGTTTTCAATTCAGACAGTTATTCATACCTTGCTGTTGCAGGCCTCTACATACCTTGACTTCAAGTTGTTCGTTTGGGAGATATACTTCACCTTTTTTTGACGTTTTCTGTTTCTAAAACATGCTATTCATAGTATAATTTCAGGATATATGATTAATTGTGAGAAGTTCATCTCAGAGAGTTTCTGGTGGTTATTTTTCTACAGTGACCTATTTCTGTTTTCTTGAAAGTTTTGAGGAAAGTCTGATTTTTGAAGTTTGGAAATATTTGTTTGATCTTTTGAAGATCTTGGGAGGTCTCATCACTTTTGTTGTGTACTTTGATGTTTACAAGTTTGTAAACATAACATAGAGGTTCACTATCATTATGTGAGAGAGAAGCTATTAAGCAAGGATATTCAACTGGCATATGTATCAACTAACATGCAATGTGCAGATTTATTGACTAAAGCATTAGATGGCTCAAAACTTTGTAGGTTAAAATCAATGATTGGATTGCAGGATATTCATGAAGGTCAAAGATGAAGACCAAGCCAAAATGTTTGGTTTGAGGGGGAGGTGTTGGTGCAAAGCCCAAGCCCACACATTTGTCTTGAGGATCATAAAGATGTGAAATTCCATGAAAACCATTGCTAGTGGAGATTTACCACTTTACCTTTTGTAAAAGTCATTTCTTATGACTTGAGAATATTTGTAATCACATACCAAAAAGTCATGGACTTGATTAGGTGGAAAGTAACAACTACATTGAGAGAATATCTCCTAGAATGAAGGTTCATTTTTTGAGAGAGCCAAAATTTGAATTCAAATTCAAATTTGAGTAGAACACTTATATAAACTCTCTTGAAAAAGTCAAAGGTAGAGTGATCATTTCTCGAGCTCTCCATTATCATTATGCATGTGTGTAAGGCCTACATTGTAGCCTACACCATTCTTCATCATAAGGCTATGATTACCGAGCCTATGACATTGTACAACAATGTTCATTAATACATTACACCTATATTGTTCATCTATGATATCTATGTTATAGTCATTTCTCACTATCAACTTGTACTGCTTATATCTCACTCATGTCTCCACCAAATTCAAGATCTATAGCTTGTTGGAATCAACTCTAAGTTATCTACATGCTGGAAAAAGGTGAAGAAAATCCATTCAGCCAATTGAGAGAAATCTGCATCGAAGCACTCACTGGTCAATACTTGTAGAGATCCTAAAAAATTGGGGGTAATGATAAATTTGCTAAATTGATTTCTCTGTGCATAGTTGATCATTTCAAGTAATTCCACTTGGAATCATTAGCTTACTAAGCAATTTAGATACTCCTAAAAGGAATTTTTCCAATTCCCATTGTATTCGTTGTACTCAGCATTACAAGTAGAAGGTGTATGATCCAAAATAGAAGGTTTTCTTGGATTCTTCTATTTAGAAGTAGTCTGTTTTGATTCAATCTTTACATACATCATTTACAAGGTACATAGGCACTTTTATGGTGTCATTGGAAAGCTAAGAGGGTCCACATATCAACTCTGAAGCTACAAGGGGCTGGTACAAAGCAGGATTTGGCAGTACCTACTCATCACTTGAAGTGTCCATCCATCTTTCCCAACAAAGCTGGCCCAAGAGCTATCCATTCTACGCAAGAGAAGGAAGCATCATCTTCAGATGATGGGTCTGAAAGTCACCAACTTTCCGACACCCAAATGGAAAAGCCATTGCCACATTGGGTGAGGCAACTCTATGATTCTGCAAACCCCATCCCACAGTCACTAGAACAGGTTGCAGATGGACGGAGGCGATCACAGAGAATAGAGGAACAACGATGAGCAAGCACCCATATTGTAAACACAACCTTGATGGATGATCTCATTCAAGATGAAGCAAAGGAACCAACCAATGTGGAAGAGGCACTGCATGATCGGAATCGGAGGGCTGCCATGCAAACAAAATACAACAATATCATGAAGAATGGAACTCGGGAGCTAGTGGATCGACCCCCTAAGCGTAAAGTCATTGGCATCAAGTGGGTCTGGAAGCTAAAGTACAAGGCTGATGGTACTCTAGAAAAGTATAAAGCAAGAATTATTGCACAAGGCTACTCACAAGTTGAAGGCATTGAATTTTCTGAATCATTTACCCTGACTACAAAAATGGCTACTATCCGAGTAGTACTAGTTGTGGCTGCACATAAGTGTTGGCCAGTCTATCACATGGATATCAAATTAGCATTCCTGAATGAAGACCTCAAGGAGGAGGTATATGTGTCTCAGCCACCAGGGTTTGAGGCTCCACATTTAGAGAACAAGGTATGTAAGCTGAAGAAGGCATTATATGGGCTAAAACAAGCCCCTAGAGCATGGTACTAGCAGATAGATAAGTATCTCTTGGACCTAGGTTTCAGAAGATGTGGTTCTGATGCTAACTTGTATGATCTAAAGAGAGGAGGGAAGACAATTGTGCTTCTACTCTATGTAGATGATCTTATGATTACAGGAAATGATGATGCTCTTCTTTAACAAACAAAAGATGCCTTGAGTTCAGAATTTGAAATGACATACTTGGGCTTAATGCATTATTGCTTAGGTCTTGAAGTTTGGCAAGAACCAGGGAATATTTTCATCTCTCAACAAAAGTATGCAAGGCAGATATTGAAGGCATTCGACATGGAGGATTGCAAGGAAATTTCTACACCTATGCAGGTCAACACAAAATTGTCTATTGAAACAACCCATTAACGAGGTTAAAGTGAGACAAATGGTGTTTTTGGATACTAGACCTCTAGTTAACATGCATAAAAAGGATGCACATAGGGATGTTCAAGAGAATGTCCAGTTAGATCAATCTAGAAATGCTCATATTCAACAACCATTGAGATGTTCTACATGTGTCAGGCATCCACCTGATAGATATCTTCTAGGTTTACGTTTTTTATGCTAACAGATGCTAATGAGCCTTCTTTCACAAAGAGGCTATGAAGATAGAGGATCATGTTGTGTCGGAGCATGCCATGAAGAGTGACTTGGATTCTATTCACAAGAATGGTACTTGGGATTTAGTACCTTTGCCAAAGGGCAGGAGAGATTTACCATGTAAGTGGGCATAAAACCTAAATTTCACAAGAGATACTGCTTCTCCAAAGTATAAGCACAACTTGTTGAGAAGGGTTTTAAGCAAAAACATGGTGTTCATTTCAATGAAATCTTTTCTCCAATGGTCAAGATGAATACCCTATGCATGTTTCTTGGATTCGTTGCAATGGAGAGCTGAGATCTAGTCCAAATGGATGTGAAAACTATCTTCTTGCTTGTAGATCTTACATATAAGATCTATATGGAACAATCAGAGGGTTATGTAGTTCGTCACAAAGAAATTCTAGTTTCTAAACTAAAGAAGAGCTTATATGGAATTAAATGGCCCCCTAGACAATGGTACCCAAAGTATTATGTTTTTATGAAGTCTCAAGGCTATTATTAAAGCAATGAGGATCATTGCCACTACACAAAGGGATGCTCATATGGTAGCTTGATATGTTTGATACTTTATTTCAATGATATGTTTATTGTTGGGAAGTCCATTTATAACTTGTCATTTCTCAAAGAGAAGTTGAGTGAGATATTTGATATGAAGTATTTGGGGGATGCCAAACATATTCTTGACATGCACACTACTTGTAGGACTAAAACATGCATATAAGTTTCTCAAAGTGAGTACATATCCAAAGTACTTCCTAGGTCCAATATGCAAGTTGCAAACACATTGAGTACACCGTTACCCACATATGTAAAATTGAGCAAGGATGATTGCCCAAATCAGATGAGGAAAAGGAATTCATGACCAAAATTCCTTATCAATCTATTGTTGGTAGATGCAACTATGAGATCAAACATTGCATTTGCAGTGGGAGTTATGAGCACTTATATGTCTAATCCTAGCAAGAAGCATTGGGAAGAGGTCAAGAGGATTTTGAGATATTTAAATGGCAACTAGGACGTTTCTATGTTTAAGTAGAGAAAAGGCATCCATTATTGGCTACACAATTTCTAAATATGTTGGTTGTGTAGACAATATGAGGTCTACATCAGGGTACATTTTTCATTTCCCTGGCTCTTGGAGACCTCACCTTCAAGGATGTACAATTGTTACCACCACATAAGTAGAGTATGTTACAACAAGTGAGGCTTATAAGGAAGCATTGTGGCTTTTTCATCTTGCTTTTGATATGGCTCTAACTCATCATGTACCTCATTTGATCAATGATAGTAGAGTGCCATCACTTTGGCTAAAACTCTCATCTATCATGCAAAGGCCAAGCATATTGAGGTGAGGTATCAGTTCATTAGAGGCTGCTTTACCACTGAGCACATTACTCTAGACAAGGTTCATACTCGAGATAATGTTGCAGATGCTTTGCTTGTTTTGATGCATGTCAACCTCTATCTAAACCCTAATATATCAACTTTTGTATTCACATGTGGCAAGCTGCTGGGACATATCATTACTGGAGATGGTATTGCAGTTGATCTAGATACAGTTAAGGTCATTCTAGAGACCCCGACTCCAAGGAAGCCGAAAGAAGTCTTGTGGTTTCTAGGCCAAGTACGATGGCATGGGAGATATCTGAGAGGAGTGGCTCATATTATGATACCTCTCAACAAGTTAGCACATGTTTAACTAGCTGAATTCCAGTGGACAGAGGAAGCTCAATTAGCTTTTAAACAATTATGGAAGATGCTCGCTATGGTGCCTGTCTTAAAAGCACCACATTGGAAAGAACCATCCCATGTATTTCTAGATGCATCTGACAAGGAAATTGGTAGTTTCATGATGCAGAAAGAAGGTTGTAAGGGGTTTCAACCTATCTACTATGCAAGCCAACGATTAACTTCCATAGAATAGAATTATTTGACTACAAACATGAGTGTCTCGATTTAATTTACTCAATTAAGAAATTTTGACACTATTTACTGGGTAAGTCTTTCACTTTCCATGTGGACCACAATGCACTCCTTTATTTGGTAAAGTAGTAGAATCTGGTGGGAAGACTTGCAAGATGCATTCTGTTACTCTGAGAGTTTGAATATGATGTTGTACATCGACTAGGAGCAAGCCATGCAATCACTGACTTTTTGTCATGCATGGACTATGGGTAACCACCAGTAGGAGTGGAGGAAAACCTTCCACATGGGGATGTTTTCGTGATTATGGAAATTGAAGATACTTTGCAAACCTTTCCGACTTGGTATGAAGAAATGCTTTGCTTCTTGGAAAATGGAGTTGCACCTTCCCATTTGTGGTCAATAGTGCCGAAAGTTCTTGGACTTTGGAGCTACCAGTTTACCATCATCATGGGGCAAGTCTATCACAAGGACCCAATAGGTATATGGCTGCATTGTCTACCCCCACATGAAGTGACAAAAGTCATTCAAGAAGCCCGTGCGGGTGAAGCAGGTGGCCATTTTAATCATTTACTAATAGTGTAGAAAATCTAGCAAACTAGACTTTGGTGGCCAATTATGTATGCAGATGTCCCAAATGTGGTTAAAAATTACAACCCTTGTCAGCATATAGGTGAACCATGAGATAGTCACACTTCCCATCGCAATCGATCCTTTTGCTAGAACCATTCTGCCTGCCGCTAGAACCAGGGCCCTCTACATTCTAACATGCACCGACTATTGCACTAGATGGGCTAAGACCTAGGCTAGCAAAAATGCTACAGCATGGATAGTTGCCAAGAAACTTCAAAATGAAATCTTTCCATGCTTTGGTTTACCTCTCAAAGTAGTGTCTGACACGGGCACACATCTTTTGAACCAATTGATTTTGGAAATCATTGTTGAGTACCAAATCAAGCATAAATTCTACTCATCCTACTATCTTTGGGCTATTGGATTAGTAGAGAACACTAATTAAGTTCTTCTACACATGTTGCAGAAAATGTTGCTTGATTCTATAAACAAATGGGAGATCATTCTTCCCATGGTGCTTTGGGCATATTATACTTAGTATAAAGTTTTAGTGGGAAGTACTCCATTCAAACTTTTGCACAGCCAACAAGTTATCCTTAAACTATCCAAAGATGAAGAGGGCAAAAGTTATCTATGCGTAGTTGAAAACTATTCTAAAATGGATCCCTATAAAGAGGAATGATTAGTTGTCATTCAACCATCGATTGCTTGCATCATCTTGAGATCTGATGGATACCTCCAAACAGATCTTGCATCAACATCTGCAAGTAACATCGGAAGCTTTGACATGCAAACACCATGTACCCTTGGCATAACCCCATCTCTCACACCATTCAAGCATGCATTTCCATAGTATGCATTAATATAGGGCCACATTATAGGTTGTGCATAGAAAGAGTTGAGAATCCCAAGCACATGAGACACATTTGACATATGTAAACTATTTTATTGATACTAGCCACTTTCTTCTTGTTTTGTGACACTGTTCCAAAAAAAGGGGAAGAAAAAAAGAAACGAAAGAAAAAGCAGGGACGGGACCATATGCTTGACGAATCTCATCAATGAACCATCAACGAGGACATCCATCAACAATGGAAGACAAGCCAATGGTCAATCACCATGATGAGATTGACCAACCTTTCACTGTGGTAATAATCCCATACTTTGGCAACACTATAACAATGATAGATTAGGAAACCTCTTTGTCAACATACCCTTGAGCACATAGCTCAAGACCCAATTTCTTGCACCATACTTCTTCCAATGCATTCCCCAAGTAAGCATGCATAGGGCCACATTACAAGGCCATGCACAAGGCACACATTCATACTCCTTAGCTTCTTCACATTCACATAATCTATATTTGAACTCCAAATAGAATTGGCACTGAATTGGTTGATTCCCAAAATTTCGGGGTCTTGGTTGCCAAAAATTATGGCCTCTTCCGTACTCCTAAAAATTAGGCCGCTAAAGCCTCCGCTAAAACTCTTGAGAGCCAAAAAACTATGATTCTCTAGAAATTCTAGCAAATTGGACTTTTGCTCCATGGTTTGGACTTGTCTAGAGGTTTATCACCTGTAGAGTTGCCTTTTCACGAATGGGCTTCAACTTGTGTTGCTGCAAGCTATCTATTTTTGGTGTTGAACCTGAATTCTTCCTAACTATGGTTATTTTTATTGCAAATGGGGTAGTACCCTAGTTGAGTGCACAATCTGTCATAATATGGCCTACATTTCGACATCGTAAATAGTACAGTTGCTAGGCCGGGTTAATGCTTTTCTTTGTGAGTGGACTTATGTTTTCGGAACCCGAATTAACCAATTGTATTTCTTTGACCCACTCTTTTTTCTAGATCAATTAGTTGATCTATTGTTTGAGCTTGTTCTAATGTGTACATGTAAATTTTCTCCTTTATGGCTGGTTGTAGTCAATCCACAAAAAATTTGTGCAACAATACTTCTGAAGGACACCTATTCTCCGAAAACTATCTCATTGTAGATCTGAAATCCGAAGCATACTGCTCCATCGTACCTTTGTAAATCATATATTGTAAGGTCATGTATAATTCTAAAATGCTTTTTGTAGTCTGAAATCTTACCTAAAATACCTTTTGTAACTCAACATACGGTGAAAAATGATCCAGGGGGTGCTTAATTAGCCATTTTCCTACATCTCCAGCATGAGTGGCTTGGAATACTTGCAATTTGTGATCGTCATCTATGGTTGAAGACATACTGATTCTTGAAGATCCACATATGCACATCAGGATCCTTGTCTGTTCGTCCATAGAAATGGGTGTAGTTAAGCCTCGAAAGTGGATTTTTGTGCACCATAGTTTCCTCCGACCCTTCTAAGATTCTAGGTTGAGTGAAAGGTACTAGTGAACTCCGATTGGTGTTCACTGCCATTGCTTTGGCCTAAGTCCAGAGGGCACTCTTCTTCTTGCTGCTAGCTTTACGGAATTCCCCTTCATGAAGCTTTCTGTTCCTCCACTAAAATATAAAATCATCTAAGATAGTCTAAGGTAACAATCCATTCTCAAACCATTGCAACAATTCTTTTGGGATATTCACTTCTTCCACAATTGAGATATCTTTGAGTCGTAATGTTGCTAAAGTCTGATTAATGAATTTTTCCATGTACTCGTGATGTTGATCACTTCTCAAGTACTCCTTATCGCTCCACAACGACATTAATTCAAGCAAAACTGCATCTCAAGACCAACCCCATCCCATCGTGGTCACCAAATGTTTGACGGCTGTTATTTCTTTGACAAACATCACACTATCAGAAGGTTGGGTACAAGAATGGGGATTTGTGAATGTGATTAATATAGTCACAACATGCATTTACATTCCTGAATTTACTTTCGCATACTTATAGATTTTGGAGTATTTACATTACATTGCATAAAGCTTATTTTAAGGCTGATTTGCATGCCTCATTTGAGATGTCAGATTTGGGGCATTTACATCATTATTATGGCATTCAGTTTATGCAAGTTGATGGTAGAATAGCTTTGTGTCAAACCAAACATATTGACACATTATTGTAGCATTTTGGCCTTCAAAACTGTAAACCTATTGCCACTCCTATGGACACAAGTTTATGATTGAGTCTTCATGATGTTGGAAATGCATTTGATGTTTTTATCTATCAATAGGTTGCTGGATGCTTTATTTATGTATGCATTAGTGGACCAGATATTCAATTTTCTATCCCACAAATGAGCAGGTTTATGCATTTCCTAGATGCCAAGAATTGGCAGGAAGTTAAGCACATGTTTTGCTACTTGAGTGGTACTTGGCTACTTGGATTGTTTTATCCCAAGGGGAGATCACTACCGCTAGATTTACATGCATTTTCTGACTTTGATTGGGCTGATTTCTATGACACTCGTGTGTCCACTAGTGGTTTTTGCTTATGCTTGGTAGCTCATGCATATGTTGGTGGAGCAAGAAGAAGCCTATTGTGGCCACTTCTAGTTCTGTGGATAAGTATAGGGCAACTTTCACAGCTACTATTGAGTGTGTAGCTCAAATGCCTTATGGCTTATTAGGGTGTTGGTCAATCTTCTACCACCACCATTGTTGGAAGAGATGGATGGATACCTCAAGGAAGTGAGCTGGTACTACTAAATCCTACTTAGTACCTGCCCTATTTGACTTTAGAGTTGTTTTGTAGGCCCTTTTAGCTTGCAAATGACACCAAATAAGTATGTACTTTGAAGTTGATGCTTCAAACAATTAGATCAGAACAGATAACTTGAAAAATAGCTAGCGATCAAAAACTTGTTATTTTGGTCTTGACACTTGCTAGATCTTTTGCCTAGTGATCATAGTACAGTAGCAATTGATAATAATCCTTTTGAGGGTATCTAATTAGCGTAGATAGCTAATGCTTACAAGTGGAATCACTTAAAATGATAAATCATACACTAAGAAAGCAATTTAGCACTTCAAGGCTTACCCTCGACTTTTTAGGGACTGAGTAGAGAATGATCAGAGAGTACTTTGACGTAGATTTCTCCCAATTGGCTGAAGCAAAAGTCTTGAAATTTTGATAGCTTACATTAGACTTTTAGCTAGTTCCCAATAAGCTATAGATCATGTAAAATGGATAAGAACTCACTACGATATGGTCATGCCAAGCTCATTTTTCTGAGTAGTCATGGCAGAGAAGTAGATAGAGATGATCAATGATGTATATTTATTATAGAACATTGTGGTAAAAGATCATTGGCAAGAAAAGGATGCCCAATGATAGTGCTCTAAGTGGGATATGGTGTAAGCCACTTATTTCTTACAAATGATCAAGGAGAAGGCATAGAATGAGACTTCTAGCTGCAACTTTTTACAAAGCTTTTATAATGTGTTCTTTATCAAATTTGAATTTGAATTCAAGTTTGGCTCCATCTAAAAATGTGCCCCTTTGATCTAGGAAATATTATCGCATTGAACTTGTAGCTAATATGCTTCTCCTAACTACACAAAATGTATGGGCTTACAAGATTCTCTCAAGTAAAACACTTTCACAATGGTTAATGATCAACCAATTAGAAGGTATGGTTCATATGATCCATCAAATGGTTGCACATATCTTCTTCAATGTCTAGCCAAATCTGAAGGCTTGGATATTGCACCAATAGCTCCCCCTCAAGCCAAACATCTTGGCTTGAACTTCTTCATGGGTCTTCTTGAATGTCTTGTAATCCAATCAAAGTTTTGAACCTGCAAAGTTTAGTACTATCAAGTGATTTGGTCAATAAATCTGCACATTGCATATTTGTAGATACATATGCCAATTGAATCTCCTTTCTCAATAGCTTTTCTCTAACATAATGATATTGTACTTCTATATGCTTGGTTCTTGCATGATAGATAGGATTGGCTGCTAGATGCAAAGAAGAAAATGATGCCCAATGATAGTGATCTAAGTGGGCTATGGTGTAAGCCACTTAGTTCTTACAAATCACAAAGGAGATTTTCATAGAATGAGACTTCTAGCCACGACTTTTTACAAAGCTTTTATAATGTGTTATTTATCAAATTTGAATTTGAATTCAAGTTTGGCTCCATCTAAAAAAGTGCCCCTTTGATCTTGGAAATATTCTCTCATTGAACTTGTAGCTAATGTGCTTCTCCTAACTCCAAGAAATGTATGGACTTACAAGATTCTCTCAAGTAAAACACTTTCACAATGGTTAATGATCAACCAATTACAAGCTATGGTTCATATGATCCATCAAATGGTTGCACATATCTTCTTCAATGTCTAGCCAAATGTGAAGGTTTGGATATTGCACCAACAACTATCTACACTCAGAGGCAAAGCACATTGGTAGTTGTGAGGAACCCTATGTTCCATTCTCACATTAAGCACATTGAGGTGCACTATCATTATGTTAGGGGGAAGTTCTCTACTGGAGAGATAAGTTTGGCATATGTGCGCACAGAGGAGAACATTGATGACCTTTTCACAACAGCTCTGCCTAGGGAGAGGTTTGAAGCTTTCTGCAAAGTTTTGGGCTTACTTCCTTTTGTGGATGGATTCCACATAGCTTGGCACTTCCTTATACATGAGTGCCAATTCCTTGTTCACCACATTAGTCCTAGGGGTATTTGTTGATATATTAAGGTAGTGATGTGTGAACACACTAGGACTACTGGTGTAATAAAGTAAGTCTATGATCTAAGGGTCCGGCCGATTCAAAGAGATAAAAAATCAGACATCATTTGGTCACTTGTGTGTTGCCAAAAGTCTTGAGACTCGACTTAAGCATAAGTTCATGTGCTCTATTAAAAGTAGGACTTTGAAGCATGAACCACTTCAAGATGAAGTGTTGTTGATTCATAAATATTTCATAAATTTCTAAAGAATTAGGACTTTGACACTGAAATGATTTTTCAACTAAGGAATAAAGTGACTAAGTCAAGCACCAAGTTCCTAGTGTAACTCGGTAAATTCAATCCTTAAACTCAATGCAATGCACAGGAATTGCATTCATAGTAAGCAGTCATAAAGATTGAATATAGGCATGAACATAGTCTCAAGTGAACCATTATTTGAGTAGAAAACTCATGAATAGGACCTCAGTGGGTCGACACATTGATGTTGGATACCACACTAGTATCTTTTGGTTGGATGATGTTTAGATTTACTCTATGAATCTTTTTGAGAATCCAATTCCTTTCTCTTAAAGATGTATAGAATGCTTCACTACCTTGTTGAAATAGATCTTTGAAAAGTTAAATTCTTGAGTCATCTAGAATTAGACTCATAAGTTTATGTATCTTTGAAGTTTGAATTGATTGTCGAGAGTTTTAGTTCTTTCCTTCCGCTTTTCGAATCTCTTGGATTTGACTCACATATGATATCTGATTCCTTTTGCAAAAGTATAGGGTTAACCAATTGGAACTAGATAAATAAATTAAACATCTTAGATAGATGTTCTGTATAAGAACTTATTCAATCTTCAAAAGATGATAAGTCCAAGATGGACTTATTTATTTGGGTTTGCTTCCAGTTACTAGGTATAACTCTCATGAGTTTGTAGAGTTCAGTACACTCTCGAACAATGAAGTTAGGAATTGCTCATAAGATTGAGAATTCCCAATAAAGCTTAGCTAAAGTCTTTGAAAAATCTCCTAAGTTGGACAATTTTGATTTTGAATTTGACTTGGTCGCGATATAGTAAGATTAATCCAAAGTAAACTGAAAACGTTTTCCTACAGTTTAGATAGGATATCCAAGCCCATTAGGAGAAAGTGGGCCTCTAGTCGGGTGAAAAAGTCAAGTAACTATTGGATGGGAGTAAACCATTATACAAACATCCAAGTTAGATGTTTGTGCCAACCAAACTAGAGTTCTCAAAGTCTTGATTGGGATAATAATTGTTGGTGCCTTTTACCCAAGCCTACATGCTTGATATGCTTGCTATTATGATCATTTGTAAGTCACATGTGTAGTCATGTGAACAACTCTTGTAAAAGAGTACATTTTATCTCTTGTGATTGAAAAAAAGAAAAAGGAAAAGGATGGCTTACCTCATCCATGATGTAAAAGCAAAGTCCTGGCTCTAACTACCTAAAACCACAAATTTTTGAGCTGAGGGAATATCTCCTAACTTTGGGGATCACTTTTAGGTGGATCCATTTGAATTCGAATTCAAAACTCCCTCCAAGAATAGCTATAAAAAGAGCAAGAAGGAAGAGGCAATTAGCAAGCCTTTTACGTGACCACTTCATGTGATTTTGTAGAGATTGAAGAGCTTACTCCATAGATCTATCATTCTACTCCCATTGTGCAAAAATTCATTGCCAATGTGGTTGTAATCATATGTAAATCTATATATTTATCATTATCTACTTCTCTATTTTGTTCTCTACTATACTCACTTAGAGTAGTACCTTCAAAAAGTCATATCTCGAGTTCTACTTCGATATTTTTCAGTGGTTTAATGTGCATTAGGTAGCTCTCACTGTCTATTTTTTGCTTACAAATTTTCATGGTCACTGGATTAAGAATTGTGGAGATATCTGCATTTTAGTGCTCGCTGGTCTATCTCTACAAAGCCCCGAGAATGGCGGGCATGTTCTAGAAATTGATGAATCTTGTTCTCAGTGCTCACTCCATTATTTTAAGTGTTTTAACTTGCATTGGGAAGCGTGCTAAGTCTATTTTCTATTTCCAAAAAGAATTTACCTAATTCTTACGAGATTGACAACACTGTTCAATTTTTCCAGTAGGTATATGTCCAAAAATAACAAGTTTTTGGGAGCTAGTCATCTTGCAACTTGTGTGTCTTGACTTAAACTTTTGGGATACATGTTCCAAAGTGCTTGGCTGATATTTTGGTGGATTTAGGAAGCTAAAAGGGTCTACTAATCAACTCTGAAGTCTCAATTGGCTGGTGTGAATCGGGTTGTAGCAACACCAACTCATCTTTGGATTGCATCCACTATCTCTCTTCACAGTGGTATCAGAGCATAGACAAGCAACATGGGAGATGGATTTCCATCAACAATTGACAGTTTGGATTGAAACAACTACCCGGCATGGTCTCTAAGGATGGAAACTTACCTTCAAGGGAAGAATCTATATGGATTCATATCCGGAGATGAAGCAATGCCAACCATGAGGACCAAAGGGCAACCGTCACATGAAGAAGTGGAAGGACTTTCGAATTGGTGTTCGAAGGATGCACTTGCAAGGTCCTATATTCTAAACTCAATCTCTGATTTTCTTTTACCTCATGTAAAGGGATGCAAGACATCAAGAGAGACCTGGAATGCACTTGCTTCTTTCTTCTCTTCCAACACTCGAGCAAGGAAGGACCAATTGTGGATGGAGTTCACAACAATGAAGAAAAGCCCGAAGCAAAGTGTGACTGATTATGTCACAAAGATGAAGGAGATTTTTGACCAACTTGGAAGCATTGGAGAGGTAATTGAAGAGGAGAAAATCATTAGAAAAATCATAAATGGAATCAAAGGAGACGACAAGTGGGAGTCATTCACAACATCCATGGATTTATACATGGATATGCATGTAGCTGACCTCAACACACTCATGGGCCAACTCTTCACTCATGAAGCAAAGATTAGCAAAGGTGGTGAGTCCTCAAGAGGTAATCAAACTTCTGCTTTATATTCTGATAAAGCTAAGGTCAAGGACAAGTCAAAGAATAGGAATAATGAACATGAAGGTAGATCTTTCCAAGCAAACTTTGCAGGTAGAGGAAGAGCTAGAGGAAGAGGCAGAGGTGGAAAGCAAGGCAGGGCGAGATTCAAATCATCTCAACCTTACAATATATGTGGCTTATCTAATCATACTACTAAAGAATGTTTCAGGAATCAAGGAACTCAAGAGGAAGAGGATTCAATAGAGGTGGCTATGGATCAAATAGAGGCAGATACAATGGAGGCTACAACAACAACAACTATTACAACAACAATTACAACAACAACAACTATCAAAGTGGCCATAGAGGAAGAAGAGACTACAATAACTATGCAGAGGACCAAAGTCAAGAAGATTCATTATTGATTATGAATCTATCAGTGAGGAAGGGTAAGGATGATGATCACATATTTTACATTGATTCAGGATGCTCAAACCATGTAGCAGGAAATGTGGCTTTACTTTCTGATTTGAAAGATCCTCATAACAAGCATGAAGTGCACACAGGCGATGACACAAAGCACTCAATGGAGAAGATAGGTAATGTGAAGACATCAGATGGGAATATGAACCTCTTAAGCAAAGTCTTGTATGTCCCTACAATTACCAAAAATTTAATAAGTGTTGGACAGATTGTTGAAAAAAGATTGCAGGTTAGATTCAACCGATTTGGAGCATATGTTGAAGACCCAAGGCAAGGCTTTCGAAGGATTTCCAAAGGAGAGAAGACAGGAAGGCTTTTCACTTTTGAAGTGGAAGATACAAAGAACATAGCTTTGTTTAGCTATGGATCTCAAATTCTTACAGAGTTGGAGATATGGCACAAAAGTCTTGCTCACATTGATGAGAGGACACTCAAACAAATTTGCAGGGACCAGTGTACTTGGCTTGCCTAATATCACAAGGAAACACATGATTTATAAGTGTGAAGCTTGTCAACTCGACAAGGCTCATAGACAAACTTTCAATAAGAAAGGATATATATCAAAATCCTTTGGATCTGGTGCATACGAATGTGTGGGGTCCAAGTAAAGAGCCATCTATATCAGGCTCAAGATATTATGTGTCTTTCATAGATGATTGTACAGGTGGACCATTCTGTTTTTCATGAAGCACAAGGATGAAGTGTTTAATTGCGTTAAGAAGTATATTGCTCTTGTTGAAAACCAAACAGGTAGGTCTTTGAAAAGACTCAGATTAGATGGTGGAGGAGAATACTTCTCTTCTGAATTTGATGCCTTCTTGCATGAAAGATGCATTCAAAAGGAAGTCACTACAAGGTATATACCCGAACTCAATGGTGTAGCAGAGAGGAGAAACAGAGCTATTGTCGAAGCTGCAAGGTCCATGCTCAACAAAAAGGGATTGCCAAACTACCTATGGGCAGAGGTTGTGTCGACAGCCACATATCTCATAAATAGACTTCCATCTAAGTCACTAGATGGAACAACTCCATATGAAGTGTGGAATGGAAGAAGACCTAGTGTAGAGCATTGTAAAATCTTTGGATGCCTAGCCTATGATCACATTCCTTCTCAAGTAAGAGGGAAATTGGATCCCAAGGCAGAGAAGTGCGTATTTATTGGTTATGACCAAAACAAAAAAGGATATAGATTGTACAATCCTAACCAATAAAGGATTTTTTGTGAGTAGAGATGTGATTTTTGATGAAAAAAATCATGGTTTGATGATGACAAGAAAGTGAAGCTTCCTTATGAATTGGATGAAGCTTTTCCATTACTTCAACCAAAGGAGCCAAAGAAGATTGAAGAAAGTGATTCGGAGATTGACCTAGAAGTTTGTTGAAGTATGGGGGGGTAACCAACCCAAACCGCCTCACATGGAAGTGAGAGGCTCTTCCAAGAGGAGTTGCAAGAAGTGTAAGCAACGCACACACACCCACGTCCACGAACAATGGCACCATGGCCAACGTCAAAAGGAGCAAGGGAGGGCAATGCTCACACACAAGACAACCCCAAGTGCCAAATCCACACACATGGATCAACGCCTAGCACACAAGGAGAAATGTGGAAGCCAAATGAACCTTCTTTCCATTAGCATGGAGGCCAAGGCCATGGCCAAGGGACCTCCCTTTTACAAAATGAGCCCCTCCTTATATAAGAGAGGAGGAGAGATCCGTTGAGTACAAGTGGCCACATGCTTCATTAACTAAGATATTCTAAAAATGATAGGTAGTTGGGAAAATAAAAAAAGGAATCTTCTTAGAGAGAGAGAGAGCTCTTGCACGTATCCAAAAGAGAGCTCTTATTTCTAAAATAAGGAAAGACTCAAAAAGAAGCCTTTTACAAAAAAGAAGGATAAAGTTGAGTTTTTATGGGTTTTCTCAAAAAAGGAAATAAGGGAGAATTCCTATGAAGAACTTGTATACACAAGGAAAAAGTGGGAAATTTGAGAGACTTCCACACAAGGCTTTGAGCCTCCAAGTATCCTTAGCTTCAAGGGAGGCCTCCAAGTACTCCATAGCCTTCATAGGTTCATGGGTCCTTCATAACTTCACAGTTCCAACACCCTCCCCCACCTAGTCTTTGTCGTCCTCGACAAAGCTGAGAAAAAAGAGGACAAACGTAGCTGATCGAGGTCATGTTGAATCTTCAAGGTCTTCAAGTCTCCAAGTCTTCAAATCTTCAAATCTGCAGGTCTTTGGTGCTGAGCGAAACAATCCCCTTGGGGGGCAGTCACAGCCTTCACTAGGAGCCCCAAAACCTGAAATTCACACATACAAAAGCAAGTAGACTGTATTTGAAAAAATGCAGTCAATAAACATGTATTCCAAGTTTAGTTTCCAGCCCAAGTATGATCAAGTCCTACAGGATTGTGTTCTACTAGATATAGGTCCTCATCATTTTGTCCTCCCATGATGTGTCTACCATCTCTAGCATGTATGTTAGATTTGGACACAATCCTAAAATCATTCAAAAATGAAGATCATGCCCTGCAATCCAAAAAAAAATTAGCTTCACCAAGACCATTACAGAAATAACTTTATCGCTCTCCAAATCTCTTGCATCTTAACCTTGCCACAATCATATGTTCATGCCTAATGGGCTATGAAACAAGTGCATGTGTGCATGTTGCAGTATGAAGCATGGGTATCACACATGCATGGAGTAAGTTGCACAATACGAGGAAGTTGTATACTTCAAAATGATTGAATATTCATGCGCAAAAATGGTACACAAAATGTGATGTGCAAGTGATGGAGAAAAACATAGACTATCATTTTCCAAAATTACATGATAATATATGTGTAGTGTTGGTATTCTTATTATCATCAAGCTATAGAAACTCACCAGATTATTCCCATGTTCTGTTACTGACATAAAATACTTTGCAATAAATACACAATCTGTATGTTCAGACAATCATGGATTTCAAAAAATAACATGCACAAAGAATCTATGAAGAAGCAAAAAAGTGAGCATTTTGACTTTTGTAAACAATACTTATCCATTCAATCCAGTAGTTCACAGTTTTGCAGGATGAAAGGGAATAGAGGAAAACTTCTTTGTTGTGGTGAGGCATAGCGAAATCCCGCTAGGCATGGTAGTCATAAAACCAAGAATCCACAACCTTAAGGGAGGGTGGTATGTGCTTCCAAAGAGCTCCCACCTTTATCATTCCTCACGTATTCAAAAAATGCAGACATTTATCCAACGTCAAAATAAACTTCCTTTCACCCTCTAATTGGATTTTTGAACAGTACCCCCCATGGGGCAATCACAATACTCAACCAACATAAATACTGGCCCACCACCGTTAACCTTATGCATCAAGTCATCAGTGCGTGAAGTCCAACTCATACAGATGGAGCTTCATCCAAAATTGCCATTTGTAAAACTGGCTCCTGATTGTGGGGGTGAAGCTTGGATGCTATCCCCAAGGGAGCAGTCACAAGAATCCCCAACCAAAGTAATCCGAACTTCGTTTTCTGCAATAAAAGAGCTCAACCTCCATGTTAATAATAAATCATGAATTTCTGCATCATTCAAATTCATAATGCGCTCACACGGTAAAAAGGAAATCAAACAATGCACATTGTCACATAAGCTTAACATAGGGATAAATAGGAAACATTAGAACCAAACTCACGAAACACATAGAAGGTCTCCCCCTTAGTAAATCCCATGTGGTGGCAACTGTAACTCCATGCCCTTCGTTAAATATGAAGAAATGCGAAACTCGATAGGGTTTGCACAACCAAAGTCCTAAGTGTGCCACTTCAAAGTTCTAAATCAAGAGACTTAGATCGAAATGCTGCAATGGAGTAGCCCTTGCTTCGGAAAAGTCTCAATGGAGGATGGATGTAACATTATCGGCCATGCATATCCAAATCTATACGGTAATAGTGTGCCGTGCCTAATTAAAGGGAGTCAGAGGGAAAACATGAAGGCCGTAGGGAGTTTACTATCAAATCCATCAGACTCCCAGTAATGGGGAACGTGGACATAATCTCTCGAGGGGGCAATCACTCAACACCAACCACAAAACTTCCAAGAACCATGATTTCTTCAAACCTGTTATACATATATGACAAAAGACAACCAAACTTCAATGCAACATACAAATCGGAGATGCGCACTACATGAGAAGAACTAATCATGATAAGCATGCTCCAATCATCCGAAGTTTGAGCCCCAAATTAAGATAACCTCTTGGCTAAGTCTTCTTATCATTTAAAAAGTTACTGTTTCAAGTGAGAATTTCCATACCAAACAGATCTGTTACAAACCAATGATCACGAATAGACCAAGGAAGTTTCATCATTCTAGTTTATTCCAGATAGATTTCAAGTACATACAATGCGTTGGCCCGCAATTAGTAGTTGGTTGAACAACATTTCCCTTGGGGGGTAATCGCAAAACAAGTCCACCAACTGAATTGCACAAAAGAATCCATGACCTTTAAACTTGAAAGACAACTCCTAACACATATGTGATAGCCCAATGCACATGAAAAAAATTCAACATTTGCATACATGAGTCGAGCAATAGAGTAGAAGAGTCATTCATATTACATTTTCCAAGCACAGTGAACCTGTATTTAAGCTTTTTGAGCTCCTCAATGGATGATTACTACCCACACTTCTGCTAAGGTCAATGGCAATCCCCCCTTTTGTGAATGCACGGGTATACACAATGGAGAAGAATATCCAAAAACAACAGCACTGTGCTTTCAAGGAAATCGACAATGTTTCAAACCATAGCAACCTTGAAAATAACACACGACTGTGAAGAAATGGTCCGCCTCATGACAACTAGCCATACAGACACATGAAAACTATTAATGTAGAGAAAATTTCATAATAAAGAGAAGAAAACTTCAGTGCACAATTTTGATATTTTTACTCGACACAGTGCAACCCTCAACCTCAGAGAGACAAAGAGAAAGCATACGAGGGCTTGGGAAGAGTAGATCAACCCCATGCATATGAAAATGGAGTAATTAGAAACCATCCACAATAGATACAATGGTGAGCATGAAGCTTCAACATATGGCTGAGGTGAGCAGGCAATACTGTTTCAACCATGATGGAGCATAGCGGAAAACTTGAATAGAAGGAGCACCCACTCAACCGGAATGCTGTTCGGGGTCAAAAGAGAGATTAAGCCAAGCCTACAACAAAGAAGGACGAGGGGATCGCTTCCCCTATGCATAGTCGGCTTGAAGCCAATGGGTAGCATGAGATGTCTCAACCCTACTGAGGGGAAACAAACTCACGCCACAGTGCAGGTAACCGAGTGGGCGAGCTCGCAAAGCTTGAAGAAGTTATCTCTGATTCAGCTCCAACCCTTGCGGCCATGGAGCAGATGTGCAGGGGAGCAAGAGGACACCAGAAATTGCAAAGCTAAAAGACGAGGGATAACCAAGGCACCCGACTCTACCAAACTCCGCCTGTGTAGAGCTATGGAAGTTGATGGTTGAGAAAAGTCGGCAGCGATTTGTATCCCGATGAAACAAAGGGGGAGAGAGGGAAGAGGATTAACCTTTCCCTCCTAGAGTCCCCAGTGCAGACTCCCCAAGCATTGATTATCAAGGCGGTTAATGGGTATAGAGAGAGAAGCTCTCACCCACCCAAATTCACAGGGATTTCGTCAGAATGTACACGATGTGAGAGGGAGGCTGCATCAATGCATCTCCCCTCCATCAACCATTGGCACAACCTGCATCATGGCATGGAGCATTAACTCCTCACTAAATTCACGTAAGTCAACCTGGCGCCTTTTTCACAATATTCGAGAGAGAGGGAATGAACCCATGTGAGTAATGCATAAGCGTGTGGGGTTTCAATGGTTTTTTCTTTTTTTTTTTTTGAAATGAAATGAGGGAAGGGGTTAGAAAGCAACGTACTACCCATCCAACATTTCAACACCACCATTAAAAATGAAAAATGGCAAAAATAGAAGGTGATGCATGTGTGTGTGTGAGAGAATGAGAGAGAAGGGGGATTAGAGGATGTTTTTATGCAATAAACAAAGAAATGAACTAATCTACTCAAAACATTAACAAACGAGAGGTACCCTTGGTCAACAAAAGGCCACATGGACTCACAACTCAATCCAAGCATGAGGTGCATCCATCAAGTGTAGGAATGAGAGGCTTGAAAAAACCTAACGGTTGAAGGTCGATCATCCCCGGCAACGGCGCAAAAATTTTGAAGTATGGGGGGGTAACCAACCCAAACCGCCTCACATGGAAGTGAGAGGCTCTTCCAAGAGGAGTTGCAAGAAGTGTAAGCAACGCACACACACCCACGTCCACGAACAATGGCACCATGGCCAACGTCAAAAGGAGCAAGGGAGGGCAATGCTCACACAAAAGACAACCCCAAGTGCCAAATCCACACACATGGATCAACGCCTAGCACACAAGGAGAAATGTGGAAGCCAAATGAACCTTCTTTCCATTAGCATGGAGGCCAAGGCCATGGCCAAGGGACCTCCCTTTTACAAAATGAGCCCCTCCTTATATAAGAGAGGAGGAGAGATCCGTTGAGTACAAGTGGCCACATGCTTCATTAACTAAGATATTCTAAAAATGATAGGTAGTTGGGAAAATAAAAAAAGGAATCTTCTTAGAGAGAGAAAGAGCTCTTGCACGTATCCAAAAGAGAGCTCTTATTTCTAAAATAAGGAAAGACTCAAAAAGAAGCCTTTTACAAAAAAGAAGGATAAAGTTGAGTTTTTATGGGTTTTCTCAAAAAAGGAAATAAGGGAGAATTCCTATGAAGAACTTGTATACACAAGGAAAAAGTGGGAAATTTGAGAGACTTCCACACAAGGCTTTGAGCCTCCAAGTATCCTTAGCTTCAAGGGAGGCCTCCAAGTACTCCATAGCCTTCATAGGTTCATGGGTCCTTCATAACTTCACAGTTCCAACAACCTAGAAGGCTTGGAAAGACTAAAGCTATGGAAGAACAAAGGTAAAGCAAAGATGTAGGATGCTACATATGGACCCGCGAGCTCACATCAACCACTTAGAAGGTCTTCAAGGGAGAAGAAGAAACATGAGAGGTTTGTTTATGATACTTCTTTGGTCACCAAGCACTCAATCTACATTGCAAAAGATTCAACCAATGAAGAGCCTACCACATTCAAAGAAGCACAAAGCAAGAAAGCTTGGAGAGATGCAATGGATGAAGAAATGGAAGCCTTGAAGGAGAATGACACTTGGGAGCTTGTACCTAACAAGCCATCTATGAAGATGATTGGATCTCCATGGATATACAAAATCAAGAGGAATTCAGATGGAAGTATAAATAGACACAAATCAAGGTTAGTTGCTAAAGGGTTTTCTCAAACCCATGGTATTGATTTTGAGGAGACTTTCTCTCCTGTTGCAAAAATGCCTACAATTAGGGTTCTCATTAGTCTTGCCGCATCTAGAAATTGGAATCTCTATCAACTTGATGTAAAGAATGCTTTCTTGAATGGATGGATTTCTGAGGAAGTGTATATGGCACAACCTCTTGGATATGAGGATGGACATCATCCTAACTATGTGTGCAAACTAAAGAAAGATTTGTATGGATTGAAGCAAGCTCGAAGAGCTTGGAATTTCAGATTGGTGACTTATTTGTAGGACCAAGGATTCAAAGCTAGCAAGGCGGATACCTCTTCGTTCATAAAGAGGAATGGATCTGAAGTGATCTATTTATGTGTGTATGTTGATGATATTATTATCACAGGCAATGATCTTGAAGGAATCAATTAGGTAAAGACTCAAATGAAGGAGGAGTTCAAAATAAGTGACCTCGGACCACTCACTTATTTTCTTGGATTGGAGTTGATCTACATAGATTCGGGTATATACATCACACAAAGGAAGTATGTGCATGACATGCTCATCAAGTTCAAGTTGGAAAATACCAAGTGTGCAGGTACACCTATGGAGCAAAATCATAAGCTTAGTGCTTATGAAGGAGGGCCAATTGAAGACATCACAAGCTATCAAAGCTTGGTTGGAAGTTTGAACTATGCAACACTCACAAGGGTGGATATATGCTATAGTGTTAGCATATTGAGTCAATTTATGCATAAGCCGAGAAGACTACATATAGAAGCAGCCAAGAGAGTCCTCAAGTACCTAAAGGGGACTATGAATGAAGTTCTTTTTTATTCATTTACTTCAGATATTGAGCTAAAGGTCTACTCAGATGCAGATTGGGCCAGATCTAGAGATGATAGAAGAAGCACATCTGCGTATATATCATTTGCAAGTTCAAAAATCATTTCTTGGTCATCCATGAAGCAACCAACCATGGCATTATCTTCTACTGAAGCCGAATATAGAGGTTTGGCTAACGCAACTCAAGAAATCATGTGGTTAAACTCTTTGTACACAGATCTTGGACTTCATTCTTCAACACCTCACATTTTTTGTGACAACACAAGCTCACTACATCTAGCAGCTAATCCAGTATACCATGCTAGAACCAAGCATATTGAAGTCCACTACCATTATGTAAGGGAGAAGCGAGTGAGCAAGGATATTCAACTATCCTATGTCGCTACAGATATGCAATGTGCAGACATGTTGACTAAAGCTCTTGATGGTACAAAGTTAAGTAGATTCAAGTTGATGATTGGCTTGCAAGAAATCAAGGACAAATGAAGACTTATTTGGAGGCCAAGCATGTTAGGCTTGAGGGGGAGCTGTTGGTGCATTTTACCCAAGCCTCCATGCTTGATATGCTTGATATTATGATCATTTGTAAGTCACATGTGTAGTCATGTGAACAACTCTTGTAAAAGAGTACATCTTATCTCTTGTAATTGAAACAAAGAAAAAGGAAAAGGATGTCTTACCTCATCCATGATGTAAAAGAAAAGTCGTGGCTCCGACTACCTAAAACCATGAATTTTTTGAGCTGATGGAATATCTCCTAAATTTGGGGATCACTTTTAGGTGGATCCATTTGAATTCGAATTCAAAACTCCCTCCAAGAATAACTATAAAAAGAGCAAGAAGGAAGACCTTGTACGTGACCACTTCATGTCATTTTGTAGAGATTGAAGAGCTTACTCCATATCTCTATCCTTTTACTCCCATTGTGCAAATATTGATTGCCAATGTGGTTGTAATCATATGTGAATCTATACATTTATCATTATCTACTTCTCTGTTTTGTTCTCTGCTATACTCACTTAGAGCAGTACCTTCAAAAGGTCATATCTCGAGTTCTACTCAATGCTAGTCTGTGTTTTAATGGGCATTGGATAGCTCTCACGGTCTAGTTTTTGCCTAAAAATGTTCATGGTCATTGGATTAATATTTTCATAGATATTTGCATTTTACTGCTCACTGGTCTATCTCTACAGAGCCCTGATAATGGCGGGCATGTTCCAAAAATTGATGAATCTTGTTCTCAGTGCCCAGTCCATTATTTGAAGTGTTTTAACTTGTATTGGGAAGATTTCTAAGTCTATTTGCTATGTCCAAAAGGAATATATCTAATTCCTACCAGGTTGATAGCACTATTCAGTTTTTCTAGCAGGTGTATGTCCAAAAGTAGCAAGTTTTTGGGAGCTAGTCATCTTGCAACTTGTCTGTCTTGACTTAAACTTTTGGGATACATGTTCCAAAGTACTTGGCTGATATTTTTGTGGATTTAGGAAGCTCAAAGGGTCTACTAATCAACTCTGAAGTCTTAGTTGGCTGGTGTGAAGCCGGTTGTAGCAGCACCAACTCATCTTTGGATTGCATCCACCATCTCTCTTCACAATAATCCCACCTTAGTTACTAAGTCCATGCACCAGTCATGCGTAGAAATGGACTAGTAATTGGAATCCATCCATTTCATATTTTTGTGCCTAGAATGCCCATTGAGAATAATGAAGTGGCTATGTATATTTTTAGATCCACCCTTATAATTTATTCACTGCTTTGTACTTTGACCAGTTTATCAAAGTGCAAAGTGTGAAAGTGTTTTGAATCATTGGTTGGAAATTTAGTAGGCCCATTACTAATACCACACGTCCAAGTTCCATAGGTTCAGGATTTACAACATAAGTTCTAGCAATCTTCCAGTATTGACAAAACATGAACATACCATACTTAATCATACAAATGATGAGACAAAGATAGAGAGAGATTAGACAACATGTGTAAAGTGTTATGTAAGCCACTACTTACTCACACTATCATATATACAAATGTCAATTTACAATGTGGGAGCAAAACGCTCAACCACTCTATGTGAACAAAAATAGATGGATGAGTGAATGTACAAATGTAACAAACATATTCAGATGTATGCACAGAAATCTAAATATATATGAGATGTGTGAACTAATAGGTTGTAGAATAATGAATATGAGTAATAGAAAGAGGAAGGATCAGTCTAAAACTGATAATCAACAAACCCTCATCTAACATGGAAAAGCCTAAGTTAGACATGTGTGTGAAAAGATCACATAATTACAAAAGCAGCAAAGAATGCTAACAAGTTTGCTGCCAAAAATCCTCAAACTCATATGAACCACCTTCTCAAACACCTCCTCCAAATATGCATAAAGCATACATGTATTGATTCTCCTTTAGATATGCCGAATAGGACTCCTCTTGAGATGGATGTTACTTCCTCCATAAAGTCCAAGTAGTACCTGTGTGCATAAAGAGAACATGTACTTGAGTTCTTAACATAAGATGTAAATCTTATGTTAACCACCATCCAAATGTCTTTGAAGTAACCCGAAATCTTCATGTAGAAGGCAATCTTCAAATACATCATGTGAATGGCAAATCCACACCACCAAGCTACTGATGGACAAGTCCTCTCCATAAGCAAGAGTGTGAACACACTCTTCTCGTCCAAGAAGAACTCCATAGCCGCTCCTCAACATGCTCCAAGATAGTACCATGGCTGCCCGATGTGCTAAGAGCACCACCTCTATTGAGGTAACAAAGCTTCCAAATCTTGTGTTGAAATAGGTGTTGGATGAATACAAAGTGACCCAAACTTGTTCTTATATAGTAGTTAGTGTATCTTGAAAAGCACCCCAAAAGCTATCGCTCTTAATAAAGCACAAGAAAAACTCTACGATCGCTTAACAAATCGCGTCGCCATCGTTGTTCTTGAGAAAAAACAACAAAACAAATCTTCGCATTTTTGCTGCTGTTGCCAACGGGTTTGAGACCTGCGCCACATGTTTGAGAGGCTTTTGATCTATCCGCGCACCCAGCGTCTTTTTCTTGCACAAGGAGTGAGATTAAACTCTACATATACTGTAGCAACTTGAGCAAGTTTGACCAATGAGACATTGAATCAATGTTTTTCCAACAACCCCCCCTTCAATGTCATATTGGTACAATCTGAATTGGATATACAAACTTCATTCATCTAGAAATTGTCACAATTTGCAAACTATCATGAGCTACAAACTATCATAAGCTTCAAGCTTGTATTCCCGAAATCAACCTTCAAACCTTTTCTTCAAAAGTCTTCTTCAAAATTGAATTTGACTTTTCTTCAAACTTCAAACACCTGAACTTGCTGATATGAACCATAGTACTTGAGAAAATATGCAATCTAAATATCCAATAGTGTACTCATCAAGCAATCACTTGCTTGACAACAAATGTAGCAAGTACTAACTTTGAAGCTACTATCTCCTGTCTTCTCAAACCCGAAAACATACACTAGGATCCACATATTTGCATTTACCGTACGAAAGGTTTCTCAATGTATTTCTACTGTGTCATGTAGATACACTAAACAAAATCAAGAACTAAATCCTGGAACTTGTGATTGACAACTCACAATTTAGTGTATTACGAACACTGCTGGTTCATCTCTCACTATACTCAACTCAACTAAACTCATGAGTCTCACCAAAAAATCATATCTATGATGTCATCATGTCTTCATCCGTAAATTTTTCATACCTCTTTCCTTCAGAATCTGGTATAAACCTATATGTGCGCACTTCTGAAACATACCTCTCTGAAATATCAAGCTTCTCTTCAATAGGACTCTAGAACCTTCTCCTGAATAGGAACACCTAATAGGAACTTTCTTCAGATATTCTCCTTCTTCCTCCTTCTTTCAATGCTGGAATATAGAGAGAACCTGACAAAGGAAATATAGGAATACCTGAAATAGGAATACCTATAGATATGACTTTGCATTCTTTTACATATGGCTGAAAATAAGTCTTCATGTTTCATCACCCCCTGGATGATTTAACACTAGTATCCAGAATTCAGAATTTTTCAAATATATCACACTTTATGAAATCAGGAACGTCTTCCTTCTTTCAATAAATCTGATCTTCACTGATCAATACATGTATCTGAAACAAAAATCTCTGAACCCTTTTTATTAGCACTATACACATGCCAATAGCTTTCCATGTCATTCCTCAGCTTTCCAATTATCTTCTTCTTTTTCTTTGCAACACAAATATGATAGAATCTGAATCTTTGACTTACGTCTTCCAATGTTAAGAATATTCACAAGCAAAGGATAGACATATGAATCATAAATACTTCAAGATCTTTAAGATCTATCTAGATCTTATCAAGATCTCTCCAACAAAATACCTATGTAGAATCTGCTCCCATCAAACCTTCATAACTGAATTTTTGATTTCCTACCTGAATGTCTCCAAGTGTCCATGCTTCTCACATAAAATTGTAAAACTTTTCTTTAACTAAATCCTTCAAGAATCTGCAACTCCTACTTGAAATGTAAGTGGACAAATTCTCACCTTGAGAACCCCAAAAGCTGCAAGTTGATACTTCATCTTTTCATATTCTTCCCGGGTGAAATGTGAAAGTACCTGCTTGACTTTCTTTTGGCTAACTCCACTTCTCGATCAAGTGATAGGATCTAGTGGAACACCTTTTTGAATACAAGCATGTATCCAAAAAACAAGAAAATCATAGAAAGGAGATTCTTCAACTGACTAGTACATCAAAAATTTGAAATTTTTTGAAGTTTTCTGAAACTACTAAATATGATGCAATTTTTCCAAACACAAAACCTCACTCCCAAGTCTCCAACATCTGCTACAAAAAACTCTTTTACCTCAAGATTTAGATAAAGAAGAAATATACTTCTCTGCAACTTGTCATATACCAAGTAGCTCTATATTGACACTCCACGAATTCTTTGAGGGAATATATAACTGTCTGCTTAAAAATTCTTCAAACTAAAACATAACTCATACACATATGAGTCAAAACATATATCTACTGCTTTTTCTTTCTCTCAATGCTATTCTTTGTCAAAACCTACTAAATCATGACCAAGTATAATGCAAAACAAGAAATTGCTTCTTCTTTAAACTATCTTCTTCACACAAGGTGTTCTTGTAGACTTGTCTTTGGGTCTAGAGGATAAAAGTAGGAAATGTATATGGAAAACATAAGAGAAAAGGAAGTCTTACTTTCTTGTTGGAATTGTTGGACTTTCTTCTTCTACATCTTTCTTCCACCTGATGATGTCAACAACTTCAAACTTCTCTTCCATACCTTTTGTTCTCTTCATCTTGAAGTAGCAAGGACTCTTGACTTCTTCAAATGAATTTTTCTCTTCCTCTAGTGCTAAGAGTAAGAGACAAAACAAACATGGTATATAAATGGAAGTGAACATAGAGTCATGTTTTACCATCTCCTCATATCTCTGAATCAAAACTCTGCTTCAAATGTGACTAATATGACTGAATTCACCAACCTTTTGGCTGAATGATGAATTACCTTTCTAGAGCTACCTCTCTAGATACCTAGATCACATTTTGTATCTAGATAAAAACCTTCCAACCAACTTACAAGATTGGCTGAAAACAAAACTGATGTGCTCTTCACATTTGTCTTTTTAGATGAGCTTTCTTGCCATGAAAGAGATCTCTCAAAAATCTCTAGAAAAAAACTCTAGATACCTCTTTTGATGTAGCCTTTAACTTTCAAATAATGAAAGTGTATAAAAGCATTCCTTGAATCCTTCAAATCTCTTCATAACTGCTCTTTTAAGATATGACGTGCAAATGATAATCTGATAGTAGAAACTGATACCTGTGATTTGATGTTGATCTGATTCCTTCATCTTTTCCAAAACATTGTTCTTCCTTGAATTTGAAGTAGCCTTCTCTTCATCAAGTCTTGGTCTTCAAATAATACTTTTGTAAAGTATTTTCATACTTCTTCCAAAAATATTCGGCTGCTAACAGATCATCAACTTCATACTCCACACTGATAAATAAATATGTGACCGAATTGTCTAATTCTTAAATCTCTACTCATCTAGATTAAAATTCTATGTCAAATGTTAAATATTAGAAGATGCTCTTAAATCATATGTTGTAAACCTAGAAGTCTAGGAACCTGGGAATCTGAGAGCCTAGGTGTTGGATGAATACAAAGTGACCCAAGCTTGTTCGTATATAGTAGCTAGTGTGTCTTGAAAAGCACCCCTCCAAAAGTTATCACTCTTAATAAAGCACAAGAAAAACTCTACGATCGCTTAACAAATCGCATCGCCATCGTTGTTCTCCAGAAAAAAAACAAAACAAATCGTCGCATTTTTGTTGCTGTCGTCGACGGGTTTCAAACCCGCACCACACGTTTGAGAGGCTTTTGATCTATCCACGTGCCCAATGCCTTTTTCTTGTACAAGGAGTGAGATTAAACTCTACACATATTGTAGCAACTTGAGCAAGTTTGACCAATAAGACATTGAATCAATGTCTTTTCAACATCATTTGGGCAGGGATCCCACCACAGAGATGACACATGTTCTTCTAGCTTTAGAACATGACCATGTTCTTCCAGTTTAAGAACATGAGACTAAGGGGTTGCCTACAATTACTATATAACTTTATTTTCAAGGATGAAAATTGTTGTGAGAAATTCTTCCTAGAGTATAGCATCCACCAGAGAGTGAGTGAGTACGTATCCACCCATCCAATTCCACCCATATATATACCAAAGGTCCAAGAGTTGCATGTCTTAATTTTTATCCATGTGTCCTTCCAAGTGTCCTTCATGTGGATACTTTGCAAAGAGAATCACATGGCTTCTATTTCAATTGAAGTCTTTCTTTCACGTAAGAGTCAAGGTGTCACTTGGGAGAAGCTTCTCCCAAGACTAAAGTTTTATTCCCTTAGGTTAATCAAGGGTTAAATCCAAGAAACATAGGTTCCTTTTTGGAGGGTCTAACCCATGATTTATACAACATTCTTCCCCCCTTTAACATTTTCGTCCTCGAAAATGTGCTTTGGCATATTATGTGGAGTATTCCCCCGTGCACCATGATTCATTTCTTTTAATCATGGACTCACTTCCAAAAGATATTTTCCTCGTTTTTAACCAATAGTTAAAAAAGAGGGAAATCTTTTATTTATGGAACTTACTCGTTCCCAAGTAGCACTTTCTTCAGTTCCATCCCTCCATTTAACTAGGCACTCTTTATATAGATGATTTCTTGTTTTCTTATCTCGAGTGCGTAGTATTCTTTCAGGTTCATGAGGGATGTTAAGAAGGGAGATCAATTGAATGATTGTATCTAAAGATACAAGATTGTCTTGTTCAGCCAGTTTTCTTTTTAATCGACTTACATGGAATATTGGATGAAGTAAACAATCTTCTAGGAGTTCTAACTCATAAGCCAAAGTCCCTATTCTTTTAAGAACCTTAAAAGGCCACAGAATCTCGGAGAGAGTTTAGGACAAGGTCCTGTTTTTAATGTTTCAGATTTCTCAGGAACTTTAAGATATACTAATTCATCAACCTGAAAGGAAATATCTTGCCTTTTACGGTCGCTAAAAGATTTAGCTCTATCCTAGGCTTTCCTCAGGTTTTCCTTAGCTAGTTTTAGCTTAAAGTTCATATCTTCTAAGAAATCTTTTGTTGCTTGGACGTTTTTCGTTTTGAAGTCCAACTGCATACGGTGCTCTTGGTTGAAACCCATACATTAACATGAAAGGACTATATTCCATTGCAGAATGCTTTGCACTATTATAAGTGAATTCTACTATCAGTAGATAGTCTTTCCAATTAGTTTGGGTAGAAGATACGTATGCTCGTAACATATCTTCAAGTATTCGATTGACTCTTTTAGTTTGACCATCTGTTTGAGGATGTTCAGCACTACTCAAATTTAGCTTAGTTTCTAATCTACTGAATACAGCTCTCCAGAAATGACTAGTGAATTTTCTATCTCTATCAGACACTATGTCTTGAGGTAATCCATAGAGTCTATACAGTTGTTCTATGAATATTTTAGCTAATTCTGAAGTTTTTACTGTACTTTGTGAAAGAACTTGGAGAAGGTTGTTTAAGGTAGAAAAGTGCGTTTCGAGGCGACAAAGTTTGGTCAAGCCAACCGGCACAAGACCAGGTCTTGAGCTTATGGAGACTCAAATAGACCTTATAGGCATGCAATAAGTGCAAAGAAACACACTATGTACTTTGGAGCATCAAGGAGAATGAGTCGATACAAAACAGATAGGTTCGCGGGTAGACTAGCTCAAAAAACTTACTATCTATGGAAGAGACAATGAACTTCAAATGCCCATAGCGACCAACGTGATTACAATTAGAAAAAATCCTTTTATGGGAGTGATACACATAGGGTTGCGTGTATGGAATGCACAAAAGTATAAGGAATAAGCAAAATCTGCTATAGGAATGGATGCGACATTCACCGGTGGTACTTCCTATTTTTCAGGAATACATAGTGATTGACCCCGAGAGAGAAACACTGTGATTTCTCCCAATACTAAACCAAATGCTTTGAAACTTTATACGCATAAACTAGACACTTATACCTTTCCAATGAGCCATCTTCCACTTAATTTTAAGCTTTGGAGAGAGAGCAGCAACCTCTGCAAGATTACTGTTGGAGAAGAAGATGATACAGAGAATTGAAGGAGCAAGACAATGATGGTCACAAGTGTATGTATATTGCTTCCATGTATTGTACAAGTATTTCAAGTCTTTATATAGACTCTGGGAGTGTTCCAAGACTTTTACAAGTGAAATTTGAATTCAAATGAAGGTGGGAATGGTTGTTGGAGGGAATTAATTCACTTTCCTACAATCTAGGAAAAGTGAAGATCTAGTTTGATCTACTTTTAGGTGAGTGGTTGCTTTATTGAATGCAACCTCAACCACCACAAATTCGTGAGATTTGGGCTCTATCTTTGTACCTTTACATGTGTAATGCTCAAGGCTTTTACAATGGTAAATGAACCATAAAAAATCTCTCAAAAAATACAATAAATGAGCATAAGAAAAAGAACTCTCTAATGGATATGCTTTCGATGCTATAGCCTTTGATGTAGATCAAATCCACCTCAAGCATAGTGTAAGCTTGATGTTCCAATAGCTCCCCCTCAAGCTAAAGTATGCTTGAGCCTTCATTCTCTGATAGGTTGAATACCTGCCATAGCTTTGAATCTGCAAAGCTTTATTCCATCAAGTGCCTTCGTCATCATTTCTGCTACTGTTCAGTTGGAACAAAAGAAATGTCAATGTCCTTTGCCAAGAGCTTCTCCCTGATGAAGTGGTAATGGACTTCTATGTGCTTGGTTCTCCCATGGAAAATAGGATTTGCTGCTAGATGCATGGAACTTACATTATCTCCAAATATGTGAGGTTTGGAACACACAAGTCCCAAGTCTGTATACAATGCTTTTAACCATATTGCCTCTTGAGTTGCTATGGTCAAGCCTCTATAATCTGCTTGAGTTGAAGATAAAGCAATTGTTGGTTGCTTCTTGAAACTCCATGACACTAGCTTCGAACCTACAAATGCTAAGTAACTAGATGTACTTTTTCTATCATCCTTAGCTCCTGTCCAATCTGCATCTGAGTAGATTTTGATATCCAAATATGAAGAGTAAGGATAGAATATACCTTCGTTGATTGTACCTTTGAGATACTTAAGTACTCTCTTAGCTGCATCCATGTGTGGTCTTCTCGGTGAGTGCATGAACTGACTAAGCACTCCCACACTATATGAGATGTCTACCTTGTATGAGTAGCATATATGAAGCTACCTACCAAGCTTTGATACTCTTTAATGTCTTCAATTTTCTCACCTTCTTAAACACTAAGTTTATAATTCATCTCCAAAGGTGTACCTACAGGTTTAGTCTTCTCCATTTTGAATTTGAGAAGAAGATGCTGAATGTACCTTCTATGAGTCAAATACATTCTTTCATCTATATATATCACCTGCATACCTAGGAAATATGTGAGCTCACCTAGGTGCCATTTAGATCATCACCTGTCACAATAATATCATCTACATATACACATAGATAAATAACCTCATTGTGATCCCTTTTGATGAATAGAGAAGGATCTAAGCTGCTAGCTTTGAACCCTTGATCTTGAAGATATGTAACCAACCTATAATTCCAAGCTCTAGGAGCTTGTTTCAATCCATACAATGCTTTCTTAAGTCTGCAAACATAAGATGGATGATTAGGGTTTTCAAAACCTGGTGGTTGTGACATGTATACCCCTTCATGTATCCAACCATTTAAGAATGCATTTTTCACATCAAGTTGGAGGAGTCTCCAATTCTTTTGTTAAAAGTGCGTTTTCTCGTCACCGGCACTTTTACGTTTCTCGGGTTCTTGGGAGTGATAGGGGTCTGATAAATCAGAGGCCCTGTATCTTATTTTCCCAGTTAACTTATTCAATAAACAGTACGTTAATGTTCAGTATCGAACTATTAATCAGGTTACTGTTAAAACTCTGGTTAGGCTTTTCACAGTACGTAACACATGAATTATTCATTACCGTCACATAGGCTTACTAACCGCAACTTAATATTACTGTGTTAATCACAAGTTAATGTAATTAAACAAAGTAAGAGTTAACAGTACTCAGGATTTGATAACACTGCACTACGACGACATCTCCGTAGATCGCAATCGCCTAGACAGACAGTCTGGCGATCCCCTTCATCTCTGCGCTACTGGAGAGTCACCGTAATGTATTTTCATTGAGTGATAAAAAAGGTACAACACTTCGCTACGACCTTTTGGTACGTGCAGTAATGGAAAATATAAATTATAGAATGCCAATATGGCAACATTACACTAGCACACACGGTGGACTTGAACCCGCAACGGAAACAAAATCAAGGCTTGTCTAGGATGCCTTGTATATACATGGTTCTGGCTAATTTAAAAGTTATGGAGATCTTCTGTTTCAAAGAATCCAGCATTAGCATTAAGGTTTCCGGCTCTACTAATTGTGCGTCAGTGTGAACAGAACTGACCGCAATGACTTGACTCATCAAAATTTTGGCCTGAGTCTGCAAAAATGCCTCTTGCAAATAAAATTCATTGGCCATGGCTGCATCGCGGCACAATCTCATTTCAGCAATTTGGCCATCTACTCTAGAAAGTCTGTCAGTTTGAACACCTAACTGCTTTTCTCTTCTCTCCAGCTCTTGATCTTGATATTGGATTGTCTGGTAATAAGCATCTCTTTCCCTCCTTGTCCCTGCTATGTCCTTCTGAACTTAAGTGGTTAAGGTCATCTGGGATTTGAGAGCAGAATTTGCCTCAAATAGATTGGCATTTGCGTTCTGGAGTTCTACATTAGTCTACTTTGCTAGATTCGCCATCTCTTGTCCTTTTTGCACAACTTCATCAAGCTGTATTCTAGTTTCTTCCAATAAATTTCCAAGTGCCATGTGAGCATCTTCTTTATCCTGTACTAACTATTTTAACTGTATAATCTCTGCATCACGAGCATCTAACAAATCATTTTTGGCTCTTAACTGAGCCAACACATCATCTCTTTGGGCAATCAAAGAATCTTGTCCGGCAATCTGTGCGTGAAGTTGCTGAATCTGTACATGCAGGGCATGATTTTCGGCTTTCACTGCATCTACTTCTTCCTGTAATGGGGTAATATCAGCTTCTAATACATCGACTTTGTGTTGTAAGTCTTGATGGATACTATCGGTTGCCATCTTCAATTGTATTGGTAGTTGCTGCGAAAATTGGATCAACATACGACCCATCGATTCTAATTCAGTAAACATTGGGATCAGAGGAAGAAGAGGAGGAAGTGGCTGGGATGACGAGGCTGATAATAGACGAGGGAAAGGTGGTGGAGAATAATCAGGTGAAGAAGATGAGGTAGCGGGTTCTTCAGGAACAATAGGTTGAACAGCGACAAGGGACTCAACCTGTTTTATGGGTGGAGGAGTAGGTATCAGAATTGTCTGCCGGCTTGCTTCAGTCTTGTCGATTATAACTTCAATCATGGTTATTACCTCGTTAAGAATTTCAGCAACAGTTTCATTCACAGCTTCTTGATGCTGCTGCCGAGAATCCTCATGAGAAGAAACTTCTTCAGAATCGGTGGTGCACGCACTTTGTTCCTGCTGCTGATTCGGAGAAGAATGGGCGGAAGAATCAACATGGATAGAAGTTGCGGTGTCGTGGAAAACCTCTTCTTCATGTCCGGCGGTGGAGCCTTGTACTTGAATCTTAGAGGGGCTTATACGTCTGCGTTTTCGGTGCAGAAGTTGGAAGAGATCTTGATCATCATCTTCTTCGTATTCGAGCACTTGGGCATATTCTTCATGGAACAAGATTGGAGCTTTTGGCGGGGGTTGCACGGCTTGAATGGCTAGGAAAAGAAAGGTAAGAATATGTGGTAGATGCGAACGCGGAAGATCACCCTTATTAACATGTTTAATAACCGTAACACATTCATGGTGAATGCACCGGAAATAAAAAGAGGTGAAATGGACAGGCTCACGAGAAGCCATGTCGATCATTGAATAAAAGGGATGCACAATCCCATAGGTACGTTTCTACAAATTCAATATGGCAACTAGAAATTGCAATGCGGTCTGTTCAGGATCACGGCGACATAGAATGGCGTACTCATTCGATGAGTGCCGTGGAAATAATTCGATCATGGTGGCTACCGGAAGGAGAGGACCATTTTCCAATCCTTCCATAGGGAGACCGAAAGCTGCAGCAAACGACGCCAGGGTGATAACGACACGTGACAGCAAACAAAGAATAGGCCAACTCTGCTCTGTAGCAGGTGTGGCAGCAATGGTAGCAATAATCTGCGCGTAGAAAGGGTGACACTCCACTGAATGCCAGGGCAATTCAGCGAAGTTCAAAAGGCCATAGATACGCAGATACTCACTCACTTCCGGAGTGAGTCCTTCACGGAAGGTAGTAATATTGGCTAGTGCTTCCATGATGCGCACGCAAAAGCTCAAGAACGCAGAGGACACAAAAAACACAGATCACAAAAACACACAGACACAATAGCGATGAGCAGTGAGAGGAACAAGATTAAGTAGACACACGGCAATGTAAGACGATCGAAAACCCTAATCATCACGCGGTATTGAAATGATAACCTTCCATAATTATGGCGTGCATGCATGAACAGAATCAGTAACATAGGGCGGCGATTAATCATATTTAGATATCAAAACGAGGAGGTTTACGATTTATATTCAGCCAAAATCCAGAAATAAAAAGAAAATAAGTGACATGCGAAAAAACGAGGAACACGTCAGCGGTGAAAAGGCGGTTGGTGATATGGGTGTAGCTTAGAACCATTAATCATTTTGGGAAGAGGAACTCCGGTCAAGGTAGTCAACCAAAAAGTAGCTGGTCCCACTTGCTCACTAATCCAGTAAGGACCGAACCACCGTAATTTAAATTTTCTAGCAGAACGATTTGATTTAGCATTATAAAATAGCACAAGTTGGCCCACCAAAAAAACTGGAGTCCTGAGGAAACGATCATGGGTACGAGCTTGCCGCAACTGAACTTCTTGAAGAGTCAGAAAACTCTGCCAACGCTGTTCATCCAAGTCTCTAAGGGCATCCAGCCGAGATGGTAAAGAATCTTCAGGCAGTAATTTCTGAGTTAGGGCCACGCGTAAGCTTGGCACTACGAGCTCCATTAGCGCGATTGCTTCCAACCCATAAGCAAGCTTGAAAGGGGTCATTCCGGTTGCAACTTTGTATGTAGTCCGGTATGCCCATAACACTGCGGATAGTAATTGATCCCAACGTTCTGGTGCTTCTACGACCAATTTGCGAAGCATACTCAACAGCGTCTTGTTGGTACTTTCAGCTAAACCATTAGCACGGGGATAGTATGGTGAACTGAATTTATGCAGAATTTAGAAAGTGTGCGTTAGTACTCGCATTAAATTGTTGGAAAAATGTGTTCCTTGGTGTGTCACAAGTTCCAAAGGTAATCCATAACGCGGGAATATGTCCTTCATCAAGCATTTTGCCATCGAAACAGCTATGGCAGACAATAAAGCCCAAGCTTCCACCCACCTGGTGGCATAATCCGTATAGGTCAATATATATCGATTGTTGCTAAGGGTCACTGGTGGTGTTATTGGTCCAATGAAATCAAGACCCCACTTCTGAAAGGGTTCCAAAGGTAATACAGGTTGCAGAGGAAAGAAGTGGTGGTGTAATGGCTGTCCGGACCATTGACAAGTGTGACACTGCTGCACAAACTGAGTCACATCTTTGTACATGGTAGGCCACCAAAGCCCACTTTGTAGAATTTTTCGGTGAGTAAGATCTGTTGCAAAATGTCCACCGGAGGGTATTGAATGTGCCATAGCAATAACCGAGTCTGCTTCATGAGGTGGGATACAACGAAGTAGAACACCAGTGTGATCTATGTAGTACAGCTGACCGACGATCAACCGGAATCTGCGACTATAAACTGCAATTTTCTACCGCAGAGCATAAGGAGTATGAAGAGGAAGACATCCATCAGTTAGAAAAGTTAATAACGTATCATAGTAGGTAGGTGGCACAAGAGGTTCTGTAGATTTGTCACGAACTGGCTCAGTAGCGTAAATTGCTGGGGTAGTGTCATCAACTCCCATCAGAGCTTCATCGGAATGCAACCGGGAAAGAAAATCCGCCAAAGCATGTGCTGTGCTGGGTCGATGAATAACTTCATAGTCGAACTCTTGTAGTAATAAAACCCATCGAGCCAAGCAACCACCTAAATGTTGCTGCCAGACCAATTACACAAGTGTGGCATGATCCACATGAAAGGTGAATTTGCGGCCTAGCAAATAATGCCGGAATTTCTTCATAGAGTACACCAACCCGAGACATTCTCTTTCGGTCACAGAATAGTTTCTTTCAGCCGGAGCTAATCGGCAACTTGCATAATATACAGGCCAAAACCACTTGTCAGTTTGCTACATTAAAATGCTTCGAATGGCTATGTCCGATGCATCTACAAAGACATGGAACAGGAGTTCCCAATCAGGGGGTTGCAAAATTGGAGCCTGTGTCAACAGTCCCTTTAAATGATCAAATGCAGTCTGGCATTCGGAGGTCCATTCATACTGCCGTGTGTGAAGAGATGGATAGGTATGTGCTTGAAGATGAAGAGGTGTTGCAAAATCCTTGATCTACACCAGCCAAATGAACTCCAGAAGTATATGGTGGGCCCTTTTAGCTTGCCAATGGATGTATTAGACACCCTATGTACCTTGGAAGATCACTCTCAAAAAGATAGATCAAAACAGATAAGTTGGAGTTAGCTCAGAGGTGAAAACTTGCTATTCTTGGTTCATACACCTGTCCAGTGTTTTACATAATTCTCTAAGCACAACAGCAATTAGCTTAATTCCTCTTGGGGAAGTCTAGGTAGCTTAAAGAGCTAACTTTAAAGATTAATCTCATAAAAAATAATGAACCACACACTGAGAATGAGTTTTAACAACTGATGATATCATCCCGATTTTCACGGGCTGCTATAGTTTGAGACCAGTGAGCAGAAAAATCAACATACCTCAAAATGTAGGAATCCAATGATTATGAAATTTTGTATGGTTATACTAGACCGTAAGCTGAATCCAACAAGCTTTAAATCACTGAATTAGGATAAGTAACCACTGCGAAACACCTCTCACAAGATGAGTGAAAAAGTCGGGTACCTGACAGAGAAGTGAATATGAACAGACCCTGTTGACTTCAAATGAATATAATTGAAGATTGCAACATCCAAATGAAATGAAAATTTGTGAGCATATAGTAGACTTATAGAGCTAACTTTACCAAGTTAAATCATGGAAAATGATGCACCAAGCTCAGAGAAAACATCTCTTCAAGCTGACTGAGAAAACTGAGAGTAATGGTAGTGAGTAGTACACTTCACAAGAACATGGAAAGATGAACTCAAATAATCATGAAAATGAAAGTATATTGCTTGTACAATACAATGACTTACTGATACATATGTGTGCCTTGTAATCACACCTTGATATGGCATAAAGCTCAGCTCTTAGAGGTCTTCACATAGGTCTCTCTAACCACGACTAAAACTACCATCTATTTATAGTTGAGTTTGGGAGGCTAACTTCCCTCAATCACTCTCCAATCAATCAATGATTGATTTGATTCTCTACCTACCACAAATCACGAATTCGTGGCTCCTCTTTCCATTCTTGATCAAGTGGACTCAACCACTTAAGATTCTCTTACTTTTACATTAAGTAAACTCTTCAAAAGTTACAAGAGGTAGTTCACAAGTGAACTTTACATAGTCTTCATTTTAAGGCTTTTTCTATGACTTTGTGGGACTCAAGCCAATACTTAGGCTTGTCATAGACTTGCTCCAACAGCTCCCCCTCAAGCCAAGTATGCTTGAGGTCTTCAATCTTCCAAGATTACCTGCAAACCAATCACAGCCTTGAATTTGCAAAGCTTTGTACCATCCAATGCTTTGGTTAGAATATCTGCACATTGTTGATGAGTGGACACATATGATATTTGAATCTCTTTGCTTAGAACCTTTTCTCGTACATAGTGATAATTAACTTCAATATGTTTAGTCCTTGCATGAAAAATAGGATTAGCAGCCAAATGAATAGAACTCATATTGTCACAAAAAATAATTGGAGTTCCAAACTCCAATCCAAGATCTTTGAATAATGTCTTCATCCACATAGCTTCCTGACTAGCTATGGCAAGACCTCTATATTCAGCTTCAGTAGAAGAGAGAGCAACTGTGGGTTGCTTCTTAGATGACCATGAAATAAGCTTTGAACCTGCAAAGGTAAGATAACCTGAAGTGCTCCTTCTATCTTCCTTGGAGCCAGCCCAATCTGCATCAGAAAATAGCTTCAAACCTAAATCAGATACATAAGGATAATAAAGTCCTTCATTTTGGTTCCTTTGAGATACTTGAGAATCCTTTTGGCAGCATCCATATGTGGTTTCCTTGGTGTGTGCATAAATTGACTTAGCACACTCACACTGTAACATATATCTACTCTTGTCAATGTGGCATAGTTGAGACTACCCACTAGACTTTGATATGATGTGATGTCCTCTATGAGTTCACCTTCATGTGAGCTCAATTTGTGATTGACCTCCATTGGAGTACCTGCAATCTTACAATCTTGCATCTTGAATTTTGCCAACCTGTCCTTAATGTACTTCCTTTGAGTGAGAAACAAACCATGATCTTTGTAGACAACTTCCAAACCTAGGAAGTAGGTAAGTGAACCCAAATCACTTATCTTGAACTCTTCTCTCATCTGATCTTTGATCTTCTTCATACCATCTGCATCATTTCCTGTCAATATAATATCATCTACATATACACATAGGCAGATGACCTCGGAATTACTCTTTTTATAAAGAGTGAAGGATCTGCCTTGCTTGGTTGAAAGCCTTTGTCCTGTAAGAATGAAACAAGCCTGAAATTCCAAGCTCTTGGAGCTTGCTTGAGACCATACAATGCTTTGTTAAGTTTACACACATAATCAGGATAAACTTGATTCTCAAAACCAGGTGGTTGTGCCATATATACCTCTTCTGTTATCCAACCATTCAAGAATGCATTCTTTACATCTAGTTGAAGTATCTTCCAATTCTTGGAAGAGGCAATACTAAGCAAAACCCTAATAGTCGGCATCTTTGCCACAGGAGAGAAGGTCTCCTCATAATCAATTCCCTGAGTTTGTGCAAAGCCTTTTGCTACAAGCCTTGCCTTATACCTGTTAATTGAACCATCAGAATTCTTCTTGAGTTTATAGACCCATCTTGAGCCTATTACCTTCATGGATGAAGTCTTGGGCACCAAATCCCAAGTGTTGTTCTCCTCAAGTGCTTCAATCTCTTCCTTCATTGCATGCTTCCATTCTGATTTTGCTTTGGCCTCTTCAAATGATGATGGCTCCTCTTGGTTTATATCTTGTGCTATGTAGATAGAGTGTTTAGCTACTAATGAGGTGTCAAACCCATACCTTTCTGGTTTTTTCTTTTCCCTCATAGATCTTCTTAGGCCATGATGTGATGATTCTGCCTCATGTCCAAGTTCTTGCAATTTTTCTTTACCTTTAGACTTCCATGCTTTGATCTTTTCCATGTGAGATTCTTCATCATCCTCTGAGGTGTCTTGTTCTTCAATCTTTGATTGTTCTCTACCAAGATTTGGAAAATCTTCTTCAAGATCATATGGTAAATTGATCTTCCTGCATGAATCTTCATACCATGAATTGTTCTCATCAAAAACTACATCTCTGCTTACCAAGAATCCTTTGTTGGTAGGGTTGTATAACTTGTAGCCCTTTTGATTGTTGTTATATCCAATAAATACACACCTTTCTGCCTTTGGATCCATCTTGCCTCTAACCTGTGAAGCAACATGAGCAAAAGCAATACATCCAAAAATTTTACAATGATCTAAGCTTGGTCTTCTTCCATTCCAAGCCTCATATGGAGTCATCCCATCAAGGGATTTTGAAGGCAACCTGTTAATCAAGTAAGTCGCTGTAGATACAGCCTCAGCCCATAAGTAATTAGGTAAATACTTTTCATTTAACATAGACCTTGCAGCTTCAACAATTGTCCTATTCCTCCTTTCTGCCACTCCATTTTGCTCAGGAGTGTACCTTGTAGTTACCTCTCTTTTGATTCCTCTTTCTTGAAGAAAAGGATCAAACTCATGGGAGAAGTATTCTCCCCCTCCATCTGACCTTAGCCTTTTTAGTGATTTACCTGTTTGATTCTCCACAAGAGCCAAATATCTTTTGAAACATGAAAAAACTTCATCTTTGTGTTTCATTAAGAATAGGATAGTCCATCTACTGCAATCATCAATAAAGGAAACATAATACCTTGATCCAGATATTGAAGCTTCCTTGCTAGGTCCCCATACATCTGTATGAACCAACTCCAAGAGATCTCCATGCATATAACCTTTCTTCATGAATGGTAATCTATGAGACTTTCCAAATTGACATGCACTACACTTATAAATCATATGTTGTTTTGACAAATTAGGAAGTCCAAGTACACTTTGGTCCCTGCAAATTTGCTTTAATGACCTTTCACCAATATGTGCTAACCTTTTGTGCCATACTTCCAATTCTGTGAGTGTCTGACTACCATAATTAAAGAGAGCAATGTTTCTAGTGTCCTGTAATTCAAATGTGAACAATCTACCTGTCTTTTCACCTTTTGCAATTCTTCTGAATCCTTGACTTGGATCTTCAACAAATGCTCCTACTTTTGTGAACCTGACTTGCAACCCTTTCTCTACTATCTGCCCAACACTTATCAAATTCTTTGTAATGGTAGGGACATAGAGTACCTTACTGAAAAGCTTGATGTTTCCATCAGGTGCTTTGACATTGCCTATTTTCTCCACAGGATGTTTTGTATCATCTCCTGTTTGTACCTCATGCTTATTCCTTGGATCTTCTAAATCTGATAGGAGTGCCAAATTTCCTGCCACATGATTTGAACAACCTGAATCTATGTAGAAAACATGCTCATCAGAATTACCTTGTGGCATAGCCATGTTCATGATCAATAATGAATCCTCTTTGTTTGAGTCTTCTGTGTAGTTATTGTAGTCTCTCCTTCCTTTGTAGCTTCCTTGATAGTTTGAATGATTGTAGTTGTTGTAGTTGCCATGGTAGTTGTTGAACCTTCCTCTTGAGTAGCCATAACTTCCTCTATTGTATCCTCTGCCTCTTTGATTCCTGGAATTCCTAAAGCAATTTTCAGTTGTATGATTAGTTAATCCACAAATAGAACATGAGTTGGAGTCTTGGGATCTCCCCCTACCTTGTCTACCTCCTCTTCCTCTACCTCTACCATGTCTTCCTCTACCTGCATAGTTAGCTTGATATGTACCTGCTTCATCATCCACTTTCTTTGCCTTTCCTTTGTTATCTTTGGACTTGCTTTTATTAGTGTATAAAGTTGAAGATTGATTACCTTTAGAGCTTTCTCCATTTTTGATAAGCTTTGCCTCTTGAGTAAGTAGTTGTCCAATGAGTGTATTGAAATCAGGTACATGCATGTCCATGTACAAATCCATAGCTGTGGTGAATGCTTCCCACTTGTCATCTTCGTTCAAGCCATTGATCACCTGCCTTACAATTTGCTCTTCATCTATTACCTCTCCAATGCTTCCCAACTGATCTGCTATGTCCTTGAGATTTGTGACAAAATGAGTCACATTTTGTTTGGGAGCCTTCTTGAGAGTTGTGAAATCCAGCCATAGTTGATGCTTCCTAGCTTTAGTACTTGAAGAGAAGAAAGCTTCAAGTGCATCCCACACTTCCTGAGATGTCTTACAACTTCTAATGTGAGGCAACAAAAAATCTGAGATAGAGTTGAGGAGATAAGACCTTGCAAGTGCATCCTTGGAGCACCATGTGCTCAATCTTTCTTGCTCTTCTTGTGTTGGTTGACTTTTGTTCCTGAAACTTGGCATAACTTCATCTCCAGCCACATAACCATATAAACTTCTACCTTGGAGATAAGCTTCCATCCTTAATGACCAAGCTGAGTAATTACCTCTATCCAATTTGTCAATTGATGAAGGAAATCCATATGCCATGTTGTCCAACCTTGCTCTGATACCACTGTGAAGAGATGGATAGGTATGTGCTTGAAGATGAAGAGGTGTTGCAAAATCCTTGATCTACACCAGCCAAATTAACTCCAGGAGTATATGGTGGGCCCTTTTAGCTTGCCAATGGATGTATTAGACACCCTATGTACCTTGGAAGATCACTCTCAAAAAGATAGATCAAAACAGATAAGTTGGAGTTAGCTCAGAGGTGAAAACTTGCTATTCTTGGTTCATACACCTGTCCAGTGTTTTACATAATTCTCTAAGCACAGCAACAATTAGCTTAATTCCTCTTGGGGAAGTCTAGGTAGCTTAGAGAGCTAACTTTCAATATTAATCTCATAAAAAATAATGAACCACACACTGAGAATGAGTTTTAACAACTGATGACATCATCCCGATTTTCACGGGCTGCTACAGTTTGAGACCAGTGAGCAGAAAACCCAACATAACTCAAAATGTAGGAATCCAATGATTATGAAATTTTGCGTGGTTATACTAGACAGTAAGATAAATCCAACAAGCTTTACATCACTGAATTTGGGTAAGTAACCACTGAGAAAGACCTCTCACAAGAGGAGTGAAAAAGTCGGGTACCTGACAGAGAAGTGAAGATGAACAGACCCTGTTGACTTCAAATGAACATAACTGAAGATTGCAACATCCAAATGACATCAAAATTTGTGAGCATATAGTAGACTTATAGAGCTAACTTTACCAAGTTAAATAATGGAAAATGATGTACCAAGCTTAGAGAAAACATCTCTGCAAGCTGACTGAGAAAACTGAGAGTAATGGCAGTGAGTAGTACACTTCACAAGAACATGGAAAGATGAACTCAAATAATCATGAAAATGAAAGTATATTGCTTGTACAATACAATGACTTACTGATACATATGTGTGCCTTGTAATCACACCTTGATATGGCATAAAGCTCAGCTCTTGGAGGTCTTCACATAGGTCTCTCTAACCACGACTAAAACTACCATCTATTTATAGTTGAGTTTGGGAGGCTAACTTCCCTCAATCACTCTCCAATCAATCAATGATTGATTTGATTCTCTACCTACCACAAATCACGAATTCGTGGCTCCTCTTTCCATTCTTGATCAAGTGGACTCAACCACTTAAGATTCTCTTACTTTTACATTAAGTAAACTCTTCAAAAGTTACAAGAGGTAGTTCACAAGTGAACTTTACATAGTCTTCATTTTAAGGCTTTTTCTATGACTTTGTGGGACTCAAGCCAATACTTAGGCTTGTCATAGACTTGCTCCAACACCGTGGAGTACTAGTCATTAACCGATTAAGTGGTGTTGCTAAATGAGCTAACCACCGTAAATGTCTGCCATGCCATCGGATCTGACCCAAGAAGCGCATAACTTCTTTCGGTGTCGTGGGGACTGGTGCCTCCAACACAACTACAACTTTATCCAGATCAACTTGAATTCCCTGTGCACAAATAATATGTCGGAGGAGTTGGCCACAAGAAACGGCAAAAATAGATTTGGTCGGATTCAACCAGAGTCGGTATTCACGGCATTTTTCAAAGGAGCACCGTAAATGATACAGGTGCGCCGTAATCTTGCGGAATAAGGAGAAGTCGTCCAAATATACTTGCATAAAAGTAGTTAAATAGGGTGAAAAAACTTCTTGCATACACCGTTGAAATGTGCTGGGAGCATTCCTTAACCCAAACCACATTACTGTACAAGCATAAACACCCCAATTCGTGATGAAAGTTGTTTTTGGTATGTCCTACTCTGCCATTCAGACCTGGTTATAACCATTGTAGCCGTCTAGAAAGGAGTACATCTCGTGTCCAGCCACCCTGTCAAGCATTGTGTCGAGAAAGGGAAGAGGAAATGGATCAGGTACCATGGCCGCATTCAGTTTCCGATAATCCACACATATATGCAGCTGTTTATTTTTCTTTGGAACAATCACGATTGGAGATATCCATTCAGCATGTTCGATTGGTACAATGAATCCCACCTTCAATAACCGATCAAGTTTTGCTTTGACCTGTGCTACATAGTTGGGGTTCATTCGGTAACTGGATTGTTTAATTGGCTTTGCCTCAGGTTTGAGCACTACCCGATGTTGATAGATCCTCGGATCGAGTCCTTTCATATCCCGATAGGACCAAGCAAAAACATCGGAAAACTCACGCAGGAGTCAAATCAAATCATCTTGAAATGCCTCGGACAACCCTGCCTTAATCTTGACAGGTCACGGGTTAGCCTCATCACCCAAATTATATGTTACTAACTGATCTTCCGGGACATAAAATTGTCAAGGTTTCACCAGATCGTAGCTGACTGTAAACGTTGATGTAGGGTGGCTCCATCCATAGCAACACTGTCCTCTACGTCTACATCTCAGATCACTGGAACAACCGTACATGCTGCTGGACTCCACTTATCCGCTACAGATTGAAGATCTACAGTACCTAAAGAAATCAGATCGTGATTATTCTTCAGAAACGCCTCTTCCTCATCGTCAGATAAGCCATCCATCATGTGGACCGGCTCCGCTACATATGGTCGTGCATGAAGCTCACAAGGCTGGATGGCATCCAGTTTAACAACATATTTATGGTGATTATCTTTGAAAGTCAATTCCTTCGCTGACCAGTCCTGTACAACTTTGGCTTGTTTCAACCATGGTTGACCGAAAAGGAGATTGTAGTCGAGGCTTGATTCTGGTAGTTCTAAGACTACAAAAGTCATTTTGAAGGTGGTACCCTACAAAGTAATCGAGATATTCCGTACGAGTCCCAACGGATGGACGCGGGATTGGTTGGCCATTCTTACAAAAAATTGGACGGGCTCGATTTGGGTCCACCCCAATTTCTTGCAGAGAGCTGCAGTTGCTATATTCACACCCGAACTGCCATCAATTAGCACTTGAGTGATCTTGTGATTTTTATGCCATACCGTGATTAAGGGGACTGAATGATCCACCGTAGAATCAGCTTCCGGTTGTATTGTTGTCGTCGTCGGAGTACAAGAAGATCCAGGACTGAGTTGTTGCTGGAATTGCTGCCAAACTCCTAGCACTAACGCAAACAACTATCCCAAGGGGAGTGTAATTGAAGCCTTAGTGAGAATCTCCCATACCTGATCAGTTTGCATCGTACTCTTCACCGAGTCTGATGATGATGCTACTGTTACTGGGTCAGTGTTTTGTTCATTCGGCAGCGCCTTTGGCAAGGGAACCTGGGTCACCGGAATTGGATCGGGGAACACCATTGGCTCTTTAGTGGTCCATTGACTAGCCTTTGTATACATACGCTGTTGCTCACAGATACCAGGTTCAAACACCTCAGCTGCTGGTTGCAGCTCCTTACCCGATCTTGTTTGGACCACCGCTGCTTATGATTCCACTGGTGAGATATAGACCATGTTGAACATCGGGTTTTGACGTTCCTTCTTCCTTTTGTCATATTCTGCTGCATCCTTGCAAAACCTTCGGATGTGGCCAATCTCGCCGGAAAAATGACATTGAGGTGGTCGCAGAGAAGTACCTTCCGCTGATGTACCTGCCTGCGATCGATTTGAATTAAAATTGGTATTCCGTTGACTCCGGTAATTTTTGTATCCTTGTGACTGATTATTTCGCATCTGTGGAGGCACGTAATGGGTTGCGGGCTGCCCTGGTTCTTGGATAATGGCATTTACAGCTGCTCGTCCCTGCACCTTGGCATTATACACACAATTTTCTATTGAGTGTCCGGTGGTGTTGCAGATAGCACAATACATCTGGTTAAGGGCACATGTAGCACTGGTGTGCCCTGGATTTTTGCACTTGGTGCAATACATCTGTTTAGTCGGATCATCTATAGCGTTCTTACTGGCTTTGAGCCATTCCAAGTCTTCGGTGAATCCTCCAACTTTATGCTCGAGTTGTAGGGCCATCATAATAACAACATCTAGTGTCATAGCCCTCACACAGCCGATGATCATAATTTGTCTTAACTGTGGGGTCCGACCGTTTAATGAACCACTAAGTTATCACATCATCCGGTAGATTAGCATGTGCCGGAGGCAATTGTCTTAAATGAGTTCTAAACAATGTGGCGTATTCCTGAACAGTCTGGTGCGGCTTCTATCTATTGTTCTGCAATAATCGAAGATTTCAGCGGGATTCTTCTTCAACCGGAACCTCTGTAAAAACGCATCTCTTACCGCATCATAGTTAACAAAATGGTTGAAATCATACTCTGTTAACCACCTCGCTGCTTCATTGACTAATGTTGATTGAAATATGATGGCCTTGTACACCGGATCGGGTGGATGGTTCAGCACTGCATAGCTTATCTCAAAGGTGCATACATGTGCATTAGGGTCGTCACCTGGAAATCCACCGAACTTCGTGTAGGTCACCCTTGTTGGAACCAGTTGAAGTGGAGGGGGCTGTTGTTGTTGCTGCTATTGCTGATGCTGTTGTTGCTGTTGCTGACTACTCATGGTGCTATTATGGGTACCGTTGTTGTTATCAGGGTTTTGAGGGGGTGTCTCTTGCCCTTCGGAATCTGTATTATCAGATTGCTCACCTTCCTGCTCGAAAATAGTGTTCAGTCTCTTATGTATCTCCAAATCAAATAGCCTATCCTCAGCTTTGGTATCAAAAGTACGTAAGTTTGCCCCGAACAGTGGTGTCCGAAATGAAGATTCACCGGGGAGTATCACACTATCACCGAAAAATTGTAAATTTCCACCAACTGGTACCGAACTTTCATCGGAATTTACCGAACTTTCCCCAAAACAGGGTATTCTTTCACCTGCAATGATCTCTTTGGGTAACACAACTTTATCCTCGGAAAGGTTCGAATTCTAACGAGATGGTGTCGGGTCAACTGCGCACTGCGTCCCTATACACTTCGAAGTTACTGTACCCTCTGCAAACTGTACCAAAATTACACCGGAATCTCATCATGTGTCACCGGAATGGTACCGGAATCACTGCTAACTAGCTCCGCTCCCTCGACAACTGGGCTTAACCAATCTATACCTCTGTCGTCTGGGGGTGTCCCTAACAGATTTGGTACCGTCTAGGGATGTTGGTCTCTCCTATACTTCAGATAAGACTCATCGGACCAAGTAACCGGCATATATCACCTCTGCACCACTTGCGTTCTGCTGCACCTTACTGATTATTCACAATCTGTTGTCACCTTCCCACAGATGGCGCCAGTGTTAAAAGTGCGTTTTTTCATCATCGGAACTTTTAAGTTTCTCGGGTTCTTGGGAGTGATAGGGGTCTGATAAATCAGAGGCCCTGTATCTTATTTTTCCAGTTAAATTATTCAACAAGCAGTACGTTAATGTTCAGTATCGAACTATTAATCAGGTTACTGTTCAAACTCTGGTTAGGCTTTTCACTATACGTAACACAGGAATTATTCATTACCGTCACACAGGCTTACTAACCGCAACTTAACATTACTGTGTTAATCACAAGTTAATGTAATTAAACAAAGTAAGAGTTAACAGTACTCAAGATTTGATAACATTGCACTACGACGACATCTCCGCAGATCGCAATCGCCCAGATAGACAGTCTAGCGATCCCCTTCATCTTTGCGCTACTGGAGAGTCACCGTAATGTCTTTTCATTGATTGATAAAAAAGGTACAACACTTCTCTACGACCTTTCGGTACGTGCGGTAATGGAAAATATAAATTACAGAATGCCAATCTGGCGACCTTACACCTTGCAGCAGCTACACTTATCAATGTCCTGATTGTAGTCATCTTTGCAACTGGTGAGAATGTTTCCTCATAGTCTATACCATCAGTTTGTGATCATCCTTTGGCAATTAATCTTGCCTTGTACCTGCAAACTGATCCATCTAGATTTCTTTTAACTTTATATACCCATCTGCAACGAATTACCTTTTGATTTGGTGACATTGGAACCAAATCCCAAGCATCCATCTCCTTCAATGCATCTATCTCTTCGTTCATGGCCTTTTCCCAATTAGGGTTTCCCTTTGCCTCTTCATAGGTTGAGGGTTCCTCTAAAATAGAGTCTTTTGCCAAGTATATTGAATGCTTCGTAACAAATGTGGAATCATATCCATACCTTTCTGGTTGTTTCTTCTCTCTTGCTGATCTTCTAGGTACTTATTTGGAGCATTCTCCAACCTCTTGCATCTTTTCTTTGCCTCTTGACTTCCATAGCTTGTAATCCTTTTCCCTTTCATCTTGGTCATCTTTTGTATCACTTCTTGGATCCTGGACCTGTGTATCATGCGTGCTTCCTAACTGATGAGAGTCAGAATCAAGATCATATGGTAGTGTTACCTTTTGTTTGTCTTCATCATACAAAGACTTATGTTCTTCAAACACAACATCTCTACTTGTAGTGAATTGCTTGGTTGAAGGATTGAAGAACCTGTAACCCATCTGAGTTGAATCATATCCAATAAGCACTGCCTTTGTTGCCCTTTCATATAGCTTACCTCTTATTTGTGATGGTACATGAACATAAGCTAAACAACCAAAAACCTTGCAATGTCCAAGATTAGGTTTTCTTCCATGCCATGCTTCATAAGGAGTCATACCTTGAAGTAATTTGGATGGTAGTCTATTGACAAGGTACACAATAGTTGAAATAGCTTCTGCCCATAGATAATGTGGCAACTTCTTCTCTTCAAGCATTGTTCGGGCTGATCCAACCAATGTCTTGTTTCTCCTCTCTGCAATTCCTTTTAGTTGAGGAGAGTACCTAGTATTCACTTCCCTTTTGATGCCTTTTTTCTGCAAGAACGCATCAAACTCTTTGGAGAAGTATTCTCCCCCTCCATCAGATCTGAACTTCTTTAGTGATCTACCTGTATGATTCTCCACATGTGCAAGATACTTCTTGAAGCAATCAAACACTTCATTCTTACTCTTGATAAAGTATAGAACAGTCCATCTACTATGGTCGTCAATAAATGAGACATAATACCTTGATCCTGCCAATGAAGGTTCTTGACTTGGTCCCCATACATCTGTATGTACTAAGTCCAATAAGTTGTTGTGGATGTAGCCTTTGTGGTTGAATGGTTGTCTTTGTGCCTTCCCAATCTGACATGCATCACACCTGTTGATAATGTGTTGCTTTGATATGTTCGGTAGTCCTAGAACACTTTGATCCCTGCATATATCATTCAAGGTTCTTTCATTCACATGAGCAAGTCTCTTATGCCACACTTCAAGCTCACTTAGGGTTTGAGACCCAAAGTTGAATAGAGCTATGTTCCTGGTTTCTCCTACTTCAAAAGTAAAGATCCTACCATGCTTCTCACCTCTGGCTATCTTCTTGAAGCCTTGACATGGATCCTCCACAAAAGCTCCATGTTGGGTGAACCTAACTTGCAAGCCTTTTTCAACTATTTGGCCTACACTTATTAGGTTTTTAGTGATAGTGGGTACATAGAGAACCTTACTCAAAATGTTTGTCCTGCCATTGGAAGCTTTGATATTAATAATCTTCTCCACATTGTGCTTTGTGTCATCCCCTGTTTACACTATGTCTATGCTTTGGACTTTCCAAATCAAATAGAAGAGCAATGTTGCCTGCAACATGATTCAAACATCGTGAATCTATGTAGAACAAATGATCATCTTCTTTACCTTATTTGTGGCTTAGATTCATAAGAAGCAATGAGTCTTCATGTGGTTGATCTTCTGAATAATTGTTGTAGTCCCTTCTATTATAGCTTCTATTGTTATTGTTGAAGTTGTGTCCACCTCTGTCTCTGTTGCTGCCATATCCACCTCTTCCACTTCCTTTCTAGGTCTTTCCATTGAACTAGCAATTCTGAGTGGTGTGGTTGGTCTTATCGCATATGGCACAAGGTTGAACATTCTGACCTTTGGATTTGTCTTGCTTTGGTCCTTTCTTGCTTGCGAAGTTGGCTTGGGAAGTCTCTTCTTCATCTTCTTCCTTCTTCTTGCCTTTCTTCTTCTTATCCTTCTTCTTTGCATATAGAGCACTAGTTGACTTACCATGATAAGAGTTACCTTCCTTTATGCTAGTGTTGGCTTCTTGATTGAAGAGTTGTCCAAGAAAGATGTTGAAATCTGGAGTCTGCACATCCATGATGAGATCATAAGCCGTTGTGAAGGATTGCCATTGCTTATCACTTCGAATGTTGTTGAGAGTTTGCCTCATGATGACCTCTTCTTCAATCAGCTCTCCAATGGATGCTAACTGATCCGCAACCTCCTTGACCTTGGTAACAAACTCTGTGATGGTTTGTTTAGGTGTCTTCTTCATTTGGTTGAACGCGTTCCAAAGATGATTCTTTCTTGCTTTGGTACTAGCAGAAAAGAAAGTCTTGAGGGCATCCCAAGTCTCTTGAGATGTCTTGCATCCTCTAATATGTGGTAATAGAAAGTCAGAGATAGAGTTCAGTATGTACGACCTTGCTTGAGCATCCGTTGTGCACCAAAGTGTGAGCTTATCTGTCTCCTCTTGTGTAGGTCCTCCTTTGGATCTTGGAATATGCATAGCTTCATCACCTGCTACAATTCCATAAAGATTTCTACCTTGCAAATAGGCCTCCATTCTGATTTTCCAAGCCGCGTAGTTATGTCAATCAAGCTTCTCGATCATTGAGGGAAAGCCGTTGTGAAGAGATGGATAGGTGTGTGCTTGAAGATGAAGAGGTGTTGCAAAATCCTTGATCTACACCAGCCAAATGAACTCCAAGAGTATATGGTGGGCCCTTTTAGCTTGCCAATGGATGTATTAGACACCCTATGTACCTTGGAAGATCACTCACAAAAAGATAGATCAAAACAGATAAGTTGGAGTTAGCTTAGAGGTGAAAAACTTGCTAATTTGGTTCATACACCTGTCCAGTGTTTTGCATAATTCTCTGAGCACAGCAGCAATTAGCTTAATTCCTCTTGGGCAATCTAGTTAACTTAAAGAGCTAACTTTCAAGAGTAATCTCATCAAAAATAATGAACCACACACTAAGAATGATGTTTAGCAATTGATGATATCATCCCGATTTTCACGGGCTGCTACAGTTTGAGATCAGTGAGCCCAAAAATGCACATAACTCCAGAGTAATGAATCCAATGATTATGAAACTTTGTATGCTTATACTAGACCGTAAGTTGAATCCAACAAGCTTTAAATCATGGAATTTGGATGAGTACACACTGCGAAACAGCTCTGACAAGTTGAGTAAAAAAGTCGGGTACCCGATAGAGAAGTGAAAATGACAGATAGGGTTGACTTCAACTGAACATAACTGAAGATTTCAATACCCAAATGAAATGAAAATTGATGCGCACATAGAAGACTTATAGAGCTAACTTTACCAAGTTAAATCACTGAAAATGATGCACCAAGCTCAGAGAAACCATCTCTACAATCTGACTAAGAAAACTGAGAGATATGGCAGTGAGTAGTACACTTCACAAGAACATGGAAATATGAACTCAAATGATAATGAAAATGAAAGTATATTGCTTGTACAATACAATGGACTTACTGATACATATGTGTGCCTTGGAATCAAACCTTGATATGGCATAAAGCTCAGCTCTTGGAGGTCTTCACATAGGTCTCTCTAACCACGACTAAAGCTGCCATCTATTTATAGTTGAGTTTGGGAGGCTAACTTCCCTCAATCACTCTCCAATAAATCAGTGATTGATTTGATTCTCTATCTACCACAAATCACGAATTCATGGCTCCTCTTTTCCTTTTTGATCAAGTGGACTCAACCACTTAAGATTCTTTCACTTTTACATTAAGTAAAGTCTTCAAAGGTTATAAGAGGTAGTTCACAAGTGAACTTTACATAGTCTTCATTTTAAAGCTTCTTCTATGACTTTATGGGACTCAAGCCAATACTTAGGCTTGTCATAGACTTGCTCCAATAGCTCCCCCTCCAGCCAAGTATGCTTGAGGTCTTCAATCTTCCAAGATTACCTGTAAACTAATCATAGCCTTGAATTTGCAAAGCTTTGTACCATCCAATGCTTTGGTTAGAATATCTGCACATTGTGGATGAGTGGACACATATGATATTTGAATCTCTTTGCTTAGAACCTCATAGTGATAATGAACTTCAATATGTTTAGTCCTTGCATGAAAAATAGGATTAGCAGCCAAATGAATAGAACTCATATTGTCACAAAAAATAGTTGGAGTTCCAAACTCCAATCCAAGATCTTTGAATAATATCTTCATCCACATAGCTTTGTGTGTAGCTATGGCAAGACCTCTATATTCAGCTTCAGTAGAAGAGAGAGCAATTGTGGGTTGCTTCTTGGATGACCATGAAATAAGCTTTGAACCTGCAAAGGTAAGATAACCTGAAGTGCTCCTTCTATCTTCATTGGAGCCAGCCCAATCTGCATCAGAAAATAGCTTCAAACCTAAATCACATACATAACGATAATAAATTCCTTCATTTATGGTTCCTTTGAGATACTTGAGAATCCTTTTGGCAGCATCCATATTTGGTTTCCTTGGTGTGTGCATAAATTGACTTAGCACACTCACACTGTAACATATATCTACTCTTGTCAATGTGGCATAGTTGAGACTACCCACTAGACTTTGATATGATGTGATGTCCTCTATAAGTTCACCTTCATGTGAGCTCAATTTGTGATTGACCTCCGTTGGAGTACCTGCAATCTTACAATCTTGCATCTTGAATTTTGCCAACATGTCCTTAATGTACTTTCTTTGAGTGAGAAACAAACCATGATCTTTGTAGACAACTTCCAAACCTAGGAAGTAGGTAAGTGAACCCAAATCACTTATCTTGAACTCTTCCCTCATCTGATCTTTGATCTTCTTCATACCATCTGCATCATTTCCTGTCAATATAATATCATCTACATATACACATAGGTAGATGATCTCAGAATTACTCTTTTTAATAAAGAGTGAAGGATCTGCCTTGCTTGGTTGAAAGCCTGCAAGAATGAATCAAGCCTGAAATTCCAAGCTCTTGGAGCTTGCTTGAGACCATACAATGCTTTGTTAAGTTTACACACATAATCAAGATAAACTTGATTCTCAAAACCAGGTGGTTGTGCCATATATACCTCTTTTGTTATCCAACCATTCAAGAATGCTTTCTTTACATCTAGTTGAAGTATCTTCCAATTCTTGGAAGAGGCAATACTAAGAAAAACCCTAATAGTAGGCATCTTTGCCAGAGGAGAGAAGGTCTCCTCATAATCAATTCCCTGAGTTTGTGCTACAAGCCTTGCCTTATACGTGTTAATGGAACCATCAGAATTCTTCTTGAGTTTATAGACCCATCTTGAGCCTATTACCTTCATGGATGAAGTCTTGGGCACCAAATCCCACGTGTTGTTTTCCTCAAGTGCTTCAATCTCTTCCTTCATTGCATGCTTCCATTCTGATTTGGCTTTGGCCTCTTCAAAGGATGATGGCTCCTCTTGGTTTATGTCCTGTGCTATGTAGATAGAATGTTTAGTTACTAATGAGGTGTCAAACCCATACCTTTCTGGTTTTTTCTTTTCCCTCATAGATCTTCTTAGGCCATGATGTGATGATTCTGCCTCATGTCCAAGTTCTTGCAATTTTGCTTTACCTTTAGACTTCCATGCTTTGATCTTTTCCATGTGAGATTCTTCATCATCCTCTGAGGTGTCTTGTTCTTCAATCTTTCGTTGTTCTCTACCAAGCTTTGGAAAATCTTCTTCAAGATCATATGGTAAATTGACCTTCCTGCATGAATCTTCATACCATGAATTGTTATCATAAGAAACTACATCTCTGCTTACCACGAATCCTTTGTTGGTAGGGTTGTATAACCTGTAGCCCTTTTGATTGTTGTCATAACCAATAAATACACACCTTTCTGCCTTTGGATCCATCTTGCCTCTAACCTGTGAAGGAACATGAGCAAAAGCAATACATCCAAAAATTTTACAATGATCTAAGCTTGGTCTTCTTCCATTCCAAGCCTCATATGGAGTCATCCCATCAAGGGATTTTGAAGGCAACCTGTTAATCAAGTAAGTGGTTGTAGATACAACCTCAGCCCATAGATAATTAGGCAAATGCTTTTCATTTAACATGGACCTTGCAGCTTCAACAATTGTCCTATTCCTCCTTTTTGCCACTCCATTTTTCTCAGGAGTGTACCTTGTAGTTACCTCTCTTTTGATTCCTCTTTCTTGAAGAAAGGAATCAAACTCATGGGAGAAGTATTCTCCCCCTCCATCTGACCTTAGCCTTTTTAGTGATTTACCTGTTTGATTCTCCACAAGAGCCAAATATCTTTTGAAACATGAAAAAACTTCATCTTTGTGTTTCATAAAGAATAGGATAGTCCATTTGCTGCAATCATCAATAAAGGAGACATAATACCTTGATCCAGATATTGAAGCTTCCTTGCTAGGTCCCCATACATCTGTATGAACCAACTCCAAGAGATCTCCATGCATATAACCTTTCTTCATGAATGGTAACCTGTGAGACTTTCCAAATTGACATGCACTACACTTATAAATCATATGTTGTTTTGACAAATTAGGGAGTCCAAGTACACTTTGGTCCCTGCAAATTTGCTTTAATGACCTTTCACCAATATGTGCTAACCTTTTGTGCCATACTTCCAATTCTATGAGTGTCTGACTACCATAATTAAAGAGAGCAATGTTTCTAGTGTCTTGTAATTCAAATGTGAACAATCTACCTGTCTTTTCACCTTTTGCAATTCTTTTGAATCCTTGACTTGGATCTTCAACAAATGCTCCTACTTTTGTGAACCTGACTTGCAACCCTTTCTCTACTATCTGCCCAACACTTATCAAATTCTTTGTAATGGTAGGGACATAGAGTACCTTACTGAGTACGTTGATGTTTCCATCAGGTGCTTTGACATTGCCTATTTTCTCTACAAGATGTTTTGTGTCATCTCCTGTTTGTACCTCATGCTTATTCCTTGGATCTTCTAAATTTGATAGGAGTGCCACATTTCCTACCACATGATTTGAACAACCTGAATCTGAAAACATGCTCATCAAATTTACCTTGTGGCATAGCCATCTTCATGATCAATAATGAATCCTCTTTGTTTGAGTCTTCTGTGTAGTTATTGTAGTCTCTCCTTCCTTTGTAGCCTCCTTGATAGTTTGAATGATTGTAGTTGTTGTAGTTGCCATGATAATTGTTGAACCTTCCTCTTGAGTAGCCATAACTTCCTCTAGTGTATCCTCTACCTCTTTGATTCCTGGAATTCCTAAAACAATTTTCAGTTGTATGATTAGTTAATCCACAAATAGAACATGGGTTGGATTCTTGGGATCTCCCCCTGCCTTGTCTACCTCCTCTTCCTCTATCTCTGCCATGTCTTCCTCTACCTGCATAGTTAGCTTGATATGTACCTGCTTCATCATCCACTTTCTTTGCCTTTCCTTTGTTATCTTTGGACTTGCTTTTATCAGTGTATAAAGCTGAAGATTGATTACCTTTAGAGCTTTCTCCATTTTTTATAAGCTTTGCCTCTTGAGTAAGTAGTTGTCCAATGAGTGTATTGAAATCAGGTACATGCATGTCCATGTACAAATCCATAGCTGTGGTGAATGCTTCCCACATGTCATCTGCCTTCAAGCCATTGATGACCTGCCTTACAATTTGCTCTTCATCAATTACCTCTCCAATGCTTCCCAACTAATCTGCTATGTCCTTGAGCTTTGTGACAAAATCAGTCACATTTTGTTTGGGAGCCTTTTTGAGAGTTGTGAAATCCAGCCATAGTTGATGCTTCCTAGCTTTGGTACTTGAAGAGAAGAAAGATTCAAGTGCATCCCACACTTCCTGAGATGTCTTACAACTTCTAATGTGAGGCAACAAAAAATCTGAGATAGAGTTGAGGAGATAAGACCTTGCAAGTGCATCCTTGGAGCACCATGTGCTCAATCTTTCTTGCTCTTCTTGTGTTGGTGGACTTTTGTTCCTGAAACTTGGCATAACTTCATCTCCAGCCACATAACCATATAAATTTATACCTTGGAGATAAGCTTCCATTCTTAATGACCAAGCTGAGCAGTTACCTCTGTCCAATTTTTCAATTGATGAAGGAAATCCATCTACCATGTTGTCCAACCTTGCTCTGATACCACTGTGAAGAGATGGATAGGTATGTGCTTGAAGATGAAGAGGTGTTGCAAAATCCTTGATCTACACCAGCCAAATGAACTCCAGGAGTATATGGTGGGCCCTTTTAGCTTGCCAATGGATGTATTAGACACCCTATGTACCTTGGAAGATCACTCACAAAAAGATAGATCAAAACAGATAAGTTGGAGTTAGCTCAGAGGTGAAAAACGTGCTAATTTGGTTCATACACCTGTCCAGTGTTTTGCATAATTCTCTGAGCACAGCAGCAATTAGCTTAATTCCTCTTGGAGAAACCTAGTAACTTAAAGAGCTAACTTTTAAGAGTAATCCCATAAAAAATAATGAACCACACACGGAGAATGATGTTTAGCAACTGATGACATCATCCCGATTTACATGGGCTGCTACAGTTTGAGACGAGTGAGCAAAAAAATGCACATAACTCCAGCTTTAAGAATCCAATGATTATGAAAATTTGTATGCTTATACTAGACAGTACGATGAATCCAACAAGCATTAAATCATGGAATTTTGATAAGTACACACTGAGCGACAGCTCTAACAAGATGAGTAACAAAGTCGGGTACCTGACAGAGAAGTGAAAATGACAGATAGGGTTGACTTCAACTGAACATAACTGAAGATTGCAATACCCAAATGAAATGAAAATTGATGAGCATATAGTAGACTTATAGAGCTAACGTTTCCAAGTTAGATCACTGAAAATAATGCACTAAGCTCAGAGAAACCATCTCTGCAATCTGACTAAGAAAACTGAGAGATATGGCAGTGAGTAGTACACTTCACAAGAACATGGAAATATGAACTCAAATGATAATGAAAATGAAAGTATATTGCTTGTACAATACAATGGACTTACTGATACATATGTGTGCCTTGGAATCACACCTTGATATGGCATAAAGCTCAGCTCTTGGAGGTCTTCACATAGGTCTCTCTAACCACGACTAAAGCTGCCATCTATTTATAGTTGAGTTTGGGAGGCTAACTTCCCTCAATCACTCTCCAATCAATCAGTGATTGATTTGATTCTCTATCTACCGCAAATCACGAATTCGTGGCTCCTCTTTCCCTTTTTGATCAGGTGGACTCAACCACTTAAGATTCTTTCACTTTTACATTAAGTAAAGTCTTCAAAAGTTACAAGAGGTAGTTCACAAGTGAACTTTACATAGTCTTCATTTTAAAGCTTCTTCTATGACTTTATGGGACTCAAACCAATACTTAGGCTTGTCATAGACTAGCTCCAACAGTCGTCACCCATCCTGATCTAGCTCTGATACCACTGAAAGAACTTGGAGAAGCTTGTAGAAGGTAGAAAAGTGTGTTTCGAAGCGACAACGTTTGGTCAAGCCAACCGGCACAAGACCAGCCCTTGAGCTTATGGAGACTCAAATAGACCTTATAGGCATGCAATAAGTGCAAAGAAACACACTATGTACTTTGGAGCATCACGGAGAATGAGTCAATACAAAACAGATAGGTTCATGGGTAGACTAGCTCAAAAAACTTACTATCTATGGAAGAGACAATGAACTTCAAATGCCCATAGCGACCAGCGTGATTACAATTAGAAAATATCATTTTATGGGAGTGATACACATAGGGTTGAGTGTATGGAATGCACAAAATTATAAGGAATAAGCAAAATATGCTATAGGAATGAATGCGACATTCACCGGTGGTACTTCCTATTTTTCAAGAATACGTAGAGATTGACCCAGAGAGAGAAGAACTGTGATTTCTCCCAATCTACTAAGCCAAATTCTATGAAAATTCATAGCCATAAACAAGACTTTCATACCTTTCTAATGCGTCATCTTGCACTCAATTTGGAGCTCTGGAGAGAGAGCATCAGCCTCTGCAAGATTACTGTTGGCGAAGAAGATGATGCAGAGAACTGAAGGAGCAAGACAATGATGGTCACAAGTGTATGTATATTGCTTCCATGTATTGTACAAGTGATTTCAAGTCTTTATATAGAATCTAGGAGTGATCCATGACTTTTACAAGTGAAATTTGAATTCAAATGAAGGTGGGAATGGTTGTTGGAGGGAATCAATTCAGTTTCCTACAATCTAGGAAAAGTGAAGATCTAGTTTGATCTACTTTTAGGTGATTGATTGCTTGATTCAACCACCACAAAATCGTCAGATTTGGGCTCTATCTTTCTACCTTTACATGTGTAAATCTCAAGGCTTTTACAACGTTAAATGAACGATAAAAAATCTCTCAAGAAATACTTGGGAGCAAGTCTATAGCATGGTCGACTTGCCCATGGGAAGGAGGTAAGCCATGGGGAAGTTCTTTTGGAAAAAAATCCCGATAACTATTTATTAAACACTTAAATTTAAACTTTACATGTTCAGATAAGGGAGACAAGATATAAGAAATTGGATTCATATTATGTACATTGTTCACATCAGTTGGAAGTATCATGAAAACTTTCGCTTTTTGGGTATTTACAAGTTTTTTCAACTCCATGCTAGAAATCAAAGGAGTACTAGGCACATCATGCTCTCCTTGAATTAGATAACGGATTCCATTTCTCTCAAATTCCAAAGTATTAAGCTGATAGCTTCTTTTAAGTGTTTTTCCTAAACCCCAAAGCCATTCTCTACCCAAAACCACATCAGTTCTTTCCATGTGCATGATTTGAGAGTCTAATTTATCTTTATAACCTTGAAATTCTATTTTGAGGTTACAGATCATAGTATCCCAGACTTTCTTGTCTTGACCCTGCATCATAGACACAAGATACTAATGAGGTGACATTTGATGGGGCAACTTTAGTCTCTTCACTAGTGAGTAGTTTAGGAAATTGTGGGTGGCTGAGTTTTCTATCATGACTCTGGCCTTTTCACCACTTATGCAAGCATGAAGTTTGACCAAGTCATGAGGTCCAAACTATTGGACCCACATTGAGTCAAACAAACAACACTGATGCTTGTAGTCTTCGTGAAGGACTTCCACTTTTTTCCAAACTTTACTATTTTCAAGATTCAATATTTGGACTAAGTGTATTCCTGTCTTTTCTTTCCCTCTTATCTCATGGGTGGCTTTTTGTTGTCCCCTAGTCATGCAATTCTTACTAAGATGTCCTGGGTTAATGCACTTAAAGCAAAGATTCTCATTTTTTGCTTTTTCCCAAACCTCAAGGTCTAGCCTAGGTCGTGAAGGTCTAGGGGTTTTAAAGTCATCTTTTTTGATGTGCCTACCTTTCTTTTACCTGGTTTAAATTTTTTATTGTCTCCAACAAGATGAAGTGGTTGTGTTCCAGTTTTAGCATGATCTTCATAGATCTGTGCTAACTTAATAACATCTTCTAAACTTTTTGGAGCACTTCTTTTCACTTCATGTTTGACTTGCTTGTCGAGACCACGGATGAAACCTCTTACCTTATGAAAGTCATCTAGGTTTTGCAATTTAAGTACTATTTCTTGATAATGAGAAATATATAAAGAAAGGGGACGTCCTCTCTGTAGGACTTTGTCCCATTCTTCCCAGTTTCGTTCATCCTCATTTTCTAGTAAGAATTCTTTTTTGAAGAAGTCTTCAAATTGATTCCAAGTTTTTGGGATTCTTTGAGCCTCCTTTAAGCTCATCCACCACTTATAAGCCTTAGGCCCAAGTGATAAACTTGTTTCTAAGACTTGATAAGCTTCAGGGGTGTTTTTTAACTGATGCAAGTCTTTCCATTTTTCTAAAAATGTCAAGACTGCATCTTTGTTTTGGTCTTTATCTTCCCCTGAAAATTGAGGTGGTTTTAAGTCTTTTGCAAAAGATAGGCTTCTAGACTTAATGGCAATATGAGGAGGATTTACTTCATTATCTTTATTTTTTAAAGATACGTTACTATGCAATAGTAAAGGGGCGTCAGTTCCTTTGCTAGATGATGGGTTCCTTGGTTGAATGGACAAAGAACCCATTTGGGCAGGTAAGGGTAAAGATGGACAAATCGTATTAAGAATTTGTTTCATCTTCCCTTTAACTTCATTAATTGAAGTACGAAGGGTACCCATCTCGTTTTGGATTTCTTTGACAATGAACATATCCGCTTGGATATCATTCATTTTTTCATCCAATCCATTCAACTCTTTCTAAATATTTATTTCCTGCCTTTCTTCTTGGCCTATCTCTGGAAGACCTGGAGTATAATCTAATTGTCTACCCCCTTCCTGCAGTGCATAATCCTCTTCCTGCCTAGGTACGTCTAATAACATGTGACTTGCATAGGAATCCCCCATAATTCAGTGAATACTTTGGAATCAACTAGAAATAAGAAAATGCTGTTTCTAATACTGAAGGAAAATAGATGAAAATTAAATCGAGTACTTCCTCGATTTTTTTCTTTTTTGATATCAGCTTCTAGTTGTAGGTCGGCTTGGGCCGCCTTGGACGATTCCCTGCTTCACCGTCTTGGCTGAACTTTCTTAGGCTCTTCAGTCTTCAATCCTCTGCTGCTCGTTCTTCTGGCCGATGTGTGCTTGATTGGTGTTCGTCCGGAGATCGATTCCCCGTGGGTACCGGCTGAGAATATTGTCCTTCTAACTGGAGGTTTCAAGTTCGATTACGAGTCGGCCTTATCTGATGAAGAGATTTTCAATCATAGGCATTGTGGGTTCAATCCTCTAGGGCTATAAAGGGTGGCAGGCAAGTTAGCTACGCCCAACGCTATCCATCACACTGGTACGGGTTCAATTCCCGACGACAGTGGCTACAAAAATCTCAATTGCCTTGCGTGTTCAAAATGTGCATGTGGCCATCTGATGAAGTAATCTCTTTCTTTAATGCCAAATATCTTCATTTCTCCACAGACGTAGGCTTCACAGTCGATAGGATGTCCTTTTGCAGAGTGGATGTGATTGGATGACCCAGGCCTGTGCTTCTTAGAGCTCTACGCGCACAACATGAATTGAATATCCAGGGGGCGGGCAATGCACCAGAAGCTTTGAATGAGCAGGAAGATGTTCTTGCTCTGGCCTTGAGAGTCGGTGGCTGAAATGCCACGTAGGCTTTTGAAGAGTTGGGGTCACGTCCAGTCAGCCAGTCTGAAGGGGTGCGCTTTCTAGCCCTCCATCGGCTGGAGGGTCCTCCTCTGCTTGGGGGTTGGTTGGAGGCTTTACCCACCTAGAGCTCAATTAAATGCAATCATCAATTACAGTCAACAACACTCAGGGCAGGCGCGCGTGCAGTCAAAAAAAAAGATGACACTATTGCAGGTGCAGATAACATTGATGCGAGAGAAAAACATTTTTTATTTGAATGAGCCACAACTAGGCATAATATTCAAGGACTTCACTTGAGTGCACTTCCCAATAAAAATAATTGAGACAGCGTGAGAAATTCACACAAAGATTTCATAACAGCTCCAAAATTTACCATAGATTCAAAAGAAGAGGACCTGCATAGGAATCAAGAAGTACTTGAAAAAGAACTTGGCTCTGATTACCACTGTTGTGAAAACTTCTTCCTAGAGTATAGCATCCACCACGAAGTTTGTGAGTACGTATCCACCCATCCAACTCCACCCATATATATGCCAAAGGTCCAAGAGTTGCATGTCTTAATTTTTAGCCATGTGTCCTTCCAAGTGTCCTTCATGTGGATACTTTCCAAAGAGAATCACATGGCTTCTATTTCAATTGAAGTCTTTCTTTCACGTACAAGTCAATGTGTCACTTGGGAGAAGCTTCTCCCAAGACTAAGGTTTTATTCCCTTAGGTTAATTATTCCTAAGGTAAGAAACCCTTCAATTGAGACTTCTATGAAATAAAACCTCAAGGGTTAAATCCAAGAAACATAGGTTCCTTTTTGGAGGGTCTAACCCATGATTTATACAAAAAAATCTTTCCCAAGGAGAAGAAGAATGTAAAAGTAAGTCTATGTTCTAAGGGTCCGACCGATTCAGATATATCTGAAATCGGACATCATTTGGTCACTCATGTATGGATAGAATCTCGAGACTACACTTAAGCATAGCCTAGTGGTTAAGTCTCTAGGTTGTGAAGGCAAAGGTCTTGGGTTCAACCCCCATGGGCAGCATGGGGAGAGTGTTTTGCCCAAAGATCTCTAGAGCCTTCTAACTCAAGTTAACATGAGTGAACTTGAGTCTCAAGTGGCGAGTACACTAACAACTAGTGGACTCTAGTGGAAGGTACTAAAGCAGTGGTCGAGGTCCCTCTAACCACTAGTAGACTCTAGCAGAAGATAATAAAGGAGTGGAGGATATTGCACATGAACTAGTAGACTCTAGTGGAAGATATTTAAGGAGTGGAGGAGATTGCACATGCACTTGTGGACTCTAGTTACATTTGTGGTCCTCGTTGATTCAAACAGCTTTATATACAAGCATATGGTTGGGAGGAGAGCCATCTCTCTAGCAGGTGGTGGTCGTAATCTTTAGTTTCTTACAATGAGGGCACTTTTTTCCCTCCTTAGGAGGTTTTTTTCTCAAGCTTGTATATATGCCTATAGCCCTAATGGGTTACTAATCTCTGTACATTCCCTTGGTAATACATTAAGTATTGTGTGTTGTGCTCCAAGCTTCTTCTTCTTCCTTGTGTTGTTTGTATGCTTCCATAGACCTCAAACTCCAACAACAAGTTTGGTTGCAATGGTGTGATTGATTTCTCACCCTTTCATACCCATATCTACTTTAGGCCCAAAACTAGTTCTTGAATTTTGTTTTTCTATTTCGTATAGGGTTGCCTTCTACTATTTTGTTTGCCTCTGTGGTTAGACTATTGTGGCTACATTAGTCTTTGAAAAAGAAGAGAGATCCACTAGCCTTCGAGCCTGTTCTTCCATGATTGATTCCTTTTGCATCATAGAGCTTTTGACACATACAACATCTTCTTCTCTAAGATTATTCTTAGAAGAACTAGGAGAATGTGTGATAACTCAATTTTTGATCATGCAATTCCCTAATTGTAATATAATGCATTGTTCATGTACCCAAACTTGAAGAAGTTGACTTCTTAGGTTTAAGTTGACTACATGGTCATAGATCCAATGTTGATCGAAGACAAGTGGTTCCATAAGGTTCTCATCTTGACACACTAGCATTTTGATTGTCATTGGGACATCTTAAAGCTAGATGCAAAGCTTCCCCTCACCCAAACAAGGGGTTTCCACACCTCCCAATCCTATGAGATAGGCTTCTATGAAATCAATGTTCAATTGCAGGTCTTGGCAGTATGAGAGTCTCACTGCACTAGGTGCTGCATCTGAGTCAATCAAGGCTCTCACAATCCTTACACTCTTACCGTGTCCTACCTCTATGGTCACAGAGGGATGTCGATCGATTATTCAAGGAGCAATCACACCTGATGTTTGGCACATGGCCATGTGTTATCTTGGGCATGGGGATTGACATCTAGGCCTTGTCACCTTAACATATTTTACCTAATGTGCTCTCTAGCCTCTACCTATGCTTCTTGTCTAACCCTTAACTCTTCTTCTTTTTGCATCTTAGCCATGTTGAGTCTCACTAGCATATCCTCTATAAGAGGTTCTTGATCTAGCTTGACTCGGCCTCCACTTATATAGTTTGGCAAGATGTCATCTTCTAGAGTGACCAGTTGAACCACATCACTAGTCGAAATTCTATTAATGACCATGGGTCAATATCCTCATTTTTTCAATTTACGTGCATGCTGCTTTTGTGACAACACAAGGTCTCCCTCTTTCAATCCTTTATCCTTGGGTGGGCATCAAAGTATGCCTTTTGTCTTTTCTTTGCAGTGTAGATGCCTACTACCACTCGTAGCCTAGTCTCACCTAAGCATTCTATGGTGATAGGATTACTATTTATAAGTTTGTTGGTGGATACTCAGAGTAAGATGATGAGTAGTTCTGCATTGTGGGAGCGATTCGTGATGACTGGTGGATTAAGTCAATCATCTTGCTAACAACGTATGCAGGGTGACTATAGCAGAACAAGTATTTTTTACTAAGGACTATAAGGCAAAGCATTTCTATATCTATTGACTGCGTCTATATATGATGGAAGGATCAATTCTTCACTAGTTACTTTATCTTTAGTAATTTTTGTTTCGTTTAAGTCTATTTGAGAACTATTGGTATTTCTATTAACGGAAGGAGGGAATAGAATTTCACTATTTTCAGGGCTAGGTAACACAATGGAAATTAAAGGTAATACTCTAGACAATCTATGATCATACTCTAATGAATACAAAGTTTCCTCTACAATTTTATCCTTAACTACTTCTTCAATTTCCGTATTTTTTGTAACATTAACTTATAATGGACTAGGAAAAAGTAATTCAAACAAAGATGAAGGTAAAGAAGTATTACTAGATGATGCTTCGTCAGACATATAAGATAAAATGCAAATAGATTAATATATATATATTTTAATTATATAAACTGTTTATATGAATGATGTCCTATACAAAAGCTAAACAATAGAATTCTAGTTAAGTATATTTTCCTTTCCACTCTTCAGTTCTTCAATCCTTCTTCAACAAAGGCTGCATATCATCTGAAAAATAACATGAGAACCATAAGTATGCTTTCATAAAATATTAAACCCTCTTTAAAACTTAACATATTAAAAACTCATGTTAATATAAATTAATTAACTCTTCTAATACATATATATCATAAGTACATACATTCATTTTAATATACACATTGTAATAAATATATTTCATTCATAAACACATGAACACTAATCACTCATGCATTATATACTTGCACATGCCTCAAACATTCATTCATGCATAACTTAAGCATACATCTTATATTTCATATGCATACATAGGCTTCATACACTTAACATGCATATACGTACATACTACACATACTAACATACATCTATATGAACATTCCTCTCATGCATTCCTACACACTTACTAACATATAATGTGCTCACACATATACATACACTTATGCATACATGCATACATAGATAAACTAACATACTTGCACACATGCACTCACGTATACATGCAAACATACAGTTGCATACATTTCACTTGCATACACATGTCTCATGCATTCATGCATCAGTACTCATGCATCCATATACCTCTAACATACATGTATATAAAATCATGCATTTATTAACATACATACATGAACATACGTACACTCATACATGAACATACATACACTCATACATGAACATGCATACATACATACACACACATGCAAACATATCTCACATGCATACATGCACATGCATTAACTAACATACATACTAACATGCATGCATGAACATGCATACATGAACATGTATACTAACATGCATACATGAACATGCTTACATTAACACACATACATGCATACATGCACACAGATAAATTCATTTAACTAACATGCATAAACACTAATTCATATACATAAACATATATACTTACGTATCATGCATGCAAAACATCTAACATGCATGTACTAATGAACATCTATCATGCAATAACATATACATACACTAACATGCATTAACATATATATAAGTATTAGCATTTAATATGCATGCACTAACTATGCATACATTTACTAACATTTAACATGCATTAACATATGCATGTACTAACATCTAACATCTATGCACTAACTAACATCTAACATGGATTAACATATGCATGTATTAACATGCATTAACTCATTTACATGCACTAAGATTTTCCATGGATACATGCTCTATCATTTAACATGCATCTAATGCATTTATCATAAGCTAAGTATGGGTTGGAGAAGTTTGGATAATGGATAAGAAAAGGAAATGAAAAGTTATGATTAGATAGGATGAATTATTGGATAAGGAGAAGTTGGATAAATATGATGAAATCTTTGAGAAAGATAAGGGATAATGGCTAAATGGATCCTTCTTTTGATAAGCTAGGAAACATGAAAGAGGTTTAGGAAATCAAATTATATATTCAATATGTAATAAATTTAGTTAATTGAACACACACATACCCTTCATACCCTCCCTTTCATACCAAATATACATAATAAATACTTTAGTCATTCATATCATTCATCTCAAACAAATATACTTAATGCATATGCTTGTCATAAATTAAATGAAAAAACATTAACACTTAGTACATGAAAATTAAAATAAAAAATGTAATAATCCTAAAATAAGTTACTAATTAAAAAACATACACACATAAGTACATATACACACACATACATGCATACACACACATACATGCATACACACACATACATAAATCATATATATTCACATACATAAATACACCATATATATTCATACTATATATTCATAAACCATATTTATTTCATATAATTCTAATATATATTTAATAAATATTATTTACATTAATATATGAAAATAAACATATAAAATATGTATTAGTAGAACATAGAATATATATAAACATAATATAAATAAATAAGGAAAGGAGTAAAATCTTAAAAAAATAAAAAGAAAAGAAATAAAAAAAACCTTCTCTCTCATTCTCTCTCTCTCTCTCTCCCTCTCTCTCTTTCTCTCTCTCTCTCTCTCTGTCTCTCTCTCTCTCTCTACTACGCCTGCCGGCTACAGGGGAAGGGAAGAAGAGATTAGAATAAACTAAAATAAAATAAAAAAAAGTAAAAAAAACATCTCTCTCTCTCTCTCTCTCTCTCTCTCTCTCCTGCGCGTAGTGCACTGCCGCCGACAGAGATGAGAGGGAAAGGGAGGAAGAAAGAAAGGGAAAGATGGAGTTAAAAAAGAAAAAGAAAATCAAAAGAAAAGAAGAAAGGAAAAAAAAGAAAGGAAAGAAGAAAATAAGGGAAAAAGAAAAAAAAATGCCCCCTCTGTAACTGCGTCGTCATGAATTAAAAGCAAAAAATTTTGATTTGAATTGAATGAATTGCAAAAATAAGAGAGATGGTCTTCTCTCTCCTCCTGCCAGAAGGACAACATGGAAATGAGTGCACAAACAACAATAGCCTAGAGCATAGAGTAAATAAAGTACCTGAAAAATAACATGAGCTTCTGAATACGACTCCCCTCCTTATATACATGAGAGTAGCCCACCATAGCCCACATTTTCCCTAAGTTAACTGGATCATGCAGCCTACAATTACTCCACATCAACTCAACTTCTCTCAACCAAAAAATAGGCGTGGGTTTTTTCTCCTATTCTTTTTCCCAAATTCACAATAACCACTTAAAATAAATATCCACTTGACCTTAGACTTTTATCATCCATTTAGATTTAAATAAATGCAACCCTTCAATTCTTTTTAATTATTTATTCACTTTATAATTAATTAAATTAAACCTATCAATTATTAAATTTAAATATATTTCCATAACCTTAATATTATTTAAATAATATCAATTACTAACTAACATATTTAATTATTCATTTACATTTAAAATATTTGCTAAGGTTTCATTTTAATACATTTTACCCTATCCATTAATTCATTTTGAGACTAAAACCTACTTAGTTAACCTCTTAACCATAGGTTTATTTTGTACTACCCTTAAACCATGTTTTTAACCCTCAACTAACCCATAAACTAAACTTCTACCCTTCCAAAACCCTTTAGATTTATTAATTAAACCCTTAATTATCCTTGAAATTAAGCTTATACCCTACAAAACATATTCAGACCCTATATTTGACCCTTGAATACCCTTGAATTTACTTTCAAACTTCAAATAAACCCTTAACTAATCCTTAATTACTAATCAATACCCACAACTACATTTGAAAACATCTTTTTTTTAATACTTCCCATCTTTGAACTGATCATCAAAACTTCTTATCCTGCAAAATTTAAAATCAAACATAAGTTAAAATGTTCATAAATTATTCAAACTTAATTTAATCAATTAATGTTTTAATTTTAATAATATTTTAAAAGGAATAAATTCTTTCTGATAGCATAGTGAGTATTCATCTGGGAAAATAAACATACTACCTCTATAATATAGACCCCTAACCATCCCAAGAACCCAATAGTGGATTTATTTTGATATGTGGTATTTGCTGAAAATTCAGTTTTCCCTCTACTTGAATGCAAAAAACAGCCAACAATTAGCTCACAAGATGTGTTGGATACACTCATACCTTTGTTCCAAGATGGTGCACTTGACTATGGCCATGTAGACTAGTCAATTGAGGCTCAAAGGGCTAAAACATTATAGCAAAATAGTGATGAAAATGTAGAGAAATTCCAGCCAAACATGGCTGAACTTTTTCAGCCAAAAATTCTCAAAACTATTGGAAATTTCCAGCCACATATTGCTGAATATTTGCATCAAAATATGGCTGAAAATGAGCATAAAATTCAGCCCACACATGATGTACATATTGAAGATGTTTAACATAATGAACACATATCTATCAAGAGTGCACAAACTATGCCAAAGTGGCTGAAACAAACTTTGCAGGTAGCAAATTGAGTGCACCTTTACTTGGTAGAACAAGATCAAGCTCTCACAATGCATCAAGTAATTTTGTGGAGTATTCTCTTATTGCTACAACATGTAATGAAGACCCACTTTCTTTTGAAGATGCATGTGACGATCCACAATGGATGAGTGCTATGCAATCATAAATGGATTCCATGTTCCTTTTGTGCGAGCGAAGCGAGCACCATACTTCACTTGTATCAGAGCAGTTCGAGGCAAAAGCTTTGTTACTTTTGTGCGAGCGAAGCGAGCACCCCCCCTAAGGCTTTCTCGAGGCTTACGAATAAGGCGGTGACCAAGGCATAGACCTTGGCATACCTTGTCATCCGAGTCACCGAAGTCACCGTTGGCTGCGCACGAGGGAGGACGTCAACGATCAAGGAATATAGAGGTTCCCGGTACTTCCCGGAGGTCACCCATCCTAGTATTGTTCCCCCCAGAGCTCGCTTAACCGTGGCAATCTCTTGCCCCTAAGCTACACTCTTGTGGTGTTTGAAGAAGGGGAAAGACTCAGGTTGACATTAGCTTGAACAAGTTTTGGTCCCTCAAAGCTTCATTCTTTGCTTTCAAACCCTATTTCTGAAGCATTTTTGGGATATCTTTTGGAGCCATTTTGGTGTAGTTTTGCACATAGTTCTCTTCACATAGGTCCAAGAACATCAAGAAGAGTGTTCTTTGTACTTCTCAAAAAATAAATATCAACCTTTGGGGATGCATTTTCAGCCACACTCGTAAAACTACAGGTTTCTCGAGAGGTTTTTAGTTTTGGTGGGAGCAGCCACTACAAATTTATGCAAGCTTTTTAAGCCTAAAACATGAGAGTTGACAGACACTTGCAAGTGTTATTGGCTAGTTTTTGGGCTGTGTATTAAGCCTTTTAGTGTCATTTTATTGCATATATTGAGCACATACACACCATGTACGCTTCTATGGACACCGCTTATGTACATCCATGTGGTCATTGATATAGCGATTACGTTCTTTGCATAAAGCCTTTTATGTTTGATAAAGAGGGTCGTGGTGAGGTTTTCTTAACTAGGAGACACAGAGATGTCGGGGTCTCTTTGGTGATGCAAGTGGAAGACTTACCCAGCCTCGCCATAGGAGATGTATTATATTTGTTCATAGGTGCTTGATAAGCCTAGTTGGCTTCTATTGGGTAGTTGATTATATGCAGTGGAGTTAGTGATTCATTATGCAGGTAGACATGTCAGTACTTCACTTTTATGATACTTTGACACTAGTCATATGCTAATTTTGCAGAGGATACTCTAGCAAAATGTTTCCAGATTTCTGGTTTAGTCAACTATACAGTGGTCAATTTACTCCTTGATACACTTATTTGTTGGTGTTGGACTCTTCTAGCTCCATTGTCATTCTATTCAGTTCTCTACCATCATGGCATCAGAGGTCTGAGGCACATCTAGTGGATCAGGGTCTAGTGCTAGTGTTCCGAGGAGGAGCTATAACTTGCAGGGCAAATATCATTTTGAGATCCGAAAATTTGATGGCACAAACTTTGTTCTATGGAAGAATCAGATTAAAGATGCGCTGATTCAAAGGAGGCAATGGAAGCCAGTAAATGGGATTTCAAAGAAGCCTGCTGACATGGATGAAGATGATTGGGATGAGTTAAATGAAATGGCCAGGTCTGCCATTCGCTTGCACCTGGCGGACAATGTTTACTTTACAGTATTAGACTGTGAAAGTGTAGAGGATCTTTGGAAGAAGTTATGCAATACATATGAGAAAGAGACGGCATCAATTTAAGTGTATCTGATGAGAAGATTATACGACCTTCGTATGAAGGACACAGATAGTGTTGGTGCTCATCTAAATGAGTTTGATGCTATATTCTCCTAGTTACAAGCTCAGAAAATGGATGTGGATAATGAAATGAAAGTAGTATTGTTGTTATGCACCCTGCCATCATCATGGGATACGTTTTGCACAGTTATTAGCAACAGTGCACCTGGTGGTAAACTCGTCTATGATGACATATGTGGAGCACTCTTGAGTGAGGAGATTCATAGAAAATCTATGGTTGGCACTCAGAGTGGAGATGCATATAATGTTCATCATTCTTACCAAGGAAAGAATCAACAACGTGGCAGGTGGAAGAACAAGGAAAAGAATGGTCAATGGAATAAGAGTAGAAGTAAATCAAGGAAGACGAATATCGAATGCCATTATTGTCATAAGAAAGGACACATGAAGAAAGACTGTTATGCATTAAAGAATGCTAAAGGTAAAGGACAGAATGTTGATGGGCATGTTAAACTGTTACCTGCACCATCTACTTCGACTATGAAGATTGAAGAAATTAATGCTATTTTTGATGATGCTAATGTGTTGACACTTGATAGTACTGTGCCATCTGAGGCACTTATGGCTGATTCTCTTTCCCACACCTGGCTGCTAGATTCTCGTGCTTCTTTCCATGTGACACCACATAGAGAATGGTTCTCTAGTTATGCAACAAAGTCTCTTGGTACCATGAGACTTGGTGACTCTTACCAGTGTGATGTTGTGGGGATTGGAGATGTGGTTGTGCAGTTCATTGATGGTTCAAAATTTACTATGCATAATGTACGCCATGTACCTCAGTTATCATGCAGTTTGATGTCAATTGGTCAACTTGATGACCTTGGTTACAAGGTGGTCATCTATGCTCAGTCCTTTCGTATATCAAAGGGCAATATGGTTATTGCAAAAGGAAGCAAAGTTGGCTCACTTTATCCTTTATTTGTATCACAAAAAGAACACTTGTTAGCTGTTACTGAACAGCCTATGGCTTGTATTTGACATGGTTGTTTGGGCCATATATCTCGTAGTGGAATGGAAAATCTTTCTCGTTCTGGCTACTTACCTGTTGTTAGAAGAAGTATTTTTTGAAGGGAAATTATTTGAAAATGTCAAAAACTTGTAGAAATATTTATACAAATGATGTAAAAATGAGAAAGAGTCTTCCTCATGTAAATTAGAATCATATATATTTTTTCTAAAATTTTTGGAACCTCTTTGATAGCATATTTTTAGATTAGAAGGGAAAAGGACCAAAATTCAAGTGTGAAAGAGGACACTTGAAAATGTATAAAAGATAATTTCCTCTATTTTGAGAGGGTTGGTTGTATTATTTTTGCTATCCAAGTAATGTGAAGAGCTCTCCTACAGAAAATTGTGTTTCTCCCTTTCATGTACTTTCTTTTGATTTGTTGAGTCTATTCTTTGTGTGATCCATGGAATTTGTGAGCTTCAGTTGTGTATTTCTGAGTAATGTGTATGAAGAGAGATGATTCTTGGTGTAATGAGTAAGAAAGTGTAGAAGAACAAAGCTGGGCATGAAAATTCTCAGTTTTCATAGAATCGCAATTGTATCGTCTATGTGATACAGGTACTCTTTTTGAAATTTGACTTCATAATTGTGTTCTACTGTGGAAACATCACACTTTAGGCACAAAGATCATTGAGAATGCTGTTGTATAGCTCAAGATAATCAAAACCCTAGATATTTTTGTCCTTCTTCATAATTTCTCAGAAAAACAGTCATTTAACTCTTATTCTTGGATTCTATTAACTATAAGGGGCTATGGTCTTTGTATACTTCCCGGATTGACAATTTAAAGATGTGTAGTTGATCCTTTATGCTAAAATGATTGGAGAGGACAACTCCAAAGGGTAACAACAAACATTTTTTGGCGCCGTTGCCGGGGAGCAGAGCAAAAGATTCATTGAAGTTTGGACCTTGTTGGATCTTCCATTGTTGATGGTATTTGAACACACTGAAAAGGTACTACTCTATAATCAAGAAAGAAACAATGAAAAGGTAGGTTTCTTTGCTTGTCTTTTGGGAAAAGAAAGCATGAGTTAACCTTTTGGGATAAGGAAGTTGTGAAATTCTTGCAAATTGATAGTTACTCATACCTTTTAAGAGTAAAGTGAAGGTGTGTGAAAAAAATTGAATCAAGATTGTTGAAGGGAAGGTAAAATGTGACTATCTTTGCATTTGTAGAGTGCTTTTTGACCAAGTACGAAGCAAATTTGTTAATCTTGGAAAAGATGACATGATTGCAATGAGGAAGGTCAAGTAAAGTACCTATGTACAAATGGATAGATCTATTTGTTTAGCCAAGGCAAAACAATAATCTTGAGAGAAGATTTATTTGCATCTTGAAAAAAAAGGAGTGTGTTTGAGTTTATCTTTGCATGAATTGATAATTGTACTTCTTAGCACATATTTTCTTGGAAAGCTCTACTTCAAAACTGATCACATTGCAAGCATAAAAGAGTATAACCAATCATGAAACAAAAGATCAATGGATCTTGAAACAAGAAAACCCTAAGTGAAGTGTTCACCTTGATTTAGGGCAAAATTTTAAAAAAAAATCATAAAATTCATTAAAAATTCAAACAAATTTCTTTTTTCTTAGGAAGTTGGATAGGAGGACTGCTATGGGAAGTGGGAAGTGAAAAGTGAAAGAAACGAAATCTAGAAATTAAAAGAAAATAGAAAATGTCTAGAGTAGAAGTTGCTGTTTAAATTTTTCAAAAAAAATATCTTTGAATGAGTTTGGTGGTGTAGTTGCAGGTGACAAGTAATCTAGAGTTGGTGAAGAACATTGAAGAGGACTAGGTGGAAAGAAAAGTCAAAAAGTGCAAAAGCTTGAAGTTCAAAAAAACACGATTCTCTTCACAGGATCGCAATTTTCAGTAAGATAAAGAATTTGACTTATTTTGCACTATTGGGTACTGAGATAAGTGATTTTTAAAAGGTTTCATAAGTTGCATGAGTAAAGAAAATCAAATTTCAAAATTTTAGTAAGAATTGAGCATCAAATGATTAGATTGGAGAATTGGGTACAGAATCGCGATTTTCATCAATAGGATAAAGAGAGCAAATTTTGTTGGAAAGGATAAGATTTGTGAATCAAAACCACAAACTTGCTAAGGGGCAAGAATCATACAATGAAAAGTTAAAATTTTGAAAAATTCACACACAATCGCGATTGTCTGAGGACTATAAAAGTTAGAAATCTCAGAAAAAATATTCATTTGAGTGAAAAAGAGAGTGAGAGGAGCTAACAGAGTCGCGATTTTCTGCAAATACAAAATTTTTAGACTTTTCTTGATCAGGCAGCAAGGTAATTTTCTTACAACAAGTTTTTGCATAATTACAAGCTTAACATTTTGATAAAAGCACAAAAAACACAAAAAAATGTTAAAAAACATGGAATCGCGACTTTCTGTTTTTTGAATTTTTTGGTGGAAAAATTTATTGTTTTGACAAAAGTCCTTTATTGCATGTCATTATTTTACTAAAGCTCTTCCATTAGAGTAAAAAGATATCAGCAAACAAAAACCAAAAATTTACAAAATTTTGATAGAATCACGATTATGTAATCAAACACAAAATCATTCCCTAATCAAACACAAAATCGCGATTCTCAAAATACAATTTTCATAAGAAAATCGTGTTTTTTAACGATTGTGAGAAATCACGATTGTCTGGGAACAAAATCGTGAAAAACACGATTCTATTCATAGAATCGTGAAAATCACGACTCTATTCATAGGATTGTGAAAAATCACGATTCCCTTCACAGAATCGTGAAAATCAGGACTCCCTTCACAAAATCATGAAAGACACGACTCCCTTCACAGGATCGTGAAAAAATCACGATTGTTTTCACAGAATTGTGAAAAACACGATTCAATTCACAGAATCGTGAAAATCACGACTCTATTCATAGGATCGTGAAAAATCACGATTCCCTTCACAGAATCGTGAAAGACACGACTTCCTTCACAGGATCATGAAAAATCACAATTGTCTTCACAGAATCGTGAAAAACACGATTCTATCCAAAGAATCGTGGAAATCACAATTCTATTCATAAAGTCGTGCCAAACACGACTTCCTTCACAGGATCGTGGAAATCATGATTGTCTTCAGAGAATCATGAAAAACACGATTCTATTCACAGAATCGTGAGAAAGACGATTCTATTATTAGAATCGTGAAAAAGACAATTCTCTTTCACAGAATCGTGAGACAATCTAGAATCTTCTCAAGATCGTAGAAAAGACGATTCTATTCACAGGATCGTGGAAAACATGATTCTCTACATAGAATCGTGAATTAGTTGAATGATTCTGAGATCTGGTAATAAATTGTTCACACCTGATAAACAAGAATTAAAAAGGAAGGAGATAGAGACAGTGACAAGAAATTTACAAGAAAAAGATTTAGGGTAGGAAAATAACATGGAAAACCTAAATGAGACCAATGAACTTTCTGAAACTAGTGATTATAGAAATATTCGCAAGTATATGTATACAAATAGGTGTGGAACCTATGTGTATCAAGATGGTATGCATAAGTTTCTCATTAGGTTGAGAAACTTAGAAGTTCCCTTAAATATAACAGCAGTAGCACAATTTTAGGATGGAAGATATGAGGATAGATAGGGATGTGTATACATATTCTCAGAAGATCCAAAAAACTCTAATGATTTAGGGCAATGTGCAGACAAGAGACCTTGGGAACAAAACCTAGGGCAACCAAATTTTCCAAGACAAAATGAAACTCACATTAATATTGAACAATAACAAGGTAGGAGAGTACACACTTCCCCAAATCCTTTTGAAAGAGAAGCAGAAGGAATTAATGATTTTTCAATCAGAAGGAGACATCAGTTGCAAAATCAAGGAAGAATGCTTAGGCCCTATCAAGTAGCAAAATGCATGAAGAACCAATATGAGGGATATTCTGATCCTCATGCCCATGCTGCAGAATTCAGACAATTAATTAGGGTAGAAGAAGTAGAGGATTACAAAGTACAATTTGAAGCATTTGGTCTAACCCTAACTGGACCTGCACTATCTTGGTTCATCCCATTGAGAAAGGAAATGTATCCAGATACTGAATCTTTCCTTGAAGCCTTCATAGGGGAATTCTCAAAAAGTGGAATAAAACATAGTACAACTACCCTAATACATAGTTTTAAACAACAAAAAGATGAAAATGTCAGAGAGGCAGCTAGGAGATTCAAGAAATACATTGATAGATGTCCAAGAGAGGAGGTACCATCCATGGCAAGACAAGTATCTCTATTCATAGAAGGACTGAGAAGTGCACAATTGAGAACCTTGGTGTATTATAGGAGATGTCCTGATCTAGGAGCATGTGTGAAAGAAGCAATAGACTTAGAGGATAACAGAGGACAAGATCTAATAGCATTGGATCAACCAAGAACAAATGAAGATAAAATCCCACTAGCAGAAGAATTAGCACAAGCCATTGCTAAAGCCCTAGAAGCCGGCACCAAGACAAATTTGATGAACACCAGGATAGCAACAAATAAGAAATGTTATAACTGTGGAGAAAATCATTTGGTACAACAATGTCCTTACCAAAAACCACAACATTTGCAAGATATAAAAACACTCAAATATTGTATATTAGAAAGAAAATGGACAAACACATTAGAAAGAAAATGGACAAACCATACCAGAGAAGAGTGCTTCTACAATAAACAACCCATTAAAGAAAGAGAATATTTGAACCAACACAATTTACAAAGAGAATCTGGATTTGTTGAGCAACCAAGAACTGTACTTGGACAACAACCACCTTTACCAACAAATGTAGTACGAGTAAAATACACACCAATAGAAGAAGAAAGCTCAAGACTTAGATCATCTTATAGAGAGGATTATCATTGGAATGAAGGATATCAGGAAGATTGGGAAGGATATGAACAGAGAGAACCAGAACTGCAAGCCCTGGACTTAGGAAATGGGAGAATTGAAATGGACACAGCCACATTCATGTACATAACTAATAATTACATGTCCACTCAGAAACCTCAATTCAAAGGGAGTCAAAAGATAACTTGTTATAGATGTGGGGGAGAACATTTCATTAGAGACCGCCCACAACCTCCTACACTAAGAATAGAAGGAGCCTATTGCAAGGATTGTGGTAGGGAACACTTAATAAAGGATTGTCCAAGAAACCCTCAAAAACAACAGAACACATCTAGTAACATACCATTAAAAACAGTTAACATAATGGAGCAAGAAGAATTGAGTGACCATGACCAAGTGACTATAAATGTTATAACAAGAGCACAAGCTAAACAACAAGAAACAACAAAGGAGACACATACACAAGAACATAAGAAAAATCCATTTACAAAAGAAAAGAAAAACAGACAAAAAGGAAGATGGGAAAGAAAAATGAGAATGGGTAAAAATTTGGAAGAAGAGACTATGGAACAGACAAACAATAGCCAACCACAAAACACACAGACTCAGGAAGAGACAAAAAATTCACAAAGTCTAGAGACTCTAATAAGAGCATACAAAGGAAGAATTCAAGATGGACCAAATCCTATAGATCATGTGATGGCATATCCTATGCCAGGTTTAGAGGATGAAAGGATGCAAAGATGTAAACAAATCATACAAGAAGCACAACTCAAAATGGGGGAACCAGACAATTATCAAACAATAGTTGAAGGAGCAAGTGCAACAGAAACCAGGAAAACTATTTATCAAGAAGATAATTCACAAATAACCTTTCAAATCAATATAGACAAACACTGTACAATTTTATACCACACCACAATGGAGGAAATAGTAAAACAAAATCCTCACTTACAACACAATATGAAAAAGTGGGAAACAAAGTCGAAGAAGTTAGATCCACAGCAACAAGAATTGGAAGAGTTGTTGTACATACCTATTGATAAAATAGGAGGATATTGTGAAGGGGAAGAAGGAAACTCAACTCTGAGAATACAATTTGGTGAGAATCATGCGAAGGCTATATTAGACAGTGGATCAGGAGTGGCTATCATGACTAAACAAACTTGGGAAAAATGGGGAAAAAATGAGTTAATACCCACTAAAATGAGATTACAACTTGTAGATGGACACATAGAAAAACCCCTAGGAATATGGGAAAAAGTGATTGTAGAAATATGTCGAATCGAGATAGAGCATACTTTTGCCATAGTTGAATTCCCACAATCCACTTCATATGAAATTATCCTAGGAAGACCATTTATGAGACAAATGCAAATTATGCAAGATTGGGGTAATGATTGCCTATATCTTCAAAGCAAAGGAAGGATAACTAGGGTGAATTAAGAAATGATCAGTATTGTGACATGTCCCCTCAAGAATGGTTCAAAGTACATCAAAATCAGGAATTGAGTGAAAAATCAGGGAGTGAAGAGCAGAATGAGACAGAGTCATCAATGTGGAAATGTAATGTGATAAGGAACCTCACAGATAAAAAAAGAAGGTTAAGAAAAGGAGATTGTGTAGGAGAAAGGAAATCATAGAATGAGAGCTATATACCACAAAGATTCAAAGATGAAGAATTTGAGCCTTATGGTTGGAATCAGATCTTGACCACCATGGACTTAACTAATGATGAATATGTGGGAGTGAAATTCCAAAATGAAGAAGGATATGATATCTTTCACATAGGAATACAAATGATAAATCAAAAACAGAAGAAGACCAGGAGGAAGGAATAATATTAAAAACTGGGAAAAAACAATATCTAGAAGATGTGGAAGCTTTAGATGCAATAAACGACAAAATCTCAGGAACATATAGAAAAAATAAACAAAAAGAAATGGAAAAAGAGCAGAAAGTTGAAAAAAATAAAAAAATAATAACAATCCACCTCAAACAAGTAAGGAACAATTGTATACTTATTTGACTCAAGGAAATAATAAGAGGGCAATCTATGAAGCCCAATATCAGAAAATGTTCGAAGACTATTCATGTAAAGCAACTGATTGGATACAAGAAGAAGTGGAACACTATGAAGAGTTACATGATCAGATGATGGCTGTAGAATCTGAAGAGGTTTTTGTTAAAAAGGAAGTAGAATTGTTGGCAAAAAAGAAGCTGACCAAGAAGAATAAGGGAAAAGCAGCTGAACAAGCACAAAGGAAGGAGACAGAAAAATTGTCAATAGAAGAAAAAAAGCAGGAGGAATCCATTGTACTAGAGGAGCAAAGAATGGACAAATCAGGGATAGCTAGTGGGATAGCTGGTTTCTCACAGTTCTCTTCAGATTCAGATAGTGACATTGAAAACTTTCTTTTGAAAAGTTTAAATTTCTCAGTACCTAGCACACCAATAGTGACAGTACAAGTCTCTGAAAAAAGAAAAACACCAGAAGATATGAGTCAAAAGTCACATGGAATAGAGGTCCATGAAGAAGCAGCAAAACAGGTTAGTCCTAGAGAAGAGAAAAAGATACTAAAAGGAAAAGCAGTAATCATGGAAGAAGAGGTTGAAGCAAGGAAAGAATTCAGTTGTGGATTAGTGGACACAGGGTTTAAAGCAATATGGACAAAACCATCTTAGCAAACCTATTTCAAACTAAATGAGAATGAGGAAAAGCTAGAAGCAGAAAAGGAAGTTTAGGTATGCAGTACATTGCATAATAAAGAAGATAAAGATCAGATTGAAGAAACAGAGAGAGTATTGGAAAAGGTAGATTTCAAAGAGATTAAAGAAGGGAACACAGAAAAAGAAATAGACCAAAGTATAGAAGACATACTTTATGATTGAAATCATAATGAGGAGTTCACAACTACAGAAGATCAGGAAAAAGAAGAAACATTAGATCTTATGGATATAGATGAGCAAGAGGAGGGACAAAAGGAGCAGCAAATGAATGATCAGGTAAAACTCTCAGTGGAGATTGATTCAACCTCAACTCAGGATAATAAAGTACAGGAAAAGGAAGAACATGTCATTGAAGAGAAACAACAAGAAATGGAGAAAAGGAAGGCAGAAGAGTTGGAGATAATGAAAGAAATATCAGATCATGAGAAGGAAGAGGATCAGACACCAGAGTATGAGGAAGATGTTGCAGACAAAGAAGAACTAAAGGAAGAGAAGCAGATAGAAGTAAAACAAATAGAATTGGAAACTGGGTTAGAAAGGATACCCAAAGTTATCAGGTCTGCTTGTAAAATTATCATGAGCAATATAGAGCAATTCAGACCATCTAGTAGGAATATGATTATATCAGGAATGGTGGCTGAATCAGAGTTTGTAAAAGGTAGTAGAATCATTACTGAGCAAAAGAAAGAAAAGGAACAATTAGAGGAAAAGTTGAGAACTGTTCAAGAAAGAAATGAGGATTTGACCAACAGGATAATTTCATTGGAAGAATTGGAGGTTCAACAACAAAACAAAATTCAATTTCTTGAAGAGAAATGTGCAAAGCAGATAGAGCATAGCAGCAAAAGGGAAATGGAGCTGAAGAAAATAGAAGGAAGATACAGAACACTTCAAAGCTCATATCAGATTATGGTCAAAGCAAATGAAGAAATAAACAGGTTATTACTGGAAGAAGGCCAAATGAAGGAAGAAAGTAAGATTATACAAGTAACACAGGATGAGAGGGAGGAATTGAACAAAGAAATTCTAAGACTACAAGCAGAACTGAAGCAAGCCAAGGAATTGGAAAAGCAAGCTAGTGTACATGCTGCCAGCTCAATGAGAGGATACAATAAATTACATATGGATACAACAAAAGAAAGAAGTGAATGGAAATTGAGTATAGAAAAGGAAAGAAGTGAGTGGAAATCAGAAACAAAGTTATGGATATCTCAGAATAGAAGCTTAATGTTGGTGGTGGAGGAGCTACAGAAAAAATTGAAAAATCCACAAAAATAGGTTGAAGAGCAGGTGGTGACTACACAAGTAGAAGAATATGAAGGGGGAGAAGATAACAAAACTCAACACTTTGATGAACAAGAAAACAAAACAACTGATGAAGAGAATCGAGATAGAGAATCGAGAATGGAATTTAAGATGAGTTTGTTCAAAAGCTTTTAAGAGATAGAGAATCGAGAATGGAATTTATCATAAAAATGCATAATGAGTATGAAGAACAAATTGTGAATTTTTCTCTCAACAAAGGAATAAACCCAGACCAACACCATTGGGCAGCAGATGGTTTAGGTATACCTTTTTGTATGATTATTGAAAGTATTAAAAATCACCAGCTTGAAAGGGTAGGATTATCATCAAACAAGTATTTGGAATATGAAGAGGATATCAATGTAACTAAGGAATTATTTGAAAAATCCAATCCTAAATGGAGGAACAGGTAGTTAGATGCCAACAAAGAATGCAAGAAAATCTGGAAAGAGGCACCTATTCAGTTAAAGATCAATCCAGCTTATTGTCCAGTAGCAAGGAGAAGGGATTGGATAGTATTTTGGGAAAGGAGAAATGCAGGACAAATCCCAGCAAAATGGCTGAACTTTCCAAAGGTAGCAGGACCTAAAGCATGAATATGGCCAACAAAGAAATATATGGTTGACACAAGAGAGTCTGTCATATCTACATATAAAGATGTTAATGATCCAGCTTGCATTCTATTGATCAGAGTGATGCGACTCATATTAGCATGTATAGAAACGTTTACAGATACAGATGTGAGAACCCTCAACTACATTGGTTTTAATGCACCAACTGATGCTTTACTATTTGATCTCACTAAAACCCCAGACAGAATTTGCTTAATGGCCTATTATAGCAGAACAATATTTTTGGGTAGTCATTACCTTCAAATTTTTGAAGATGCCTTTCATTATGGGTTTTTTGAAAGAGAATCAGAAATTTTTGGAAATCCATTAGTAGTTACAAAGTCCAGACTCACTGCCTATGAAGCAACATACACAGAATATCTGAAGAAAGATGTAATAGACAAACCAGAGGCAACTGTACAATGGAGAAAAGCTCTATTTGAGATGGTGAATAACTTGAACATTACAGAAAGAAAAAGTCATGATCTATTGTCACAGGTTTATCAAAGGAAAAATAAGTGAAGGAAGCTCTCACTATTTATCAGCAAGAATATTTTTTTGTCAGGAGCCAAAAAGTCTAGGAGGGGAAGAATGCTAGAAGAAGTATTTTTTGAAGGGAAATTATTTGAAAAATGTCAAAACTTTGTAGAAATATTTACACAAATTATGTAAAAATGAGGAAGAGTCTTCCTCATGTAAATTAGAATCATATATATTTTTTCTAGAATTTTTGGAAGCTCTTTGATAGCATATTTTTAGATTAGAAGGGAAAAGGACCAAAATTCAAGTGTGAAAGAGGACACTTGAAAATGTATAAAAAATAATTTCCTCTATTTTGAGAGGATTGGTTGTATTATTTTTGCTATCCAAGTAATGTGAAGAGCTCTCCTGCAGAAAATCGTGTTTCTCCCTTTCATGTACTTTCTTTTGATTTGTTGACTCTATTCTTTGTGTGATCCATGGAATTTGTGAGCTTCAGTTGTGTATTTCTGAGTAATGTGTATGAGGAGAGATGATTCTTGGTGTAATGAGTAAGAAAGTGTAGAAGAACAAAGCTGGACATGAAAATTCTTAGTTTTCACACAATCGCGATTGTCTCGTCTATGTGATACGGGTACTGTTTTTGAAATTTGACTTCATAATTCTGTTCTGTTGTGGAAATAGCACACTTTAGGCACAAAGATCATTGAAAATGTTGTTGTATAGCTCAAGATAATCAAAACCCTAGATATTTCTCTCCTTCTTCATAATTTCTCAAAAAAACAGTCATTTAACTCTTATTCTTGGACTCCATTAACTATAAGGGTTTGTGGTCTTCGTATACTTCCTGGATTGACAATTTAAAGATGTGTAGTTGATCCTTTATGCTAAAATGATTGGAGAGGACAACTCCAAAGGGTAACAACAAACACCTTTGTTATCTTTCTCTAATTTTTCATTTTGTGAGCATTGTCAATATGGAAAGCAAACCAGAAATGTGCATAGAACGCACATTGACTCTTCAATTCAGCCTTTAGATCTCGTTCATACAAATGTGTGTGGTCCTATGCCCACTAGGTCCCTAGGTGGTTCTCTTTACTTTGTCACTTTCATAGATGATTCTACTAGAAAATTCTAGGTATATCCTATCAAATCAAAGGATGATGTATTCCCTACCTTTAGAAAATGGTTTGCTTCAGTTGAGACTGAAAAAGGAACTAAGCTTAAGGCTTTACGTTCAGATAATGGGGGTGAGTATACCTTGTAAGACAATAGTTACGCAATATAACACAGGAGCAATAGCAGAGAAGATAACAGATATAGGAGGATCTCAACAATTTTCTACTAGCAGCAAGTACAAAGATGATGGCGTTGTCCACCCGTGCGCTCTCAAGGTAGAGCTTAAATGGTGATCTAGACAACTCTAGATAGGGAGATACAAGGTAGAGGTATGCTGGCTCAACTCAATGTCTTAGGTAGTGCAGAAGTCATGTATATATATAGGATCATGGGTGGCCTGCCATGGACGGCTATACATGGGCGGTAGGGCGTGGGCGGCCACCGCCCGCGTAATTGCCATACACGGCTTAGACTGGTTGAACCGACCTAACAAATATAAATGATTTCTGACTCCGATAGGGAATATTCCATGGAATATTCCCTTTACCGTCGCGCCGGGGGCGCTGCCCCCGGACCCCCACCAGGGGGCCTGCTGGCCCCCTGGGACCCCCCAGCCAGGGGGCCCGCTGGCCCCCTTGGACCCCCCAGCCGGGGCTGCTCACCGCTGCCCCGGACCCCACAATTGGGGACCCTGGTAACTCCCTTTCCTTATAATATCTTACATGGTCCATATATGACCTTCATCCAACATTCAAGTTGGGATTCCCATCAATTGGGTAATGCACGCTTGGCTTCTCCTCATAAAGGGGGCCTTACAAAATGTGCATACAATCATGAGGGGTAGACATTGATCATACTCTAACACCCCCCCTCAATGTTTACCGATGATAAATCAAGTAGGTCTCGGTCCTATGCCCATCTGTTGAAGATGCTTGTTGAGCTGCTCTCTTCCAAGTGCTTTAGTGAATATGTCAGCACAATTTGCCTCTGTTGGGCAATATTCTAGCTCCACAATTTCATCTTCAATTAGCTCACGAATGTAATGGTACTGTACTTCTATGTGCTTGGTGCGAGCATGAAATACTGGGTTCATTGCAATAGCCATACAACTTTGATTATCACACTTGAGTACAATTGGCATATTTGATGGAAAGCCTATATCTGCAAGAATTCTCCTTAACCAGACTGCCTCACAAGAAGCAAAACAAGCTGCTTTGTACTCTGCTTCAGTGGAGGAGAGTGCGAGAGTTGGTTGCTTCCTACTTACCCAAGAAAATATTCCTGAACCAAGTGAGAAACAATATCCAGAAACTGATTTTCTAGAATCACAATCTCCAGCCCAATCTGAATCACAATATCCTTGGAGTGTATCACCTGTGGTATACAAAATACCAAAATCCAAGGTTCCTGCAATGTACCTTAGAATTCGCATTCCAGCATTCCAGTGACTCTCCTTAGGTTTGTTGGAAAACCTGCTTAACACTCCAACAGCATAGCAAATGTCTGGTCTAGTGTTGCACAGAAAAATAAGACTTCCAACGAGCTTCCTATACTTCTTAGCATCTACATCAGGCATGTTATCATCCATGGATAGCTTATGATTTACCTCCATAGGTGTGCTACTTGGTTTGCAGTCCATCATTCCAAATGCCTTGAGAATTTCTTTGGAATATTTTTGTTGTGAGATGAAAATGCCATCCTTCCTTTGCCATACTTCAATTCCCAGACAAAAATGGAGTAGACCTAAGTCTGTCATTTCAAACTCAGTTCCCAAGCTGATCCGAGTTTGATTGATGAGTTCCTGATGATCTCCTGTAATGATCAAATCATCTACATATACAATGACAACAACTAGCTTGCTATCCCTTTTTGTTACATACAAGTTAGCATCAGAAGTACTTCTTTCAAAACCCATATTTTTGAAAAAATGATCAATTCGTTGGTACCAAGCCCGTGGAGCTTGCTTAAGTCCATACAAAGCTTTCTTCAACCTGCAAACTTTATTTTCTGAATTGGGCACCTCAAAACCTGGTGGTTGAGATACATATACCTCCTCCTTGAGGTGACCATTCAAAAATGCAGATTTGACATCCATCTGGAAAATAGGCCAAGACTTTTGTGCAGCTACTGCAAGTACCGTCCGAATAGTTGTCATGCGTGCTGTTGGTGCAAAAGTTTCTTGAACATCAAATCCTTCAATCTGTGAAAAACCCTGTGCAACTAATCGTGCCTTATACTTTTCTAATGTTCCATCAGCTTTATACTTAGCTTTCCAAATCCATTTAGTACCTATTACCTTCTTCTTTGGCGGCAAGTCGACTAGATCCCATGTATCATTTTTGAGTATACTATCATACTCAGACTGCATTGCCGCTCTCCAATCTGGATCATCAATGGCTTCTTCAATGGTGGTAGGTTCCTTTATCGAACCCATGATATCTGCCATTAGAGCCATGTTAACAATGTGTTCTGAGGCTCTTCTTTGCTCCTCTATTCTCTTTGATCTTCGTAATCCATCCGATGATGATTCTGGTGCATCTACATGTGGATTGTGATCATCAAAGAGCTGTTGTGCCCACTTCGGTAGTGGCTTACGCTGTGCAGCTACAATTGGTTGGCTTTTTATTGAGGAAATTTCTCCATCAGATGTTTCCTCCTCCTCAACTTTAACCTGTCTTTTGATAGGCACAAGGTGAGATATTTCTCCGTTTGATGAGATAGTAGATTTACCTTTATCTTCTACTAAGTGTGGTCGTTCATCAAACACCACATCTCGGCTGACAAAAATCTTCCTTGCCTCAGGATCCCATAACCTGTATGCTTTAGACTCTTCACTATATCCTAGGAAGACACACTTTTTGCTTTTTGAATCCAACTTTGATCTTGTTGAATCAGGAATATGTGCATAACAGAAACAACCAAAAATTCTGAAATGCAAAACTGAAGGCTTTTTACCAGAATATGCTTCTTGAGGAGTCATCCCCTTCAGAGCTTTTGTGTAGCTTCGATTGAGGATGTAGACTGCTGTATTGACTGCTTCTGCCCAGAATGAATCAGGCATGTCTTGAGCCTTTAACATACAACGAGCCATTTCAACTACTGTCCTGTTCCTGCGCTCAACAACGCCATTTTGTTGAGGTGTATGAGCTGTGGTAAGTTGCCTTTTCACACCATGCTCCTTACAGTAATTGTTGAATTCTGTTGACAAGAATTCACCTCCTCTATCTGTTCTAAATTTCTTCAGTTTCCTTCCTGATTCACTTTCTACATACTTATGCCACGCTTTAAATTTTTCAAAAGCATCAGCCTTCTCTCGAATGAAATAAACCCACATCTTTCTACTATAATCGTCGACTAACAGCAAGAAGTAGAAAGATCCTCCTAAAGCAGGTGTAGACATTTTACCGCAGAGATCAGCATGTACCAACTCTAGAGGAGCTTGAGATCGATTGCTGGTCTCTCTTGGAAATGCCTTTCGTTGTTGCTTGCCCATCATACAAGCTTCACAAGGTTCCTGCAACTCTGAAAATGCAGGCAAATGAGCAACCATCCCTGTTCGTTGCATCTCCTTCAAAACTGCAAATCCGAGATGCCCAAATCGTTGGTGCCATAACCTGCTTACATCTTTATCTTCTGTAGCAGTTAAAGCACTTAACTCATACAAGTTATCCCGTCGTGTGCCTTTACCTACAACATTACCTGATGAATCCATGATTTCTGCACCACTCTTATTGAAGTGAACTTCGAGTCCACGATCTGTTATTGCAGAAATGGACAACAAATTTCTTTTGAGTGTAGGTACATAGAGAACATCGGATAACTTTTTCTCAACACCTGGAGAAGTGATAAAAGAGATGGTTCCAGTTCCTTCAGCTGGACACTTGGAGTCGTTTCCCACCACTACATTGATGGATTCCCGCAGAGGCACTAGGGAACTATACCAATCCTTTTTACTAGTCATATGGCGAGAAGCTCCACTATCTAAAATCCATGGCTCATCAACACGAGCTTGAGCAGATGAACATACCTCTTCAATAGCTACCCAAAGTTCCAGCTCTGTGTTGTTTGCAGACTCTTTGTTCTTCCATGATGATTTTACAGTCCCATTCCGTTCATCAGCTTGCTTCTTTCTGCAATCCTTGATGGCATGGCCTTTCTTTTCACAATAGAAGCAACTTCCTGTGAACTTTTTCTTCTTTGGCTTCTTCTTTGATCCCTCTGAAGAGCCTTTACCTTTTGCATTTGCTGAGAATGCAGCATCAGTTGTACTTTGCCGATTCTTCAGCCGCATCTCTTCTTCTAAAAGCATGGCACAAAACTCTTCAAATGTAAGAGGAGTTGGCCTTACCTGAGTGTTAAGGGCTGTTACTAATCCATCATACTTTGCTGGAAGAACACGTACAGATCTTCGAGCTAGCTCTTCTGGTGTTATAACAACACCAACTGCAGCCAATTGATCTTGAAGATGCTTTATCCGTTTGATAAAATCTTCAGCCTTTTCAGAATCAGAATGCTTTTCATTTGCCAACTGATTTTCTAAATTCTGTATCCTAGTGTGGTTCTTGGTCTCATATTGTCGAGCCAATATGCCCCAAGCCTCATGTGCTTTAGTAGTATGTTGAACTAAAGTAAGCACAGAATCACTTACACTAGTGACAATCGCACATAATGCATCAGCATTCCGCCTCTTCCAAGCTCGTAGAAGATCTGGATCTGGCTGAATCATCAATCTTGAATTTGCTGGATCTTCAACTGGTATAGGCTCTGGATCCAATCCCATCGGTCCCATGACAGTGTCAAGTAATTCATAAGAGTCCAAAATTGCAGAAATTTTGAACTTCCAGAGTGTATAGTTGGTTCCATCCAGCTTCCCTTCAGTGAATGCAGGTGGACGAATTCGAATAGGTGCAGCATTAACATTAGGTGAAGCACCAAGACTAGTGTTCGACGATGAAGCCATCATGTAATCACTCGAATAATCTACTGATATTCTAGTCTGCTAGTAGGCTAAAATAATGATACTTCTCAAGCGATTCGAACCTTACAGCTCTGATACCATGTAAGACAATAGTTACGCAATATAACACAGGAGCAATAGCAGAGAAGATAACAGATATAGGAGGATCTCAACAATTTTCTACTAGCAGCAAGTACAAAGATGATGGCGTTGTCCACCCGTGCGCTCTCAAGGTAGAGCTTAAATGGTGATCTAGACAACTCTAGATAGGGAGATACAAGGTAGAGGTATGCTCGCTCAACTCAATGTCTTAGGTAGTGCAGAAGTCATGTATATATATAGGATCATGGGTGGCCTGCCATGGACGGCTATACATGGGCGGTAGGGCGTGGGCGGCCACCGCCCGCGTAATTGCCATACACGGCTTAGACTGGTTGAACCGACCTAACAAATATAAATGATTTCTGACTCCGATAGGGAATATTCCATGGAATATTCCCTTTACCGTCGCGCCGGGGGCGCTGCCCCCGGACCCCCACCAGGGGGCCCGCTGGCCCCCTGGGACCCCCCAGCCAGGGGGCCCGCTGGCCCCCTTGGACCCCCCAGCCGGGGCTGCTCACCGCTGCCCCGGACCCCACAATTGGGGACCCTGGTAACTCCCTTTCCTTATAATATCTTACATGGTCCATATATGACCTTCATCCAACATTCAAGTTGGGATTCCCATCAATTGGGTAATGCACGCTTGGCTTCTCCTCATAAAGGGGGCCTTACAAAATGTGCATACAATCATGAGGGGTAGACATTGATCATACTCTAACATACCTCACATGAATTCAGCCTTTTCTGTCAATCTAGAGGGATTTGTAGAGAGTTTATAGCTCCTTATACCCCAGTACAGAATGGTGTAGCTGAGAGGATGAATAAAACTATTCAAGATAGAGTAGTCTCTATGTTGCATCATGCAAACCTCTCACAAGGTTTTTGGGCAGAAGCAGCATTGACTACAGTTCATGTGATTAACCTTTCACCTAGTAGTGCCAAAGGTCTGAAAGTGGCACAAGTTATGGACAGGGAAACCACCATATTATGGTCATCTTCGAATTTTTGGGTGTGAAGCATATGTTCATATACCCAAGAATCTTAGAAAAAAGTTGGACCATAAGTCAAAGAAATGCATTTTTCTTGGATATGGTCGAGAAGGAAAATTTGGATATCGCTTATGGGATCCTGAAACAGGGTCAGTGATCAGAAGTAGTGATATCATTTTTAATGAGTCTAAGATGCATAAACAACCCATTAAGGAGGTTTAAGTGAGAAAAGTGGTGTTTGAGGATACTAGTCCTCCGGTTAGCATGCATAAAAATGCTGCACATAGGGATGTTCAAGAGAATGTCCATTCAGATCAGTCTGCACATGTTCCTGTTCAGCAACCATTGAGACATTCTGCACGTGTTTCACATCCACCTGATAGATATGTTCTAGGTTTAGATTTTATTATGCTAACAGATGCCGGTGAGCCTTCTTGCTAGAAAGAGGCTATGCAGACAGAGGATCATGTCAAGTGGGAGCGTGCCATGAAGAGTGAGTTAGATTCTATTCACAAGAATGGTACATGGGACTTAGTACCTTTGCCAAAGGGCAGGAAAGCTTTACCATGTAAATGGGTATATAAGCTAAAATTCACATCAGATAGTGCTTCTCCAAAATATAAAGCACGACTTATTGCAAAGGGTTCTAAGCAACAACATGGTGTTTTTGAGGAAATCTTCTCTCCAGTGGTCAAGATGACTACTTTGCGCATGTTGCTTGGATTCTTTGCAATGGAGGACTTAGAGCTAGTCCAAATGGATGTGAAAATAACTTTCTTGCATGGAGATCTTATAGATGAGATCTATATGGAACAACCAGAGGGTTATGTAGTTCCTCGTAAGGAAAGTCTAGTTTGTAAGCTCAACAAGAGCTTGTATGGACTTAAACAATCTCCTAGAAAATGGTACCAAAAGTTTGATGCTTTTATGAAGTCCCAAGGCTATTCTTGGAGCAATGAGGATCATTGTCTCTACACAAAGAGATGCTCTGATGGCAGCTTGATATGATTGATACTTTACGTCGATGATATGTTGATTGCTGGGAAGTCCTCTTATGATTTGTCAATTCTCAAAAAGCAGTTGAGTCAGATATTTGATATGAAGGATTTGGTGGATGCCAAACATATTCTTGGCATGCGCATTACTCGTGATAGGACTAAAAGATGCATATACTTGTCTCAAAGTGAGTACATATCCAAAGTACTTCACTGGTTCAATATGCAGGGTGGAAAGGCATTGAGTACACCTTTACCCACATATGTGAAATTGAGCAAGGATGAGTGCCCCAAATTAGATGAGGAAAAGGAATTCATGACCAAAATTCCCTATCAGTCTGTTGTTGGTAGTCTCATGTACGCTATGGTAGCTACGAGACCAGACATTGCATTTGCAGTGGGAGTTGTGAGTAGATATATGTCTAATCCTGGCAAGAAACATTGGGAAGCGATCAAGATGATTTTGAGATATCTGAGTGGCACTAAGGACAAGTGTCTATGCTTAGGTAGAGGGAAAGCATCCATTATTGGTAACATAGATTCTGACTATGCTGGTTGTGTAGACAATCGTAAGTCTACATCAGGGTACATTTTTCATTTTGTTGGAGGTGCTATCTCTTGGAGATCTCGTCTTCAAGAATGTACACCTGTTTCCACCATAAAAGCAGAGTATGTTGCAGCAAGTGAGGCATGTAAGGAAGCATTGTGGCTTTCTCATCTTGCTTGTGATATGGGTTCACCTCAGCATGTACCTCGCTTGCTCAGTGATAGTCAGAGTGCCATTGCTTTGGCTAAGAATTCGGTCTATCACGCAAAGACCAAGCACATTGAGGTGAGGTATCACTTCATTAGAGATTGCTTAGGCACTGAGATCATTATTCTTGAGAAGGTTCACACTCGAGATAATGCTGCAGATGCTTTGACTAAAGCTCTACCACAAGATAGCTTTCGACACTATTGTCACTTGATGGGGGTTACTTGATTCTTGATCTTACACAGTCACTTGTATACTGTGTAACATGCCCATCAGGTGGGAGCTATAGTTTGTATACTTACACTCAGGTATTCTTTATCATTCTTTATTTTTCTCCCATAGTTACTCTGGCCATATTGGCCTTTAGTGGGAGATTGTTACCGTTAGTGTCCATGTGAAAAGCCAAACGGCCACCATACACTTCTTTGTATATGTTCTTTAATAAAACATATAGTGGCATGGTCAATCACAGACTATAAGTTCAACCGCATTTGTAAGACCTAAGAAGTCTGTCTTCGTGCTCCTTGTGTACTATGTTTTCAGCGTATTCTACAGCCTCTGTGCAGAGTACTGCGTGGGGCCTTAGAAGCTCGGTTTGGTACTCCGAGCATATCTTCATGCAGCTCTCAAGAAGAAGAGTTCACTGTGGTGCATCGCCATCGAAATACTTCAAGAACTTGATTGCTCTTGGCTTCACATGTAGTCCGATTGAAAGCACACTCTATGTATGCAAAAATGGGGCTGATCTTATCGTGCTTGTTCTTAATGTCGATGACATACTCTTGACTGGGTCATGTGATGCAAAACTTGACATTCTTATGGCTGATTTGCAACATACTTTTGATGTCACTTATCTTGGTCTTTTGAGCTACTATCTTGTCATCCAGTTTGTATTTGTTGAGGGGGGAATTGTTATGCATCAAGAAAAGTATGTTGAAAAACTACTTCAGCATTTTGACTTTGAGGATTGCAAGCCCATTTCCACACTAGTTGAAACAGGATTTAGGTTCTCAGTTGAGGATTCCAGTGATGCATTTGACACTTATCTTTATCAGCAAGCTGTGGGATGTCTTATATATGCATGCAACACAAGGCCGGATATATAGTATGCAGTTTCCCAATTGAGTCGATTCATGCATAGCCCTAGCACTAAGCATTGGCAAGCACTGAAATGTGTGTTTAGATATCTCTGAGGCACTTTGAGCTTAGGTCTCTTTTATGGTAGAGATGGTCAGTCATGCTTGCATGCTTTTATAGATAGTGATTGGGCTGGTTGTTATGATACTCGTGTGTCGACTAGTGGTAATTGCTTTTTCCTTGGAGACTCATGCATATCTTGGTTGAGTAAGAAGCAACCTATAGTGGTGACATCAAGTTGTGAAGCTGAGTATATGGAATTTTCATAGCTATAGTGGAGTGTATATGGCTGAGACGCCTATTGGTGGATCTTTGCATGGAGATTGATGCTACTACGCATATTCTCACTGATAGTCAAAGTGTCTTGCTATGTTTGTGCTCCTTGTGTGTGCTTCTCGTGTGTCTCTCGCACTTCTAAACACACCCAACAGAAATGACCTATCATGGAGTTGCTTATGTGTTGAGAAAGAATGAAGATCACTCTCCTATCCCTTTCTTCCCATTCTCTAATGGATCTCCTTTGGGTCTCAGTAGTTATATGTGGATCTATGGATGGCTTCACCTCAGTACCACTAACCAACCCTGAAAGACCCTTTCCCATGAGGAAGTTAGAAATTCTAAACTTCCAAGGTTTGTAATTGCTCTTTTCAAGCTTCTCAATCTGAGTATCATAGTCTTTCATTATGTATGAGACTATAAAGTGGATCCTAATCCCTCCTTGGATTGTGATAGATGTGAGAAAGAATAATATGTTACCTTCCCACAAGAGTCTCCACTTGCCGTGAACTTTCGATGATGATAGAGGATCTCCCTTCCTTCAAATCCTTCTTCAAATCTTCCTGGTCTTTGCTTCAATCCTTCACTCTTAAGAATCTTCAAGGACTCCTCTTGATGTCCTCAATGCTCAATGATGAGCTTTGATACCACTGATGGAGTATATCCACTCCTAGTTGCAATAGAAGAATGATAGGCCCTTCCTAAGATGAAATAGTTCACTACCATAGTCCACCAAAAATTGCATTGCTCTCTGGACCGGAAGACTGAACCTATGAAATTTTGCACAAGAAAATTAAATATTATGGGATTTCCAACAAGCCAAATATCACACAGTTTGGTTAATAGTAAAGTAGTAAAACTCCCTTCACAAGATAGACTAGAAATTATCCAAATTGGTAGCTTGCACCTATTTCTACCTTCCAACACACATACACTTGGGAATATCCAAAGATCAGACCAGAGAGCTTTCAAGCTCAGTGTACTCAAGGATATTCAACACTTGATACTAAGATTATATCCAAAATAAGGCTTACAATCATAGGAACAAAATGCGCTATCTTGCAAATGAATCGGACTACTACACAAAGAGATATGGGTGATCAAAGATCACTTCCTATGAGAAAATTCTAGCAAGCAAGGGGCTTGCTTAGCTATGGGATAGCTTAGAACTAGAGTAAAAACTCCTAGTGAGAGCCTACAAGTGCTCAAATGGTAGAGGTGGATGGCCACGACTTTGTTCCATGTGTTTGCTTATAGAATGCTCAAAAAGGTAGATGTAAATTTGAATTCAAAAATGCCCTCCAAATGATCCAAACTTTTCTCCTCCAATAAGGTGAGTAAAGAGCTAAGAAAACTCATGGAAAAGTGGTTGTATATCCTACCAAAAAGTGTGAGTGATGTGGCACTTCAGCTTAGCATGAGTTCTCACACTTGAGATTGTTAAAATTCTAACAGTGGCAAAGGCTCTTTTATGTTGATCTTCTAGGGCAATGGCTACTTGGTTGCAACCTAAAATTACATCGAGAGAGCTATAAAATTCCTTGCCTACAACATGCTCTAATACATTTTTGGTGATTGGAAGCGGATAGCTATCTCCCATTGTAGTGGCATTAACATTTTTAAGGTTAATACACACTTGCAACATTCTTGGGCACTGTTACAATTGGGGACACCCATTGAGTATGCTCAATCTCATAGATAAATTTAGTTTCAATTGGTCTCTCAATTTCTTCTTTTATTTTGGCTTTCTAAGTGTCATTATATGTGTAGGGCTTCTATTTGGTGGGCTTGGCATGAGTCTTCATCATGATCGTATGAGAGCATATTTTTGGATGTATTCCCCTCAGGTCTTTATACTTCCATGCAAACACATCCCTATATTCCCTTAATAAAGCTACAAGCTCTACTTATTCTTCTCCACTTAGGTCTTCTCCTATGTATGTACATCACAATTTGTTCTCTTCAATGGTTACTACAACTTTTTTGGTCTTTTCTTTATTATCATATGCTTCTCCTATGGTGGCCTCTCTCTTAGGAATTTGTACCTGGTCTTCAACTTCATATTTCTTGAAATTATCTCATACTTTGAATAATAATTACTCCTCTGTTTGTTTCACTTGATTTCTTTTCTTTTTCTTTTGACTACCTTCACTTTCCTCCCTTGAATTTATAGTTTTAGTGCTTGTGAGAGGTTCATCTTATTTTTAGGTAAATATTCCTACATTTTCTAGATAGTGCTCTTCTACTTCAAAGCAACTATCCATCACAATCCAATCTAGATTTTTGTCTTCCTCTTCTTCTTCTATCATCATTTATTCTCATTAGCTAGCTAAACACTACAAGGAATACGGGCGTATAGCGACAGTTAAGGCGACACAATTTCGTCGCTATAAAATTGCAAAATGCATCATAATTAGCATCACACACGGACCATCGATTAAACGACGAAGCAAACAATGTTTTTTGCGACTTGTGGCATGACCGGGTCTACGATGCTCGCATAGAGTGTCACGAACACGACGGTATTAAAAAGCATCGCATAAGCGACGTTTCTTTCATCGCACAAGCGATGCTATCTGGCATCGCATAAGCGATGCTAAAAGATGTCGCTTATGCGACGCTCACTCTATGTGTAGCATCTCTTACACGAAGGTCTGTTGATGGAAAAAAATTAAAACGTTGGAATGTTCTTGAACCTTCCAACGGAGGAGCTTGCTGCTGTGATTTTTGGCTCTGACCATGCGACTTACAATGAATGCATCACACAGCTTCTTTTTGGTATACTTTATCTATCCTCTTACTTTCTATGAGAGATATACGTCTCTCCCTTTAGGAAGATATCTATGAAGAGATGAACAACAATCCATATGCCTGGACTAATGGGAAGTAGAAGACACAGTTTCCAGCTCAAGTTCTTTGCTTAGATTTAATAATCTCTGATATTACATTAGGTCACTATCTGAGGCGTAATGAGGTTTTGTTTACATGTAGGCACGCGTACGGGTGAGATGTCAGTGTGCACCATTGACAAAAAGCATATACAACGGAGCATTAGCAACGAATTATGTGAAGTATTCACAGGAGAAAATCCTATTTGAGTTAAATCATGTGCAGACAGATAAGCTTATATCTCTTTTCATGAGAAACTCGTTGAGTGTCACTAGAGAGGTTGTGGGTTTACAACGTGGGTCCATGTCAGGGGACAAAGGAGAAGATGTTGATGGTTACAGGCTCAATAGTAGCTTGATCATTAGCTTTTGTGCATGTCCAAGACTTTGAGCTTCTCATATCAGCTATGTAAAGAATGTCCCACCAGGGATGCCACTATTTTTGTTTAATTACATTGATAAAACATTGCATGGTATTTTTGAGGTAGACAGCTATGAAGAGATGAACATCAATCCATATGCCTAGACTGATGGGAAGCAGAAGACACAGTTTCCAGCTCAGGTTCTTTGCTTAGATTTAATAATCTCTGATATTACATTAGGTCTCTGTCTAAGGCATAATGAGGTTTTGTTTACATGTAGACAGGCGTACGGGTGAGATGTTAGTGTGCACCATTGACAAAAAACATATACAAGGGAGCATTAGCAGTGAATTATGTGAATTATTCATAGGAGAAAATTTTATTTGAGTTAAATCATGTGTAGACAGATAAGCTTATATCTCTTTTCATGAGAACCTCATTGAGTGTTAGTAGATTGGTTGTGGGTTTACAACGTGGGTACATGTCAGGGGACAAAGAAGAAGATGTTGACGGTTGCAGGCTTGAACAGTAGCTTGATCATTAGCTTTTGTGCATGTCCAGGCCTTCAAGCTTCTTATATCATCTATGTAAAGAATGTCCGACCAGGGATGCCACTATTTTTGTTTAATTACATTGACATGAAGTTGCATGGTATTTTTGAGGCAGACAGCTATGGAGAGATGAACATCAATCCATATGCCTGGAGTGATGGGAAGCAGAAGACAGAGTTTCCAGCCCATGTTCTTTGCTTAGATTTAATAATCTCTGATATTACATTAGGTCTATGTTTGAGGCGTAATGAGGTTTGTTTATATGTAGGCATGCGTACGGGTGAGATGTCAGTGTGCACCATTGACAGAAGGCATATACAACGGACAATTAGCAGCGAATTATGTGATTTATTCATAGGAGAAAATCCTATTTGAGTTAAATCATGTGCAGACAGATAAGCTTATATCTCTTTTCATGAGAAACGTGTTATCACTAGACAGGTTGTAGGTTTACAACGTGGGTCCATGTCAAGGGACAAAGGAGATGATATTGACGGTTGCACGCTCGAATAGTAGCTTGATCATTAGCTTTTGTGCATGTCCAAGCCTTCGAGCTTCTCAAATCAGCTATGTAAAGAATGTGCGACCAGGGATGCCACTATTTTTGTTTAACTACATTGATAAAAAGTTGCATGGTATTTTTGAGGCGGACAGCTATGAAGAGATTAACATCAATCCATATGCCTGGACTGATGGGAAGCACAAGACACTGTTTCCAGCTCAAGTTCTTTGCTTAGATTTAATAATCTCTGATATTACATTAGGTCACTGTCTGAGGCATAATGAGGTTTCATTTACATGTAGGCATGCGTACGGGTGACATGTCAGTGTGCACCATTGACAGAAAGCATATACAAGGGAGCATTAGCAGTGAATTATGTGAATTATTCAGAGGAGAAAATCCTATTTGTGTTAAATCATGTGTAGACAGATAAGCTTATATCTCTTTTCATGAGAAACGCGTTGAGTGTCAGTAGACAGGTTGTGGGTTTACAACGTGGGTCCATGTGAGGGGACAAAGGAGAAGATGTTGACCGTTGCATGCTCGAATAGTAGCTTGATCATTAGCTTTTGTGCATGTATAGGCCTTCGAGCTTCTAATATCAGCTATGTAAAGAATGTCCGACCAGGGATGCCACCATTTTTGTTTAATTACATTGATATAAAGTTGCATGGTATTTTTGAGGCAGACAGCTATGGAGAGATGAACATCAATCCATATTCCTGGACTGATGGGAAGCAGAAGACACAATTTCTAGCTCAGGTTCTTTGCTTAGATTTAATAATCTCGGATATTACATTAGGTCATTGTCTGAGGCATAATGAGGTTTTGTTTACATGTAGGCACGCGTTCGGGTGAGATGTCAGTGTGAACCATTAGGTCATATTTAAGACCTGTATCCCTGTCCACAAAGGAGCTTTTATATCCGGTGCCTTAATTATTCTAGGCCTGGGAGCAGGAGAGTCACAATACATATTTAACATTTGAATTTCATTTTTTAGCAACCAAAGATGATTTTCTAAAATCAAATGGCTTGAAAGGATGCCATCCTGAGATAATTTCAGTAAAGCTTGGCCTGCTTGGGTAGATATTAACTAATGACTTAAATCCAACAATTCAAAAATCTCAGCCTTCTCTCTCTCTCTCTCTCTCTCTCTCTCTCTCTCTCTCTCTCTCTCTCTCTCTCTCTCTCTCTCTCTCTCTCTCTCTCTCTCTCTCTCTCTCTCTCTCTCTCTCTCTCTCTCTCTCTCTCTCTCTCTCTCTCTCTCTCTCTCTCTCTCTCTCTCTCTCTCTCTTCTTGCTCTCGCGTGTTAATCCCGGCACAAATATACCGGGAGAAATCGAACTTTTTTTTAATGTGTGTGTATGTGTCAATGTGTGTGTATGTGTCTATGTGTGTGTGTATGCATGTATGTATGCATATGTGTGTGTATGCATGTGTATATGTGTGTATGTGTCTATGTGTGTATGTTTGTGTGTGTGTGTATGTGCATGTGTTGCAATAAAAATGCATGATTTCTTCAAGTTTGAAATAGTATTTTGCTAACAAACATTTTGATGATGGTACATAACTCTATCATGGTCTTAATTGGTAACATTCCAAGTGTGAAATAGTGAAGATGTCTCTGAATCTATACTGCTACCCTTGCTGGATCAATTTTCCTCTTTATTGTGTTCGAAGAAATGGCAAGAATGGATTTGTGATCTATGCCTTTCAAAGATGTGTTGGAGCATCTTAGAAGGGTCTCCTAGAAAATGAGAAGGGAAAACAAATCATGATGATAGGAATAGATGCAATGTAATCATATGGCTAAAAGGTTGAATTAGAGTTTTTAAATTAGGGGTTTTAAAACCCTAATATCAAAATTAGTGTTTTCAAATTAGGATTTTTGAATGAATATATATATATATATATATATAAATATATATATATATATATATATGCATGTGTATATGCATATGCATGTGTATGTGTGTATGCACATATGTGTGTATGTATATGCATGCGCATGTGTGTATATATGTGTGCATATGCATGTGTGTATGCACATATGTGTGTGTATACATATGTGAGTGTGTATGTATATGTATATGTCTCTCTTTTTCTCTGTCTCATTCTCTCTCTCTCTCTCTCTTTATGTTTCTGTAGATCTCTCTCTTCTCTCATCTCTCTCTCTTTCTCTCTATGTCAATAAAAAAAAAAACAAGCACTTACATTGATGTAATTGTTTGGATCGGTGTCATCAAAGTCCAATGTTGTCTGTCAAATTTCAAAGACCTAATGCCAAAATCTCTTGCAAAACTAAAGAGAAAATAAATTAGAAAAGAGAAAACATAAAGAAAGAGAAAAGAGTGATACAATATGTGTGATACTTACCAAAACTTCAAATCTAGAAAAATAGAGAGGTGTGTGTAGAGAGAGAGAGAGAAAGAGTGAGAAAGCAAGAGATGTAGCTTGCACGTGCAAACTCGATAGTAGCAGGTTTTGTTTCAAAACATGATGAACGTCGAATGTTTTCTCTCGGGTCCGGTTAAAACATAGCATCGGTATGAGCGTCGGTAAGTTTCCCATAATTTACCGATGCAAGTCATTTTGACGTGTATATTGCCTCCGTGGGTTTTCAAGGGTTTTCAATGGTTATACCGATGTCAACATGTGAGCGTTGGTGTGTACAACATCGGTATGCACCAGAATATGTTGTAGTGGATGAACTATATGTAAAGAAATATGTTTAGCAAATCAAGCTTGCATCCTGACTTTTACAGGCCTTGACAATGACAAACTAGTGAGAAATGTTTGATTAATATCTCATGACTGAGTGAATCATTATCAATGAAACTTTGTAGGATTAAAGTAGATAGTATGATAAAGATGTCATGCTTTGAATCGCATGAAATGATGGACTATAAAGTGAGAATCAGCTCAGACAAATTCACTATTGTGAGTGTGGAAGAGGTATGAGAGTAGAAGGTAATGAACATGTATGAATTAAATCATGTAAAACCACAATGTCATTGGCAATAACACATTGCTAAATGAGTGAGGAAAGAGTGAGTGATGAGGTGAGATCCTCTTCTCAATGAAAATACATGAATATGATCTCTGCGCCTCGAGAAGCATGCGGGCATTTCATGTCCTCTTTTATAGCTTTTGTTGGAGCCTAAGATTTGAATTTGAATTCAAATCTCCACCTAAAAGTAATCCTAAAGTATAGGATTGATTCTCTCTTGACTCAAGTATCAAAAGATGCAAGATTATATGCGTCCTAACTCCTCATGGGTTTAGTAATCTTTTACAATGGGTAACTATAAACAAAGTTACAAGATGTTGTACATATGAAGCTTTCCAAGTGTAATATCAATACATCAAGCTTATGTGAAGTGATCAAGTGTTTAGGATTGGGCTTAATTGCACCAACAGCTCCTCCTCAAGCCTAACATGCTTGATCTTCATTGTTCCTTGATCTCTTGCAGCCCAATCATCAATTTGAACCTGTTTATCTTTGTTCCATCCAATGCTTTGGTGAGTAGATATGTACATGTATGTACTTCCTTTGTGTTATGAATATACATGAATGTGTATACACAAGTTCTAATCCAAGGAAATAGGTTAATAACCCTAGACCATTTATTTTGAACTCCTTCATCAATTGAGCCTTGACCTACTTGATACCATCACAATCATTACCTATAATAATGATATCATCTACATACACACATAAGTAGATGACCTCTGACTTATTCTTCTTAACAAATAAAGAAGAGTTTACCTTGCTTGCCACAAAGCCTTGATCCTGCAAATAGGTAAGAAGCCTATGGTTCCAAGCTCTAGGAGTTTGTTTGAGACCATAGAGTGCTTTTCTGAGTTTGCATACATACCCTGCTTTTTCTTCATCTTCAAAACCTGGTGGTTGTGCCATATACTCTTCCTCTGATATCGAACCATTCAAAAAAGCATTCTTGACATATAACTTATATAAAATTCAATTTTATGATACAGTAAGACTTACCAATACCCTGATTGTTGCCATCTTTGCCACAGGTGAAAATGTTTCTTCATAATCTACTCCATGTGTTTGGGCAAATCCCTTTTTCACTAGTCTTGCCTTATACTTGTTTATAGAACCATTAGACTTCTTTTTAATTTTGTATATCCACCTTGAACCAATTACCTTCATATCTTGCTTCTTAGGGACTAGATCCCATGTGTGGTTTTCCTGCAATGCTTCCACTTCTTCTTGCATGGCTTCTCTCCACTCTTTCTTCTTCTTAGCCTCTTCAAATGAAGATGGATGCTTTACCACTGAATCTTTAGTGATGTACACAGAGTGCTTTGTGACTAAGGAGGTATCATATCCATACCTTATGGGCTTCTTAATTTCTCTTTGTGATCTCTTTAAAGCTTGAGTGGAAGACTCAGGTAGATTCTCTAATTGCTTGTATTTGAACTTGCCTCTTGACTTTCAAGATTTGAAATCAGTATGCTCTTCATTTTCTGAGTTGATGTCCTCTGCTTGGTGTTGATCTTCTTGAGTTAGGGTTGGAAAATCATTTTCCAAATCATATGGTAATTTTGACTTTCTTACTATCATCTTCAAACCAAGAGTTATTCTCATCAAATACTATATCCCTACTAACTATGAATGCCTTGTTAGTGGGATTATAAAGTCTATATCCCTTTTGATTCTGATCATACCCAATAGATACACATTTCTCAGCCTTAGGATCAAGCTTCCCTCTTATTTGTGATGGGATGTGTGCATAGGCAATGCACCCAAATATTTTTCAATGGTCCAATGAGGGTCTCCTAACATTCTAGACCTATCTGCTTCAACAATTAACCTATTCCTTCTCTTTGCCACTCCATCAAATTCAGGAGTATACTTGGTTGTTACTTCCCTCTTTATGCCTCTATCCTATAGAAATAGATCAAACTCATGTGAAAAGTGCTCACCACCTCCATTAGACCTGATTCTCTTCAAGCTGCTTCCTGTTTGGTTTTCAACTAGTGCCAAATACTTCTTAAAACATGTAAACACCTCATCCTTATGCTTCACGAAATAGAGAATTGTCCACCTACAGTAATCATCAATAAAAGAGACATAGTACCTTGAACCTGAGATGGATGGATCTTTGATAGGACCCCACACATCAGTGTGTACAAGCTCCAAATAATCCTCATGGATGTATCCTTTTGTGTTGAGTGGTTGGCTATGAGCTTTTCCAAATTGGCAAGCTCCACATTTGTAAATCATGTGCTGCTTGGTCACATTGGGAATGTCAAGCACAATTTGATCCCTAAAAATCTGCTTCAGATTTCTCTCTCCTATGTGCCCTAGCCTCTTGTGCCATACTTCCAACTCAGATATCGTTTGGTCCCTAGAACTGAATAGTGCTATGTTCCTTGTGTCTTCAATTTCAAAAGTAAACAACCTACCTGACTTCTCACCTTTGGCAATCCTTTTGAATCCTTGTTGGGGGTCTTCCACATATGCTCCATGCTTAGTGAACTTGACCTATAGACCTTTCTCTACAATCAGCCCAACACTATATAGGTTTTTGGTTATAGTAGGCACATACAAAACTTTTCTCAAAAGGTTCATACTACCATCAGATGTCTTGAAATTTCCAATTTGTTTGACTCAATGTTTAGTGTCATCACCTATTTGTACTTCATGCTTTCCCTCTAGTTCTTCAAGTTAAAATAATAGTGCTATATTTCCTACCACATGATTGGAACAACCTGAGTCATTGTAGAAAAGATGCTCATTACCTTCACCTTGCTTGGATGTAATGTTCATGATGAGCAGAGAGTCTTCTTGATCTTCAGTATAGTTGTTGAAGTCCCTTGTTCCTATGAAGCCTCCTTGATAGTTGTTATTGTTGTAGCCTTGATTGTAAATATGATTGTAGTTTCCTCCACCATTGTTATACCTGCCTCTATTTTTTCCGTAGCTTCCTCTATGGAAGCCTCTTCCCCTTTGGTTCCTTGTATTTTTGTAGCATTGTTCTGTAATGTGGTTGTTAAGACCACATATGTTACATGGTGAATTGTTGTAGGGTCTCCCCCTACCTTGCTTAACTCCTCTGCCCTACCTCTAGCACCTCTTCCTCTTCCTTCATAATTAGCTTGAGAGGTACTAGCCTCTTCATCCTATTTCTTACTTTTACCTTTATTCTTATCTATATAAAGGGCAGAAGATTGGTTACCTCTTCAGTTATCACCATTTTTTTTAGCTTTGTCTCGTGGCTGAAGAGTTGTCCCATCAAAGTGTTGAGATCAGGTACTTGCATATCCATGTAGAGATCCATTACTGTAGTGAAGGACTCCCACTTGTCATCAACCTTAATTCCATTGATAATCTGCCTCACTATGTGCTCTTCCTCTATCTCTTCTCCAGTGCTTGCAAGCTGGTCTGCAACATCTTTTATTTTGGTTACATAATCAGCAACTCCTTGCTTTTGTTGTTTCTTGAGGGTTGCGAATTCCATCCACAACTAATTCTTCCTAGCTCTCATGTTGGAGCAGAAGTATGATGAAAGCACTTCCCAAGTCTCTTGGGAGGTTTTACAATTTCTAACATGTGGTAACAAGAAATCGGAGATTGAGTTTAGTAGATATGACCTTGCAGGAGCATCCTTTGCACACCATGTGGTTAGCCTCTCTTGCTCTTCCCTTGTTGGTTGATTCTTGCTCCTAAAGATTGGCATGTCTTCATCTCCTAAGATGTATCCATATAAGCTTCTATCTTGAAGGTATGATTGCATCCTTAGGGACCATGTTGAGTAGTTTTCCTTGTCCAATTTGTCAATGAAGGATGGAAAACCATCTCCCATCTTGATTGAACTTGATCTAATACCACTGTTGGATTGTGGATAATCACAAGAGATGAGTTGGTGTAGACAAAACCTGCTTCACACCTGCTATAACTACTGGTTGAAGAGAGTTGTGGGCCTCTTTCACTACAAGAAATAGGGGGGCATAGCGACGCCCCCGAAATAGAAAAAAACGAGCAGGGGATACCTCGTATAAGCGATTCCTGCATCGCTTATGCCACGCTAAATCCCTGCGTCCCAAATAGCGTCGCTAATGAGCGACGTTATTTGCAGTGTGGGCAAATTGGATAGCGTCACATATGCGTCGTTATTTTCAGAGCGTCGCATAAGTGACGCTCTGGAATGTTAAAAAAAAATTTCGATTTCTCCCGGCACATTTGTGCCGAGATCTGGACGAGAGAAGAGAACGAGAGAGAGAGAGAGAGAGACATGCAAAGGAAAAGACTAGGTATGCGCACACACATACATATGCATACACACACACATATACACACATAGACACACACACACACACATACACATATACACACACACGTACACACACAAATACACACACATATACACACATAATGTTGCATACACACACATATACATGCATACACACACATATACATGCATACACACACACATATACATGCACACACACATATATGCATACACACACATATGCATACATAATGCACATGCAGACATACACATAGATAATGCATACACATGCACACACATATACACATACACATACACACACATACACACACATACACATACACACACACATACACACATACATACACATATATGCATACACACACATAGAGAGACATGCACACACATAAACATACATGCATACATATGCATAAATAATGCATATGCATATGCATACATACATACATGCATACACACACATCTACATACATAATGCACATGCATACATACACATACATAATGCACATGCATACATAATGCACATGCATGTATACACATACATAATGCATACACACACATATGCATACATAATGCATACACACACATATGCATACATACATGCATACACATACACACATAGACACATACACACACATAAAAAGATACACACTCATAGACACACACACATACACATAGACGTGCACACACATACACACACATACACACATAATGATGCATTCACACACATACACATGCATACACACATACAGATGCATACACACATAATGATGCATTCGCACACATACACATGCATTTACACAGGGATACAGGTCTTAAATATGACCTTTCCCTCTAGTGTAGAGTACACATATTTAGGCGGTGTAGTTGTGCATGACAGCGAGATAATGCAGTGTCTAGTTGGCAATAAATGGTTAACAGATTTCCATATGGGAATTGTCCCAAGTCTTTTCTATCAAAAAGGGATTGAAACTGCTCTTCAGTTCCTAACATGCCTTCAAAATGTTCTGCATGAGTGGCTTTTCCAAAAAGGGTTCAGTGTTGGCTTGAAAGACATGTACTTAACAGATGAAATCAGAACATATAAAAAACTTCTTGAAGAAGTTCATATTGTTGTAGATGATGGTAGATTGTCTTCTCAGAGAGTTCTCACTTTGGAAAGGCACATCCGATTAGTCCTGTCAGGAAAAGAGGAACTCATTCAAAGAACTTTTATTAATCCATGTCATAATGATATCCTTGACTATGGGCTTTTTAGATGGTTTAACCTCCAAAGAACTCCTTTATCATTTAGTGTCTTCCCGAAAACTTGGAAAAGGGTATGGAGTTGAGGGGCCTGGAGAACTTTTTTGAAAATGTATGTATGGGTTAAGAGAAGTGTATTTAGCATATGATGGTTCTGTTTGGACACGAAAAAACAATCATGTAATACAATTCAATTATGAAGTTTTGGAGAACATAAAGAGGCAGACTAGAAATCAAAGGATCCGTAGAGTCTTGGCCTTGGTTCAGAGCCTGTTGGTGTATTGGCCCCCAATCTTATGCCTCTATATATAGCTACTCGAATCAACGAGAATCATAATATATATAAAGATATATACACATCATGTAGATACACATACATAAATATAAAATGGAGTAGATATATTATGCATCACACATACATGCCTAAATGCACACATAAATATATATATACATGCATACATATTTACATGTACACTTTAACACATAGACACATATACATATATACATGTTCACATCACATATACATGCCTACATGCACACATAAATATATATATACATGCATACATATTTACATGTACACATTTACACATAGACACGTATATATATACATGTACACATCCCATGTACATGCCTACATGCACAAATGTATGCTTATAGATGCATACACAATTATAAACACTTGCATATATTATGAATACATGAATATTTTACATAAATGCATATGCATATATACACATATGCATACTAACACATGTATACATATATCACACACATGCACACACACATATACATGAAATACATATGTATATGCATACTAACATATGTATACATATAATACACATGAATACACACACATATGCATACATACATGATAAAAATTTGCTCCTCGAAGACAAAGTTATGTATAAAATAACTAGGCATACCCCCAAGCTTCATGTTCTAACTTAAAAGAACATGATTTCATCTCCCTATTAGGATTCATTGTTATTCAAGTTGAATAAAAAAACTATTATCTGATATCCATTTAAAAGCTTCAAGTTATTGATTGATAACTAGAGTAAAATTTACTATCTAATCTGCTCATATGTTTTCATTATTGCCATCATTTTGGTAAGACATCAATATAGTCTCATCTTCATTATCCTTATTGATTTCATTTATTTCTTCTCTTGTTTAATCTATGTTCTCATGAGTCACATCATCTATTGATGGATTAATATCGATTTCTGGTAATTCTTCTTCCTCATCAGTAGAATCAACATGTAGAGTATTATCCTCTTCATCAAAAAGATTAGTATCATTATCATGTATAATGATTCTAATTTCTCTTTCAGATGTTGATGTATCAGTATCTGATGCTAAATCATCAAGAGGACTTTCTTCGATCTCTCTAACAATAAATTGTTCAAACAATGACCTACCTCTAAGTTGAACATGAATGACTTGCCACCAAGGGTGAGCATCTTGGTTTTTATAAAAAAATGCTTATTCAATATGCCTAGGAAGAATATATGGTTCTTTAGTAGATCACATTACCTTGGAAGAATCAATTGCCCAAAACCCAGATAATTCGTTTCTTAATGTGTAATTACTACCTTTATACTCGGCTCGAAACCAGTCAACCTTCAAAATGACCTATCAAAATATATAAAAACAAAAACCATTATTAGGTGCTTAAAAAATAACTAACTCTATCATAAAAAATATAAATATTTTTCTACCTGTTTGAATGTACAAAATGAAATTTCATAGATACCAACAATAGTTCCTACGTAACCAAGTTTGCCATCTATAAGGTTCGTGTCTTTTAAGCTAGCATGTGATATTTGCTTGAAAGAAGCAAGAATACTAGAATCCTCTGTTTTACATAAACAATCAATGGCTTTGATTCTAATATGTTGTCCAAAAGCCCACATATTAGTGAACGTTCAAGCTTGCAAAAGAAATTAAATTAGTAAATAGAAACATATATATATATATATATATATATATATATATATATATATATATATATATATATATATATATATATATATATATATATATATATATATATATATATATATGTGTGTATATATATGAAAAAAATAAAATATTATTAAAATAAATTACCTTTCGTTCACAAACTATCATTAACTCTCTCTGCTCATCTGAGATTTCTTCATTATTTGCGTTGGCAAGTTGCAAACGACTATATAGCCAATCCATGAAAGAAGATATATCTGTAATCTCATTATTATCGAGATTACGTCTATATCTTTTGTTTCTTTTCATTTTGTCACGAGGAAGGAGATAAGGAAGAGAGATCACACACACACTCTCACTCTCAAGAAGAAGCACACACACAAATTGAGACAGGGAAGAAGATCTTCTTCTTCTTCTTCTATTACATAAAAGGAATGTACAAGAATGACCTAAAAACAGAATACAACAAGTGCAATATAAAAAGACCAGTACATAAGGAAAAACCTAATGTCCGCGAATGAGTGAGCTGGCAAGAAACAAATGTGCCATCACTCTCAGTAGATAAATCTAATAAAGCTCAATAAAGTATCCCTGACATATATCGGCATGACCACTATACATGTCAGAGAAACGAAAAACTGGTACGTGTCATCCTGGATCATCACATGTTGAGCTTGATATCTCAACACTCCCCCTCAAGCTCAACGACATATCCTGTAATCCAAGCATCTTTCGAAACTTCTTCAACTTCTCAGCTCCAAGTGCTTTGGTGAAAATATCAGCAACCTGCTCACCTGTTCTCACATAAACAAGATCAATATCACCTGCTAATACCTTCTCTCTGATGAAGTGATAGTGTTCCTCGATATGCTTTGTTCTAACATGGAAAACAGGGTTCCATGCTAACTATATGTTGCTAAGATTATCACAATAGATAGTGATAGGCTTTTGCACTTCCACACCTAAATCTGCAAATAACATCTCCAGCCATGATGCCTCACATGCTGCCATTGCAGCACCTCTATACTCAGCCTCTCTACTCGACAAAGCAACAGTGGGTTGCTTGTTACTGCTCCACGTAATAGCTGCACCTCCAAGTGAGAAAAGAAAGCCACTAGTAGATCTTCTATCTGGAGTACTACCAACCCAATCTGCATCGGTGTATCCATGAACCTGAAAATCTACACCAGCTTCATAAAACAATGCATAATCCAAAGTAGCACTCACATAACTTAGAGTGCGCCTCAAAGCATCCAAATGTGGCTTCCTGGGAACCTGCATAAACTGACTTTCAAGTCCAATAGTGTAGCTTAAATCGGGCCTTGTAATTGTAAGATATATAAGACTTCCCACAATTTTCCTGTACATAGTAGCATTTTCCAATGCTTCACCTGATGTAGTATCCAATTCCAAATTTTGATCTAAAGGCATAGAAATTGGCTTACAATCAGCCATACCATACTTTTGCAGCATATTCAAGGCATATTGCCTTTGCGACATCCATATACCTGTTTCTGTATGTATAAACTCAATGCCCAAGAAATAGTGTGGCACACAAAGATCTTTCATGTCGAATTCCTGCATAAGAAGTTTCTTTACCTCTTTGATGCTTTCTTCATTATCACCATCTACAATCAGGTCATCAACATAAATAGCCACAATAGTGATGCCATCATCAGCCTTCCTTGCATATAGTGAGTGATCTGCATCACACATAGAAAACCCAATGCTGGTTAAGTAATCAGCAATCCTTGCATGCCATGCACGTTGGAGCCTGCTTCAGCCCATACAAAGCCTTTTGCAACCTGCAAACATATTCTGGATGCTTTGAATCTTCATATCCTTGTGGCTGGTCCATATATACTTCTTCTTGTAACTCACCATGTAGGAAAGCATTCTTCACATCCATCTGATGCAAAGTCCATCCTTTTGTTGTAGCTAATGCAACAAGTGTCCTAACAGTAGACATTTTAGCTACAAGGCTGAATGTTTCCTCATAATCAATGCCATATGTCTGTGCATATCCTTTAGCTACCAATCGTGCTTTATACCTGCTTATGCTACCATCAACATTATGCTTTACCTTGTAAACCCATTTACAGCCTATGGGTTTCTTTCCTTGCGACAATGGACCCAGCTTCCATGTATCATTTCCATAAAGTGCAGCCATCTCCTCATCCATAGCTTTTTCCCAATCTGCATTACCAATTGCATCTTCAAAACAAGAAGGTTCAGCATCTTGTATTACCTTTTTCATGTAGGCACAATGGCGAGCCATGTAACTATCATATGTCAATCGTTGCACTGAATTACGCATCCTCCCAGATCTTCTTGGTCCTGGGTCACTTCTCCTTGTATCATCTGCATGTGCCCTTCTTACTCCTGGAGTCTTCATAGAGGGCAATCCATGTTCCTCATCAAGACTCTTTTCTGAACCGCTTGAATCTCCATCAACTTCTTCAAAATCTGCACATGTTTTATGACCAGCAGAAAGCTTTTCTTTACCTTTCTTGGATGTATTTGATGAATTTGATGGACTGAAATTCCCACGTAATCTTCCACTCCATGGATTTGAGTTGGAACTATTGCTTGGTGATGCATCCGGTCCACTCAAAACCTGAGATTCTGCACTTGATTTTTTAGCATTTTCTTTGTCATTTGGTTCAAGACTCAGTCCTTCTTTGGCATCTGTATAGAAGCTTGACATTTCATCAAATACCACATCTCTGCTCACCTTTACCTATCGTGTGAGTGGGTTATAACATTTATATCCCTTTTGCTCAAGGGAGTATCCAATGAAGACACACTTTTCTGCTTTTGGATCAAGCTTCATCCTCAATTCATCTGGGACATGTACATATGCAATATAGCCAAAAACTTTCAGATGTGATAAGTTTGGCTTTTTACCTGTAAACTTCTCTTCAAGTGTAACTTGATGTATAGCAGCAGTCGAAGTTCTGTTCATGATGTATATAGCAGTATGCACAACTTCCGCCCAATAACAATGAGGCATATCCTTCTCCTTGATACACTTATTCATTGGTGTTCCGACTCTTGTAGCTCCATTATCATTCTATTCAGTTCTCTACCATTATGGCATCAGAGGTCTCAGGCACATCCGATGGATGAGGGTCTAGTGCTAGTGTTTTGAGGAGGAGCTATAACTTGCAGGATAAGGACCATTTTGAGATCCGAAAATTTGATGGCACAAACTTTGCTCTATGGAAGAATCAGATTAAAAATGTGCTGATTCAAAGGAGGCAATGGAAGTCAGTAAATGGAATTTCAAAGAAGCCTGCTGACATGAATGAAGATGATTGGGATGAGTTAGATGAAATGGCTAGGTTTACCATTTGCTTGCACCTAGCAGATAATGTTTACTTTACAGTATTAGACTATGAAAGTGCAGAGGAGCTTTGGAAGAAGTTATGCAATACATATGAAAAAGAGATGGCATCAAATAAAGTCTATCTAATGAAAAAATTATATGACCTTGGTATGAAGGATACGGATAGTGTTGTTGCTCATCTAAATGAGTTTGATGCTATATTATCTCAGTTATAGGCTCAAAAAATGGATATGGATAATGAAACTAAAGCAGTATTGCTGTTATGCACCTTGCCATCATCATGGATACATTTTGCATAGCTATTAGCAATAGTGCACCTAGTGGTAAACTCGTCTACGATGACATATGTGGAGCACTCTTGAGTGAGGAGATTCGTAGGAAATCTATGGTTGGCACTCAGAGTGGAGATGCATATAATGTTTGTGATTCTTACCAAGGAAAGAACAAGCAACGTGGCAAGAGCAAGAACAAGGAAAAGAATGGTCAATGGAATAAGAGTAGAAGTAAATCAAGGAAGAGGGATATTGAATGCCATTATTGTCATAAGAAACAACACATGAAGAAAGATTGTTATGCATTAAAGAATGATAAATGTAAAGGACAGAATGTTGATGGGCATGTTAAACAGTTACCTGCACCATCTACTTCAATTGTGGAGATTGAAGAAATTAATGCTATTTTTGATGATGCTCATGTGTTGACACTTGATCGTACTATGCCAAGTGAGGCTCTTATGGCTGATTCTCTTTCCCACACGTGGCTGCTAGATTGTGGTGCTTCTTTCCATGTGACACACAAAAGAGAGTGGTTCTCTAGTTATGCAGCAAAGTCTCTTGGTACCGTGAGACTTGGTGACTCTTACCAGTGTGATGTTGTGGGGATTGGAGATGTGGTTGTGCAATTCATTGATGGTTCAAAATTTACTATGCATAATGTACGCCATGTACCTTAGTTATCACGTAGTCTGATGTCAGTTGGTCAACTTGATGACCTTGGTTACAAGGTGGTCTTCTATGATCAGTCCTTTCATATATCAAAGGGCAATATGGTTATTGCAAAAGGAAGCAAAGTTGGATCACTTTATCCTTTATTTGTATCATAGAAAGAACACTTGTTAGTTGTTACTGACTAGCCTATGGCTTGTATTTGGCATGGCCATTTGGGCCATATATCTCGTAGTGGAATGGAAAATCTTTCTCGTTCTGGCTACTTACCTGTGTTATCTTTCTCTGATTTTGCATTTTGTGAGCACTTTCAATATGGAAAGCAAACCAGAAATGTGCATAGAATGCACATTGACTCTTCAATTCAGCCTTTAGATCTTGTTCATACAGATTTGTGTGGTCCTATGCCCACTAGGTCCTTAGGCGGTTCTCTTTACTTTGTCACTTTCATAGATGATGCTACTAGAAAAGCTTCAGTATATCCAATGAAATCCAAGGATGAGGTATTCTCTACTTTCAAAAAATGGCTTGCTTCAATTGAGACTGAAAAAGGAACTAAGCTCAAGGCTTAACGTTCAGATAATGGGGGTGAGTATACCTCACATGAATTCAACCTTTTTTGTCAATCTAGGGCTCTTGATTTCTTATTTTACATGTGTAAATTTCAAGGCTTTTACAATGGTAAATGAACCATCAAATATCTCTCAACAAAATACAATCAATGTAAATATTCTTTTGCCGTAATCCAAGCGATAGTTTTTGATGTAGATCAAATCCACCTCAAGCATAGTGTAAGCTTGATGTTCCAAAAAGAACCTCTCCCTAAAATAATGATAATGCACCTCAATGTGCTTAGTGGAAGCATGGAACACAAGGTTTGTTGCAACTACCAATACACTTTGACTGTCTATAAACATGGTGGTGGCAGAAGCCTCATCAACACCCAAACCAGCCATAAGGCATCTAGTCTACACACACTCAACACTCATTATGAAAGCTACCCTATACTCAGCCTCACTGCTAGAAGCGGCCACAATAGGCTACTTCTTGCTCATCCAAGATATGCATGAGCTACCAAGCATGAAGCAAAAACCATTGGTGGACACATGACTGTCATAGCAACAAGTCGAGTCATAGTAAAAAAGAACCCTGTAAATCTGGTAGTAGTGATCCCCCCTTGGAGAGAAAAAAGGCAAATAGACTATATTTTGTAGTGGAATGCTTAGCACCATTATATGCAAATTCAACAATGGGAAAATAATGTGCCCAATCAATCTAGCATTCGCTAACAAATGCCAAAAGCATGTCTTCTAATACTTAATTAACACTAGTGTTGTACCAAAATAGGACACTATAGTTTCCTTTTTTCTAACAAATAAAAAAAAGAATCACGTGTAAGAATCACAGCAAAATTTGAAAAAATCTTCAAGCTCTAGAAAGACTTATACCTAGATGCTCTATAAAAAAATATATAATAGTAATTTTTTATGGCTCAAAATGTTTTGGGTGTGTAAGCCAGTGAGGAGGGACAAATAAAAGTACACACAAGAGGGAAGAAGGAGATCAAAGAGAGATGGGTGATGGCTAGAAGAGCTCTCTATCAATAGATGATCAGTAGTTTGAGAATGGATGAAGTGAGAACTATATGTGAATCCCTATGTACAAAGTACCACATGATATGAGTATATCATGTATATGTGGTTCCATGAGGAGAAAACCTCTAGCAAGCACTAGAGTAAAATATCCCCATGTATAGAGAAGGGATTCACATCAAAGCTACTTGAGGGACACATAAGTGTAACAAACCCCATAGAGCAAATGATGTGAACACATAAAAGGCGTGATAGATCATCCCCCACAAGCTAATAAGCATAAAGCTTTGTGAAAAGATTCAAGCTTTTCCGGTGGAAGAGATTTGGTTGAAAAGGTCCACCACATTATCTTGTGTAGGCACATGTACCAAATCTATATCCCCAGCATGAAGGTGATCTCTATCATAATGATAAACCAATAGAGAACAATAGACAAAATGTATTTGAAGAAATGTACCAAAATGTAAATGCTAATGAACATATGATACAGGGGACTACACATAGATAATGTGAGCTCAATGTATGCTCAAGTTTCTACCTCAGTGCCTCTCAGAATGGCTCTCTCATCCCGTGAATAAAAGTATGTGTATTTATACACATGTGAAGAGTTTAAATTTGAATTTTCCCTCACCTAAAAGTGATCCTACACTTTAGGGATGTAATTGATTTGATTTCTCTACGAAATGAGTCGTGGGTTTGATTTCCTAACTTCACAAGATCCCAATTTCTTTTGACTTTTACTTTTATCCAAAGTAACTATGCTCAAATTGATAAGCATGAGTTCATATGTAGTTCTCCATGTGAAGAGTTAAATGGATGTGTAATCATCAAACATTAGCATAGCACTTAGGCTTGCTAATTGCACCAACAACTTCCCTCAAGCCTAAGATGCTTTATTCTTCAATCCTTCATGATTTCTTGCAATCCAATCATTGATTTAAACGTGTTTAACCAGTAGAGCTATCTGAATCTTTATAGATATTTGAGAGCTCTAATTCCTCCCCTAGATTATCCTCAATGTCTATGCACATGTGTACACATTCTTCTATGGATCTAGGGTCCTTCAAGTACACATATGATCTCAGCTTGGTACTTAAAAATCCATCTAGAAACAAGGCCACTTGCTTGGTTGGAGTGGGTAACTCTCGAGCCGGGCATCTCTCTAGGTATTTCCTATACCTTCTTCCTACGAGCCTCACTGTCTCTTGAGGTGTTTGGTTAAAGCTGTATATCAGGGAGGATGTGTTATGCCTAATACCACTCTTGGAAAACTCAATGATGAATGCTTCAAGCAGTTGATCTATACTTCTGTACTGATCTTGGTGAAGTGGTTGAAACTAGGTCAATGTAGTGTTCTTGAGTGTTAGGCCAAAAGCATTGTATTGAGTAAACAAGTCTTCCACTTGTTTAGCTCTCAAAACTTGCCTAAACTCTGCTACATGGTCATACGGGTCTCCTGTGCCATCGAAGCAATTCTTCATGGACTTAACCAATAGGCTTCTCAAGCTTGTATCTCCAAAAAGCCTCATCCGTCTCTCGATTCACGAGCAGATCTATGATCCTATTGTCCTAGGGAACCCACTCTGGTGTGATTATTCTCCTCAGAACCGACTTGCCTTGAGGGGTTTTTGGCTCCTTTCCTAAGTTCCCTTGCTCTATGTCTCCTATTTCGACCTCTGGGATTATGTTGCCAAATTCATCTAGTCTTTCTGGTTGGCTGGTGACCACATACATTGTTCCTTCTTTATCTATGTAGGAACCATTTTTGAACTTGACTACAGGGTGATCTAGTCCAATGGGCTGATCCAAGTTTTTAATTAGGACAACAGATCTTCTCAGACCATCCTCATAGATGCGTGCACCTAAGCGGTTGGTCTTGATATACTCCAATTGAGTTTTGTAGGGGCCTTCAGGTCTTTCTAGGTATGCCACTCTTGAGCTACATATAGGTCTTTCCATGTTGTAAGACATCTCCGAGTCACTAGTGTCTGAGTCTAGAGCGTAGGGGTAATCACTCAACTGTTGTGCACAAGATCTAGCTGTATGGTTGACACTAGCCTCAGATGATCTAATACTTTGACAGTCTCTCCCTAGGTGTCTTCCTGATCTAAGGTTATATATCCTTCCAACTAACCCAATGATCCTTGTACAACCACATTGCAGATTCTTTGATACCAATCACTTGTTACTTTTGAGATCTTTTGAATGTGTTTTCTTGTCTTTAATTAAGGTCGTCAAGAGCACTTAAGTGTGTCGTACTTGATTTTCTTCGTCCACTTAGTTTAAGTTCTTTTCCTTTAAGTTGTCCCTTGACTACAATTTAGCCTATTCTTGAACTTGAGAAATTAAAGGCTCTTCGAACTTGAGTATTCCTATCGTATTCCTAGTCAATTTGGACAACTAGGCGCACTTAGCCTATGCTAAGAATGGACTGAGGGGGTTAAGAGATGTTCCAACCTCAAGTCGCTCCTCCTTGCTATGCTTGTCTGCCCAGGAAACGCGTTCCCAAGCCTGCACACAATGGCACTTGCTTTGATTTCTCCAAAAGCTCTCTATGATCTTGTAAACATTCCAAGTTTAGCACAAGTTTTTAACTTTAATTGACAAACAATTTGATATAGAAACGTTTAATGACCCTTGTTCCCCCTTTTGTATTGCCAAAAAATTTCCTCTAGAACTCCCTTGGTGTACCCACCCCACAGAGGGTCAACTTCAAAATGGATTTCTAACGAGCTTTCTAACAAGCCCTAGAGCTCAAAAAATGGATTTCATATGAAAAAGTTATGACAGTTCAGGGTCTAGGGGGTTAAAACAGACAATCAAGACCTTTCAGGAGTTTAGAGTATTTTCTAAGGCATTTGTAATGGTATAGGTGATTGAATATGCAAATATGCCCAATTTTTAGCCCAAATTTTCAAAAAATTACCCCTCTATTTTTTGCCGAAAATGTCTGTCTATCGCGATAGACGGTGTCTATCGCGATAGACACGAACTATCACGTTGGTTGTATGTCGCGATAGACAGGGTCTATCGTGGGGTCCTGTCTGTCGCGATAGACGGGTGTCTATCACGATAGACATTGTCTATCGTCTGTCGTGGGCTCTGTCTGTCGCGATAGGCAGTGTCAGACAGGGTCTATCGTCTGTCATGGTTTTGGTCTATCACAATAGACGGTGTCTGTCGCGATAGACTGAGTCTGTCATCTTTCATGTTTTTGCTCTGTCGCGATAGACGAGGTCTATCGTGGGTCCTGTCTATCGCGATAGACGGTGTCGGAGAGAATTTAATACTCTTAAAATATTTCAAAATTTAAAAGATTATTTGATTGATATAATTTTGGTTAAATTATGAAATTTTTGACTAATGTTTGATTTTTAATTTTTGCAAGAAAAGAAGTTTGCTTAATATTATTAGGATGGGAAGTATTTATTAAGGGTATAGATGAAAAGTCAAGGGTTAGTTAAGGGGTTTTCTATGTTTCGAAAGTAAATTTAAGGGTAATCAAGGGTCAACTATATGTTATGATCATGTTTTAAAGGGTTTTAACTAAATTACAAGGGTAATTAAGGGTTAAATGTATGTTTTGAGCATGAATTATAGCATTCTAGTTAAATTTTAAGGGTTTAATATTCATCCTAGAGGGTTATGGAAGGTTAGAAAATAGGTTTATGGGTTAATTGGAGTTAATTGATGTGGTTTAAAGTTAGTTGTAGGGTAAACCTAAGGTTAAATTATTAAATAAGTGGGTTGTAGTCTATAAATGAATTATTAAATAGGTTAAATATATCATATGAAACCTTAGAAAAATAACTCAAATAGAAAAATATATTATTTAATTATTTCCGTAAAGCTTATGGTTATAAAATAAATTTAGATGGGTTAAATTAATTTTAGACTAAAGTTTAGTATTTATTCTAAAAGTCTAGTATTTAAATAAATTAAAAAAAGAAGTGAAAGGTTATTTAAAATCAAAAGACTATGGTCCATTGAATATTTAAATGAATGGTTGAAAATTGGGAAAATTCAAAATAGAGAAAATCCACGCCTTTTTTCTTCTTGGAGTGTGGTTGAGTTGAAGAGGAGTTAATTTAGGTAGTTTGGTTTAGTTATCTAAGGATAAATGTGGGCTATGGTGGGCTACTCTCATCTATTTAAAGAAGGGAGTACGTACTCACAAGCTCATGTGATTTTCAGGTACTTACTATGCTCTAGACTATAGTCATATTTTTTTTGCAGTTAGTTCTATGTGAGCTCTCTGACAGGAGGAGAGAGAAGACCATCTCTCTTGTCCTTCAATTTTTGGAAAAGCAAATTTTTTTTTGGAAAAAGTCATTCATCTTTTCTTTTCTTCTTCCTCCATTTTTTTTTTTTCCCTCTGTCTTTTTCTCCTTGTTAGTCAACCGTCGGATTGGGGCAGATGTAACGGAAATCGTGGCAGAACACGCGCGAAAGGTGGTTACGCACCTATTTGTACTTTCTATATAAAGCAATGAAAAGAAGTGCTCCAGAGCACGGGGAATTTTGGCCTAATTCTCGTGTTATCACCAGACTGTTCATCTAGTTGTCTGTCTGAATGTTGCGACAGTGTGTGTTGTTTAGTTTCTGATTACTCTGGGTCGTTGTGTGTAGTTGTGTTATTCTTTCTTGAGTGAGTTTGTGCAGTGAACCTTAAGTATTGCTGTAGTGTGTCTGGTCTAAACTCTGCGTACTCTGTTGTGTTCTGTGTTGTTATGTGTTAATCTCGGTTACACGGTGAATTTAGTCCATTAAGTAAGACGTTGGACCGTTGTCTGAAGATTATTGTGGATCGTTGTGACGAATTATCCTGTTAGATGTACGAAGTAGTACTCCTCTCCTTGTTGAACTGCTAAGTACTGATAAGTCTGTGTGAACGTGGTACTCTTTCCCTAAGAACGTTGTGCAAAAGTAGTGTTGTTCTCGATCTGCACTTGTACGGTGAGAATTACCTATAGTTAAGGGTAATTCCAGTGTGTGTTAGTCTTTATACTGTAAGTTGAATCCGCAGGTACTTTCTGTGATCCGGTTGCTTGACTGTGAATGCTGTCTTGGTGAAGGTTAGACTACTGCATCGTTGCAATAGCATATTAGTCTGAAGTAATTCAGTATCCAGGTACAGAGCAATTAGGTACAGTCTATTTGTTGCTGGTAGCTGAGCTAAGACTGTATTGACAGTGTCTAAGGACAGTAGATAGCAGTTATTTTGGGGAACTAAGTACAGGGCCTCTATCTAACAGACCCCTACCACTCCCAAGAACCCCAAGAGTCGGTTAAACGCTCTTCTGATAGTTAGAACGAAACGTTTAACATTTAACACTTGACGCCATCTGTGGGAAGGTGGCATCAAGATTACCATTTACCTGATGAAAGTGTTATCTGTGGGAAGGTGGCATCAAGATCGTCACTTGTCTGTCGAAATCGAACATCAAGATTACCGTTTGTTTGTCGAAAGTAGCAACAGAACGAGATTGTTGCAAACTTGTTGTGGAAACGCGATTATAAATTTTAATGGATAGTGATACTACGCGATTAGTACAAAAGATGATACATGCCGGTTACTCGATCCGGTGAAACGTATCCCAAGAACCGTCAGTTTGGAGTACTTAATATACTAAAGACAACACCGGAAAGTAGAAGTACAACTAGGGCTGACCCAGTTGTCAAGAAAGTCAAGAACGATAGAAGTGATTCCGGTCATATTCCGGTGGAACATGATACGCCTCTGGTGAATTCCGGTACTATTTCGGCACAGTCTGTCGAAGATATAGTAACTCCAGAATCTACCAGGACGCAGTCTGAAGTTAGTTTAACAATCTTGTATAAAGATTCAAATTTGTTTATGACTAGAAACACGTTAGCCAAAGAAATTGGCGAAGGCAAAAAAACACCTTATTCTGGCATAAATTCGGCACATTCCGGTGATATTTCGGTAACAGAATCACAGTTTTTTGGCGACGGTTTACCATTTTTTGGTGAATCTTCAGCCTAGCCAGCGCTTTTTGGAGTAAGTTCCCCTACACTTGACATCAAGAAGGAAGGAACTTTGTTTGAAACCGAGATTCGAAGTATACTGAGTAAAATCATCGAACCGGAAAGTGCACAGTCCGACGAAACAGATTCCTATAGTTCAGATATTCAGCCCCAAAATCCAGAAGATATTCACAATACACTCGCCATGAACGGGCAACAACAACAACAACAGCAACAACAACAACAAGTATGCCCGCCAAGGCCGACTCCGACAGGAGTGACGTACACTAAATTTGGTGGATTCCCAGGAGATGATCCGGATGCTCACGTACGCACATTCAAGATAAGCTACGCAGTTTTCAACCATCCACCGTGTCCGGCGTATAAAGCTATTGTCTTCCAATCTACATTGGTCAATGAAGCAGCTAGATGGCTTACAGAATATGATATTAATCACTTCGGCACCTATGAAGCAGTACGAGATGCCTTTTTGCAGAGATTTAGGCTAAAGAAGAATCCAGCCGAAATTTTTGACTATCTGCAAAACAACAGACAGAAGGTAAATCAAACAGTAGAGGAATACGCTACTCTATTCAAGACTCACTTGAGGCAGTTACCACCAGCACATGCCAACCTAGCGGACGACGTTATCACTCAGTGGTTCATCAATGGCTTGACTCCACAACTTAAACAGATTATGATCATACGCTGTGTAGGAGCTATGACGCTAGATGCAGTAATCGCAATGGCTCTGTAGCTGGAAAACAAGGTTGGAGGATTTACAGAAGATCTGGAGTGGTAGAAAACAAACAAAAATGTCACCGAAGATATGACCAGACAAGTATACTGCATCACATGCAAGAATTCAGGCCATACTAGTGCCACTTGTGCACTTAATCAGTTATTTTGTGCTATCTGCAACACTGCCGGACACACCACCGAAAACTGCGCATACAACGCCAAAGTGCAAGGAACAGCGACTGTCAATGCAATTATACACGAACTAGGGCAGCCAGCCCATCACTATGTGCCTCCGCAAATGAGAAACAACCAGCAACAAGGATATCGAAATTACAGAGGACAGAGAAATAACAACTATAATGCAAACCGTTGGCAGATCGGACCACCACCGGAAAATCCCAATCTGCCACCACCGCGCTGTCATTTCTGTGGTGAATTTGGTCACATTAGAAGGTTCTGCAAAGATGCAGCTGATTATGATCAAAGGAAGAAAGAACGTTAAAATCCAATGGCTAATATGGTACAAATTACACTAGTGGAAACACACGCTGCAGCAATTCAGACCCGCTCCGGTAAACAACTGCAGCCTGCAACAGAATTATTTGAACCAGGTATACGCAAACAACAAAGGATGTACAACAAGGCTAGTCAATGGACCACCGCAGAACATCCGGTCTTCCGAGATCCTATTCCAGTAATCCAGACTCCGTTAACCGAAGAAGGAGCACAACAACAGGATTCCAATTCAGCAGCAGGCACATCATCAGCAGCAGACACATCATCAGCAGCAGGCACATCATCAGCAGCAGACACATCATCAGCAGCAGGCACATCATCAGCACAAGGTACCTCCTCAGCGATAGACACATCATCTTCAGCAAGCGCATCATCTTCAGAATCTGTGGAAACAATCCAATCACAAAAGGCCTGGGAAATTTTATCTAAAGCATCCATCACTCTTCCTTTGGGCCAATTACTTGCACCAGTACCGGGAGTTCGACAGCAATTTCAACAACAGTTCAGTCCTGTGCCTTCCTGCATTCCGGCGACAGCAACAGTACAACCGGAACCCAATTCTACGATCGATCATTTAGTTCCTTTAATTACGGTATGGTATAAGAATCATAAAATCACACAGGTACTAATTGATGGAGGATCTGGAGTCAACATTGCTACTGCTGCACTGTGTAAAAGGTTAGGGTGGACCAAAATCGAACCAGTTCAGTTTTTTGTCAGAATGGCCGACCAATCAAGAGTCCATCCCATTGGACTTGTACGAAATGTACCAATCACTTTACAAGGTACAACATTTAAAATGACTTTTGTCATACTAGATTTACCAGAATCCACTCTTGATTATAACCTCCTTTTCGGCCGACCTTGGCTGAAGCACACTAAGGTGATACAGGATTGGTCTGCACAAGAGCTCACTTTTAAGGATAAAAATCGTAAATACATTGTAAAATTAGATGCTATACAACCTTGTGAGTTGCATGCTAGACCGTATTTGGCGTAACCAGTCCATATGTTAGATGGATTGTCAGATGATGAAGAAGAAGAGTTTCTGAAAAATAACATTGACTTGATCTCCCTAGGAACTGTTGATCTACAATCTGTTGTAGATAATTGGAACCCTGCAGTTTGTATAGTAATGACTGTAACAGAAGAAGATAAAAAGGAAGATACTACAGTTATAGATGACGCTCAACTGCAACAACTTTTTTAAGCCAGCTGACGATACAGAGAAGCCTCGACAATTTTATGTCCCAAAAGATCAGTTGATCACTTATAATTTAGGCAACCAAGATCATCCGCTGTGGAGGTGATCGCAATCCGGGTGGATCGGGTCCGGTCGTGGCACACACAGGGTGTATGAAGCTAATGAATGCTGGAAGGTTTAAAGATGTGAAGGTGAAATTAATGTTGAGTATGGAGAAGAGAGAGATGTTGAAATAATTATGGGAATGGGAATGTAGGTGTGCAAGTCAGATTGATGACATGAATGATAAGAATGAAAGAGAACCATACACACGAATCAAATTTGGAAGGAAGAATGGTCCATTGGAGGGGCTTCTTAAACACTTCCTAATTCTAATCCATATGTATAGCCTTCTTTGGATGATATGTATGCATGACGAGAATAGATGGAATCCTTACACATAAATCAGTTTCGAAAGGAAGAATGGTCCAATATTGGAGCTTCTTATACACTTTCAGAAACTAATAAATATGTATGGATTTGTATGGATTATATACATGCAAGTGAATTATGATGATGGATTTCACTCACAAGCTCAAAGAAACATCCTCACTGGTTCAACGCAATACTGCGGAGCCTTCTCACACATAGAAGAAATAGAAGACATGTAAAAATACTTAAGAGACTGAGAGAGGAGACAAGAGACAAGTGACAAGTGACATGAATTAAAAGAATTTGAATTAAGTTACATGTAAACTATCGTCGTGGTACGTCATGCTAAGCAGTCTACTGATCAAAGGTGGTTCCGACCCTCAAACCATGACAGTTCAACCGAATGTCACACGTAAGAAGGTGAGTTCCACTCCAGTGACCCTATGTCTGTCTAGGCTCGTAACGTCTAACTAAAGAAGTCTAAGACTCATTAAAATCAGCTCTAACTCACTCACACGCTCCACCGAGGGTGAGTCAAGATAGAGATGCTGGTTTCAAGAGCCTATCCTAGATTGGAGTTCTAACTTAAATTTGAAACTAGGTTCTATACTCATACTAGCTCACCTTGGATCCTCACTCGCTCAACCGAGGGTGATCGTCTCAAGGAAACCATAAGCTAGCATGAGCCCTATGGATGCCTAACAATGATCCTCTAGGAGTTTGGAGGGGGGTTTATATAGTTTTTTGAATGAATTTGGGCCCTTGGATCTAGAGAAATCAACTCTCAACTCTAGGATCACTACTTTCGATTACAACCATTTGATTAATCAAATCAATGGCTTGGAATTGTTCTTTCTATCAAATCTAGTGTAAAGGAGTGAAATTTAGGCGCCCTCATTCTCCACCATTGGATCTGGGGATGATCTGGACCGTCGGATGAGTGCTGACATCAATTCGGATAAGATAAGCCACTATTTTTGGAGAAATGCTGCATTATTGATCTTTGATTGTAAAAAAGGTCTTCTTTTATGGAAAAAATTCGTGGATCCTCCTTCCTTTATGCTTTAGTGCATCTCCACCCTTGAATATGAGCTCATCTTGACCGTACAACATGGTTCAATCATATTTTGACATGTGGCAGCCCTTCAAGCCTTCAATTTTCTTATTCTAGAAAACTGCGGTGACCTTGAAAACTGGACTTTGTGCTCTTTGACCCTCCAAAAAGACTTTGATGAAGATGAAACTTTGTAGGACTATGTTTCCAAAGATCTCCTTCAGGAATATGCGGGAAAAACTCCCATCTGAATCTCCCTTGTACAAGTTTGACTACATTTGGAAGCTTGCAAGGTGGCATTAAGGTGTCTAGGAAGCTCTGATAGCCTTGAAAATTTGTACAAATATGTAGTCACATATGATCTTTATACATGCCAAATCATATGGCTAACATACTTTTCTATACAAGAATTTGTAGGGTCAAACTAGAAAAATTATATTTTTACAAAATGAACATAGCATATCAATGTGCTACCAAATCCATTTTCTGCTGAAATTTGGGCTATAGACTGCATTTGACAATCTTTACAAGTATATGGATTTTCATCTAATTTGGTGACAATGAAATTTTTGCCCTAATTTCCCAACTTTGACCAGCTTTGACCAACTTTGACCGCTACCATGGACTTTCTTGATTTCTTTGAAACTTTGTATGTGACCTTCCTTTGACATCCTTGATGCATCCTGGACTTCTCGGGGAATTCCGGCTACCTTCACCAAATATGTTTTTTGTAGGCCTTCACAAGTGAGAGAGGAGAGAAAATCTCGACGACATTCGCCCCCACTAAACCTGCGATTCCTCCGGAAGCGCCACTCTAGCATTTGTGAAAAACAAAATTTTCCTGCATCAAATTCTTTTATAGGCAACATAAGAAACATGGAAGGAAAATTGATTATATGCATGAATCAGTAGGTAACGTGACATGAAGCAAAATTTGCATGAAAGAAAGAATTGAAACAGGCAACATGAATATGCATGAACAAATAGGCAACATATATGCAAGTGAACAAGCAACATTGGCAACAAGAAAGAAAAAAAAGAAGCATCAATATGAAGTGGAAGTGGATGTATTGAGTCGTTTTAAGCATCAGTTCCTCTCATCTTGAAGAAAATTTTGTACCTTCTTCATAAAGCAATCTACCTTAAATATGACTATAAAAAAAGATTTAGGATTTTCAAGAGACATCTTTCATCTTTAGCTTATTTTAGATCAACTCCTTTCCTGCATAAATATGAATATGCTCTTTCTCTAATAACATGCAAGGAAATCTAACTAAATTCCACTAATGCATAAATCTACCTATATAGCCCGTGATTTATTCTACTATGCCTCTTTATCCTCCTTTGGCTTGCTCTTTTTTTTTTTTTCGATGATGATGATGATTTGGCAACTTTATGGTTACGATCACTTTTTTGGGGTGGAAGAAAGTGTAAACTTCTTGGTAACATGTAGCTTTTTTTTTTCTTTTTTTTTTTTTGACGAGGAAAAGTTAAACCCCGATACAAGGTACAACCATTTTTGATGACGGAGAACAGTCGTTTAAACTCCGATACAAGTGCTGTGAGATGGACTAAGGATGTAGAAACATGCAATAGCAGGAGCTAGGATTTCAACAATTATGCTTTCGATATAGGATACATATGCATGTTTATATATGAAAGTCATGTCACCAAAATAAACCTCCAAATCTACATGCCCTATCTTTCCACAATCCTAGATTATAATCAATTCCTTAGTAGATAAGTTACTACTTAAATACAATTTTACACAAGTAGAGAAATCATCATTTGCCCTTTTTTGACTCAAGTGATGTGGATATGCAATGCAATGCAAAGACTGAAAAAAAACATGCATGAAACAAGCATGGAAAAAAAATAGAATGAACTTGAAAAAAAACAAAGCAACATGAACTTGAAAATTAATGATGTTTTTATATGTTTTTTATTTTTTTTTTCTTTTTTTTTTTTTAATTTTTATTTTTTTAATAACATGGATACTCTTGTTTATGAATCGGCCTCATTGTTGTCATCTTCTTCAATGTCCTCATCCAAAATGTACTCGTCATTATCACGCTTCTTGAATAACTTTATCCTTTTACCTGCAATCAAAGTTTTTAGTGCAACACCATTTAATTCACAAAGAGCATACGTACCATTGTTGTTGACTTTTGATACTATGTATGGCCCAAACCACCGTTGAGTGAGCTTTTTGCGTGCATCATATTGAGAGTCAAATGTACTATCATAAATGAGCACCCAATCTCCTACTTCAATTGGCTTAGGACGCAATCGATGAGTTTTATCAAAATAATGCTTATTCTTCATTCTAGATTCTCTTAATTTTTCAACAGCATCATCAAGTCTTAATTTACCTTGTTCTAACTGTTTAATACGCAAACTCAAAAAATCATCAGTAGACATGTTTTTAGACCAAGGAAAATTTGACCATGCAGAAATATGAGACTGAATTGGAAACAATGGTTTTTGACAATACATGAGTTCAGCAGGCATATATCCAGTAGTACGTGTGCATGTCATTCTATCTGCCCAAAGTGCAAAAGGTAAGAATTTAGGCCATTGTTTGATGTCACCATTACATGCTTCAGATATGGCTTTCACAATAGGTGGATGCCCTCTCTCTATTTTACCATTGGCCTCTGGGTTATATGCAGTAGTGAGAGACAAACGAATACCGTGACGCTCAAAGAACTCTTTAGCTTCTCTCGCATTTAACTCTCCACGATCGGCAACTACTTTCTCTATGTACCCAAAGCGACTTATGACATCTTCAAGCAAGAATTTGCAAACATTGTAAGTGGTCTTAGATCGTAGTGCACGTCCCTCTACATGATTAGTTAAGTCTTCTCTTGCAAGTACAATGTAACGCATTTTGTCAATACCTTTAGGCATAGTTACAAGATCTACTACCCACTTGTAGTGAATACAAGGTGGATAAGTAGGATGCAACGGATCTCTATGTTTGACTGATGAATGAAGTTGACAAGTAGAACATGTAGAAACATAGCTACTAATGTCAACATACATCCTAGGCCAATAATAGGTACTTCTAATTTTTTCATATGTTCCAAAAAATCCTTTATGACTTGCCCATAATGTCTCATGCATTTCCTTCATTACTTGCAATTGAAGACCTCGTTTTCCTAGGACTCGTTGTGGATTCTTAACCTTACCCTTAGCATGTCTCCAAAGATAACCATTACATAGGAAAAAGTTATAAGCTCGTTTCCTAATGTTACGGAATCTATTCGTAGTCCAGTTAGGTAATGGTTGTAGTGTACTAAGATACTTTCCTATGTCTCTCCATTCATTTTCGTACTCAGACTCATGAAATTTCTCATACTCATATATATGTGGAACATAGTCAACTAAATTCACATTCTTTATTAGATCACTTTCAAGATCATCATCAAATCTAGCTCTCGATAACATATCAGCAACTGAGTTTGACTTACCTGAAATATGAACTAATTCAGGATTTATGAACTTAATATATGAGATCCATCTAAGCATGGCTATATCAGGAGATGAACAATTGGTTATCATTCCAATGAGAGGCAAACAATTAGTCTCAACTTTGACATTTGCACCAATGAAATATTCTTTGTCTATTTTCAAAGCTGTTACCATACCCCATAGTTCTCGTTTGATCTGTGGATATTTTCGTTGTGTTTCATGTAGAATTTTGGCACCAAACCTAATTGCATATCTATTCCCTTCACTATCGTCTTGACTTATGACCCAACCTATACCAATAGGACTAGTATCAACAGTCAATATAATAGGTTTGTTAGCAGAATAGTCTACACGCTTAAGGATGGGAGCTTCAAGCAATAATTTCTTCAATTTACGCATAGCTTGAGTGTGTTTGTCAGTCCAAATAAATTTTTGTTTCTTCCTCAACAAGTCATAAAGACAATCAGCAACATGAGCAAAGTGTGGGATCCAAATAACATAAAAGATACAAGCACCAAGAAATCTACGTACCTCACTCACGTTGTTACATGTTTCAGAAATCTTGCTAATGGCATCAACTTTTTGTGGGTATGGCTTTCGACCATAATGGCCACATAAATGTCCAACAATAAGCACCTCATTGACACCAAAAACAGATTTCTCTATGGAAAATGTGAGACCTACCTCTTCAAATCGTTGAAATATTCTTTCACAATCAGAGATATGGTCAAGAACAAATTTACGACATCCCGATGAATCTAAAGTAATGTCCTTTACACGTTCTTCACTCCCTTTAATTGGAATATCATCAATGAATGGCATAGTTATATGAGGGATAAAGTCATGTAAGACCATATTCATAGCACTCATCATATGAGCCACAGAATTAGTCACTCCTTGAGGTAAAGTACACATTTGCACTAAGCCTAAAGGAGTTTTCATTGTGGTTATGTCACGACTGTCAATTGCTAACTGGAATTGGTCATATCCAGAATATAAATCACCCATTGAATAGATAGAATGTCCTGAAAATGATTCAGCAAACTCATCTACAATGGGTCATGTTCCTACATTCCTTATGGTGACTTTATTGACGGGTTGGAGATCTTGAATAAAACGTAGTTTCCCATTCTTTTTAGGCACAGTGAACCATCTGTTTGAGTAAGGTGCAAAAGATGGCTCTAAAATTCTCATGTTTATCTTCTCCTTAAGTAGTTTCATTAGCTCAGGTAAGTGAGCCTTTGGAACAGGTATAGGACGAAGATTCCATGGAATATGTGGAATAGTAAAGATTATCATGGGTGCAACTAGCTTAGGATCTACACAACCAATCTCATGAGGATACATAGTAAAGGCTTTTCCATGGCTACGTATAACTCTCTCAAATTTATCTCTCTCTGCTGGCAAAAGAAAGTCATCATCTCTACCAATTCTCACATGTTTGATTGTCTCATCCGTGAATTTATGTCCTATGTTTTTCTTATCCTGAAGAATTGGATCATTTTTCACATCAATAATTTTTTCATTACTTCCTTGAGGTAATGGTTGAGCTATGGGTTTGATTTTTTTGTCTACAGTTTTGTACTTTGTTTCAACTAAGGCATTATGTGTTTGGTTAAATTGTGAGCACTTGTCAACATTGAGAGCATACTCTTGGATTAGAGCATACTCATCAAGGGAAGAAAGAAGAATAATATGGGAATTAGATTTTTGTTGAAGACATAACTCTAACTCCTCAAGAGTAGAGAAACAATGAGATGTCTCAAAGAGTCAAGTGACTATGTCTTTAGAACAAGTTTTCTCTATTGCAAAGCCTGTTTTTAAAGATAACTTTATCGGCCTAATTAAAAGGAAGAGGTTTCCACTTAATCTAGATACTGAGATGCAAGATTCTCTAGATCAAGATCAAGCTATGAATGAAGCCTTAAACTTTGATGAATCTGATGAAGAGGACTTTGATGATGATGAAGTAAATGTTAATAAAAATTTCTTAGGACCTATTCAACCTGACCATGAAAATCATGAAAACAATCCTGAAAGTCACTTTAAAAGAACATTTTGGTCTAGAGGTACATCAGAGATGCATGTTAAAATAGGAAATGATAAGAACACTATCACTGTAAATGCATTAGTAGATTCCGGCTCTGAAATCAATGTGATTTCAAGAGAAGTCTATGATAAGTTTCGATGGCCCATAGATAAAGATTGTGGATGGCGTATGAGAACTGCAGATAATGGTGTAGGTACCCTGTATGGAGCTTGTGCTAGTGTGCCCATATCCATAGGAGGAATCACAGAAGAGTTTCACTTTTTTATTCAAGATAATTGCTCCTATGAAGTTCTCTTAGGTCAACCCTTTATTTGTGAGAGTCGTATGGAAACTAAAGCCATGGATGATGGGTCTACCTATGCTAGATTCAAGTCTAAGGATGGAATGCAATCACTTCAAGTCATGACAGTAGGAGTGAATCATCCTAGGAATCGATTGTCAATTAGAAAGAAACCTATTGTTACTCATGGTCATGAGCATGCTTGTAGTGATTGTGCACCTCGATTCATGTTTGGAGCTACATATGATCAAAATTTCGGATAGAATCCATTGTTGAGCGGGACAATAGTGGATATTGGTTTGACATCTCGCATCCAACCAACATGTACAATAGTTTGTCACTTTGTTTTCCACATTCTAGATTAGATTTTCTTCATAAAAGTCAATTGTCCAAGTCTTTTATCCAAAAAACCCAAAAAAAATATAAAAACAACAAGATCATGGAACATGATGAGAACATTGATCACATGAGGATTTTGCATTGGAGGAACTTGATATGCTTGAGTAGGAGCTACTTGTGGATTTTGCTTGGTAGCTATAACATGTGGATTAGGCTCTTGAAAAGTCATTGGGTTCATTTGATTTTGGAAAGTTTTGGTGTAATTAGATTGTAAAGCATCTATAGTCTTGGCCAAATTGGATTGTGTAGCAATAAGACTTTCCATTTGCTTAGTGAGAATTTCCACTTGAGATTGTTCAACTACACTTTTATTTGGCTCTACTTTAAAACCTTGAGTAGGCTCCTTCATTTGAGGAATAGGAGTAGAGTCAAAAAGCATAGCATGGGATTGTTCTCTAACTTGCTCCTTAGTTTGTGGAAGGCTAGCTTGAGGAAGACTAGTTTGCTCATAAAGCATGGATTGTCTTTGATGTCTATGGGCTACAGCCTCTACTACTTTACGCACTTTTTGCAAATTGTCAGTAAGACCATAGCGCTTATCTGGTTCTTCTAATCGCCGTTCAACTTCCCTACGAGTTTCAGGATGAAGAAGCTTAAGAAAATTGATCACAAGATCAGGTTCCAAAGTTATCTTATCCTCATCAGGAAGTTGTTCATAGCGTCTAATATACTCATTTTGTAAGTGAGTAATAGAGCTACTAGGCTTTGGAGAATTGACCCATCGTAAGAATCCATCTCGATTATGTTGGCTATAATCTTCAAGATAGAATTCTTTGAGCATCTCCTTTCTAAAATCACTCCAAGGAAGACTATCATATTGAGTGACACGGTTTATGATAGAGCTATCAACAATTCGTTCAAAGAATGATATCAAAAGATCTTCGGGAAGACCAAAAATCATAGCTTGCTCTTCAAACAAATCTAAGTAGCTTGTGATGTTGATGCCATTGAATTTTCCCTTCTCTCTCAACATAGAAGAGACTATTCTTTGGCCTTGTTTCTCAACAATAAGGGATTTGAATCCTTCCTCCATCTTATGTGAATAAGCAAGTGATGCACGATGCTCTAGATCTCTCACAAATGCGTTTACTTCACGACGAAGATGTGCGCGATACTATGAGAAATCCAGTGCAACACTCAAGACTGAGGATGATGATATGATGAGGATGAAAAATATGAAACAAAGGATATGGATCACAACCTCCCAACAAGATCAGAAGCAAATGCCACGAAGCGTTTCACGTCGGGTTCATATGTGGAGGTGATCGCAATCCGGGTGGATCGGGTCCGGTCGTGGCACACACAGGGTGTATGAAGCTAATGAATGTTGGAAGGTTTAAAGATGTGAAGGTGAAATTAATGTTGAGTATGGAGAAGAGAGAGATGTTGAAATAATTATGGGAATGGGAATGTAGGTGTGCAAGTCAGATTGATGACATGAATGATAAGAATGAAAGAGAACCATACACACGAATCAAATTTGGAAGGAAGAATGGTCCATTGGAGGGGCTTCTTAAACACTTCCTAATTCTAATCCATATGTATAGCCTTCTTTGGATGATATGTATGCATGACGAGAATAGATGGAATCCTTACACATAAATCAGTTTCGAAAGGAAGAATGGTCCAATATTGGAGCTTCTTATACACTTTCAGAAACTAATAAATATGTATGGATTTGTATGGATTATATACATGCAAGTGAATTATGATGATGGATTTCACTCACAAGCTCAAAGAAACATCCTCACTGGTTCAACGCAATACTACGGAGCCTTCTCACACATAGAAGAAATAGAAGACATGTAAAAATACTTAAGAGGCTGAGAGAGGAGACAAGAGACAAGTGACAAGTGACATGAATTAAAAGAATTTGAATTAAGTTACATGTAAAATATCGTCGTGGTACGTCATGCTAAGCAGTCTACTGATCAAAGGTGGTTCCGACCCTCAAACCATGACAGTTCAACCGAATGTCACACGTAAGAAGGTGAGTTCCACTCTAGTGACCCTATGTCTGTCTAGGCTCGTAACGTCTAACTAAAGAAGTCTAAGACTCATTAAAATCAGCTCTAACTCACTCACACGCTCCACCGAGGGTGAGTCAAGATAGAGATGCTGGTTTCAAGAGCCTATCCTAGATTGGAGTTCTAAGTTAAATTTGAAACTAGGTTCTATACTCATACTAGCTCACCTTGGATCCTCACTCGCTCAACCGAGGGTGATCGTCTCAAGGAAACCGTAAGCTAGCATGAGCCCTATGGATGCCTAACAATGATCCTCTAGGAGTTTGGAGGGGGGTTTATATAGTTTTTTGAATGAATTTGGGCCCTTGGATCTAGAGAAATCAACTCTCAACTCTAGGATCACTACTTTCGATTACAACCATTTGATTAATCAAATCAATGGCTTGGAATTGTTCTTTCTATCAAATCTAGTGTAAAGGAGTGAAATTTAGGCGCCCTCATTCTCCACCATTGGATCTGGGGATGATCTGGACCGTCGGATGAGTGCTGACATCAATTCGGATAAGATAAGCCACTATTTTTGGAGAAATGCTGCATTATTGATCTTTGATTGTAAAAAAGGTCTTCTTTTATGGAAAAAATTCGTGGATCCTCCTTCCTTTATGCTTTAGTGCATCTCCACCCTTGAATATGAGCTCATCTTGACCGTACAACATGGTTCAATCATATTTTGACATGTGGCAGCCCTTCAAGCCTTCAATTTTCTTATTCTAGAAAACTGCGGTGACCTTGAAAACTGGACTTTGTGCTCTTTGACCCTCCAAAAAGACTTTGATGAAGATGAAACTTTGTAGGACTATGTTTCCAAAGATCTCCTTCAGGAATATGCGGGAAAAACTCCCATCTGAATCTCCCTTGTACAAGTTTGACTACATTTGGAAGCTTGCAAGGTGGCATTAAGGTGTCTAGGAAGCTCTGATAGCCTTGAAAATTTGTACAAATATGTAGTCACATATGATCTTTATACATGCCAAATCATATGGCTAACATACTTTTCTATACAAGAATTTGTAGGGTCAAACTAGAAAAATTATATTTTTACAAAATGAACATAGCATATCAATGTGCTACCAAATCCATTTTCTGCTGAAATTTGGGCTATAGACTGCATTTGACAATCTTTACAAGTATATGGATTTTCATCTAATTTGGTGACAATGAAATTTTTGCCCTAATTTCCTAACTTTGACCAGCTTTGACCAACTTTGACCGCTACCATGGACTTTCTTGATTTCTTTGAAACTTTGTATGTGACCTTCCTTTGACATCCTTGATGCATCCTGGACTTCTCGGGGAATTCCGGCTACCTTCACCAAATATGTTTTTTGTAGGCCTTCACAAGTGAGAGAGGAGAGAAAATCTCGACGACACCGCGTCCTGTGAAGATAAAGCAAAACTTACCGGAAACATTTCAAGCAAGCTTAATACAGCTACTCCGAGAATTCTCCGACGTCTTTGCATGGGATTACAAAGATATGAAAGGATTGGACCCGCGCATCTATCAGCACAGAGTCATGCTGAAGCCGGAAGCAAAACCGAACAAACAACCCAGCTACCGGATGAATCCAAACTATGCATCACAGGTAAAGGCAGAACTTGATAGGCTACTTAAAGTCGGATTTATTGTACCAATAGAACATGCGGAATGATCTCACCAATTGTTATTGTTCCGAAAAAAAATAAGCAGTTGCGAATATGTGTAGATTACCGGAAAGTGAACGTAGCTACAGTGCTTGATCCTTTTCCGATCCCTTTTCTTGACACAATGCTTGATAGAGTAGCAGGACATGAAATGTATTCATTTTTAGATGGGTACAGTGGATATAATCAAGTTAGAATGGCTGAACAAGATATACCGAAGACAGCCTTCATTACCAACTGGGGTGTATTTGCTTGTACTGTTATGTGGTTTGGATTAAGAAATGCCCCAAGTACATTTCAAAGGTGTATGCAGGAAATATTTTCTCCTTATCTTACTTCTTTTATGCAAGTATATCTTGATGATTTTTCAATTTTCGGTAAGATGATAGCACACCTGTGCCATTTACGGCGCTGCTTTGAAAAATGCAAAGAATACAAACTCTGTTTGAACCCAAACAAATCAGTGTTTGCGGTTTCATGTGGCAAGCTACTTGGTCACATTGTATTTGCACAAGGCATACAGGTGGATCCAGATAAAGTTTCAGCTGTGTTAGAAACTCCGGTGCCCACTACACCGAAGGAAGTTATGTGCTTCATGGGCCAAGTAAGATGGCATGGTCGACACCTACGGTGGCTTGCTCATTTGGCAATACCACTGAACAAGCTAATCACCAAGACTCCTTGACAATTTGAGTGGACCCAGGAATGCCAGATAGCATTTGATCGTTTAAAGAATTTATTAACACAAGTTCCCATCTTACAGCCTCCGGATTGGGATCGCCAGTTTCATGTATTTGTTGATGCTTCAGATATAGCAATAGGAAGCATTTTGATGCAACAAATTGATAAGTGGTTCAGACCAGTGTACTATTCAAGTCGAAGATAAGCCCCTGCTGAGAAGAAATACTCTGTAACAGAAATCATGCTAGGTCTAGTATATTCTGTCAAGAAATTCAGACATTACTTGTTGGGCCGTAAATTTACTTTTCATGTAGATCATGCTACACTTGTCTATCTAGTTCGGCAAGAGCATCTAGGTGGACGATTAGCACGATGGGTTCTACTTTTACAGGAATTTGACTACGAAGTCATTCATCGGCCAGTTCACATGCCTTAGCAGATTTCCTCTCCCGCTTAGATTCCGGTGAAGCTCCGGTGGGCATAGATGACACAACCCCGGCTATTTATGTCTCTGAACCAACGAATGATGAAATTACAGACCCACCTACACCATCTACATATTATGATCAGATCCTGACCTTTCTCACTGATGACTGCCTTCCATCTCAGACTTCTATGGCAGTACGCAGGAAAATTGCACTCTTTAGCCGCCGATTTCGGTTAATTGCTGGAGAATTATACTATGTGGATCATACCGGAATTTTACTTCGATGTATTCCACCACATGAAGTTAACTCAGTTATTACTTTGGCTCACTCAATTCCTTCTCGTGGCCATTTTGCTGCAGACTTAACACACCGGAAAATTCTGCAAAGTGGTCTCTGGTGGCCAACTATGTACCGAGATGTATCACAGTTTTTCAAACAATTTGATACTTGTCAAAGATCTGGACAGCCCCTGCAACGTCATCTTTTCCCTCTGCAACCCATCTTACCATTGGAACCTTTCCAGAAGTGGGGTCTAGATTTTATCGGTCCGATTACACCTCCAGCAGTCTTCAGTAACAACCGTTACATACTGACCTGTACAGACTATGCAACCAGATGGGCGGAAGCCTGGGCTTTACAGTCTGCTACAGCTATTGCGGTAGCAAAGTGTCTGCTAACCGATGTCTTTCCACGTTTTGGCTTACCACTGGAACTTGTTACAGATCAAGGCACTAATTTTGTCAACAATTTAATGAAGGCACTTACACAGTTGTTCCAGGTCACACATAAGTTTAGTTCTCCTTATTATCCTCGTGCAAATGGCCTGGCTAAGAGTACAAACAAATCTCTGTTGAATATGCTCCGAAAACTCATTTTAGAAGCACCGGAAAGATGGGATCAACTGCTACCTGCAGTGTTATGGGCATATCGGACTACATACAAGGTAACAACAGGATTAACACCTTTCAAACTAGCTTATGGATTAGAAGCAATAGCACCAATGGAGATAGTTATACCAAGTTTACGAGTAGCAATCGCTCAGAAACTGCTACCGGAAGACTCACTGTCATTTCGGTTGGATACACTCAGAGAGTTAGACGAACAACGATGGTATAGCTTTTTAACTATGCAGGAAGTACAACTAAGAGGCTCGGATGCATGATCGACACTTGAAAACTCCAGTTTTTACGGTGGGACAACTTGTCCTTTTTTATAATGCAAAGTCGAATCGGTCTGCTGGTAAATTCAAATTACGATGGTATGGCCCTTACCGGATTTCAGAACAAGTGGGCCCATCAACTTTTTGATTGACTATGTTGACCGAAAACCCTCTTCCGAAAGTAATCAACGGTTGGAAGCTGTAGCCATACCAACACGCATCTAACCCGCACTGAAACGTTTTTCGGTGGGCCGCATCGTTTGGTGCTCACTTTTCTTTCCTTTTCTTTTTTAAACTTTTCTGTTTCGCCAAAAATTGCTATTGTGTTTGCGTGCTTGTATGCTTATGAAATCCCTGCGTGCCTACATTTTGAGCTTGTTATCTCTGTTGTGCCATGGAAGCTTTGGCTAATTATGCCGCTTTCCGTGATGGACTCCCTGCTGACGTAGGAGAGTTCTTGCGCAACCGTGGGCTTGCAAATTTCGCTAAATTGCCGTGGCATTCAGTGGAAGCCCACCCCTTCTTTGCACAGATCATATCCGCCATCGCTCAATCACCAGCCAACGAGCGAAGATGGGATATCACTTCCTTACCGGCCCGAACCATAATCACCTTCCAAACCTTCGCTGAGTCGTATCGACTCCCTTCGCAAGGCCGAGAGAATGGCCCGAATTTGCCATTAGCTACCATGAACCATTTATTCCCTAGATACTCCTCTAACGAATATGCCATTCTCTGCCGACCGGAACCCGAAAGAACTGCACTCCAATTCTTGGTAGCAATCCTAAATCTACAGAAGCGCACTTACGACATATATCGGCCATTCTACTCAGCCATAGACTTAGCATCCCGAGAACCAGTAAACTTCGCTACATATTTCTCCCAATGTATCCACAAAGAGTGCGTAGCTATAATCAAACAGGTAAACAAGGGTAGTACGCCTAGATCTAGATTGCCACATATCTTGTCATTTCTCTTTCGGGCAATCCTTGCAGCCCAACCACCACCGCGGGGGCCCATTCTGAGACATGAGGAGTCGATACAGCTGTTAGAAGATGATGAAGAAGAAGATGAACAGGAACTCAACCAGCTTTTCCGCAGAAAAAGGATCAGAATTAGCTCGTCTGAGAGTGAAGCACAGAAGTGAGCCGAAGAAGATAAAGAAGAAGATAAAGAAGAAGAAAAGCAAGAAGAAGACACATTCCACGAACCGCCACCTCCATGCAGAATGAATCCTCTACGCAATCTTCCCAGGAGCAACAACAAGAAACTCGTACTGAAGCTGAAACAACATCGCCTGCAGAAACATCAAATCAGCAGTCTGACGAAGAACAACAAACAGAGCAAGAACAACCTGCTAAAGACGCATTGGACAGACTACTTAAGGTAGTGGAATCCACATTTGCGGAGCAGGAACAACAAAACATAAATCAGGTAACAACTCAAACCGTAACTCCCACTCCCCCACCGGAACCACCCATCATCCCCATCCAGCCCATTCACCCTGTCGAAACCGCCGAATCCTCATCCTCCTCCCTCAACTACCCTCCACCAAACTCCCAACAGCTCCTCAACGCATCCACTTCCCAACCACAACCCCAGCTACCCCTTCCTTCCATTCCAATACTGTCCGAACTCGCCAATATGGACCAAGTTCTTATCAATTTATCTCAGCAATTGCCCATCCACATGAAAGCTGCCACAGATAGTATCCGCAACGAGCTACAACATAAAGTTGACATGCTAGAAGCTGACATCAGCCCCCTACAAGAAGAATTACTAATTTCCAAAGTCGAAAACCAATCCCTGCAAGATCAATTGAAGGAACTACAGGCAAAACTCACCAAACAGGAAATGCTGATCAGTCAGAGAGATACAGCACTGGCAGAGCTCACCGAAAAAGACAAGTTATTAACCGAAACACAGGTAGAAGTTAGTCAATTAAAGCTAGACCTGCAGGATAAGGAGGATGCCAGAGTTGCATTAGGACATTTGCTGGAAGAAACAAGACAAACACTGAACGAAGTGGTACAAAAAGGACAAGAGCAGCACGAGCTGGTGATGAGAACCACTGAGGAACTCCAAAGATTTAAGTTAGATTTTGATCAGGTAAACAACATTTTACGGCAAAAGCTAATACAAGAAGCTCAGACACAGAAGCTGATAACAGATCTAAAAAGAGAACGCGACACCTACTCCAGAACTATACAGTACCAAAACCAGGAGATTGAACGAAGAGAAAATCAGCTTGAAAATCAAAAGGACAGAGTAATCAATATGCAGAAGCAACTAGAAGAAATGAAGGTCTCAAGAGATGCAGCCCTGTCTAACAAGTTGTACCTACAGGAGGCCTTTTTGCAAACACAAGCCAAGATTTTTCTCACCAAAGCTATAGCCCTAACCTCTGTTAGAATAGATGCATAGCTAGTAGAGCCGGAAACTCTAAAACAGATAGTAGAAACTCTCAAGAAAAAAATAGCCCGTACTTTCCGATTAGCTAGGAATATGTATTTAGAAGGAATAATAGACGAACAATAATTTTGTACAACTTGCGGGTTCGAGTCCACCGGATGTGCCAGTGTTAGTCGGCCGTCGGATTGGGACAGATGTAACGGAAATCATGGCAGAACACGCGCGAAAGGTGGTTACGCACCTATTTGTACTTTCTATATAAAGCAATGAAAAGAAGTGCTCCAGAGCACGGGGAATTTTGGCCTAATTCTCGTGTTATCACCAGACTGTTCATCTGGTTGTCTGTCTGAATGTTGCGGCAGTGTGTGTTGTTTAGTTGCTGATTACTCTGGGTCGTTGTGTGTAGTTGTGTTATTCTTTCTTGAGTGCGTTTGTGTAGTGAACCTTAAGTATTGTTGTAGTGTGTCTGGTCTAAACTCTGCGTACTCTGTTGTGTTCTGTGTTGTTATCTGTTAATCTCGGTTACATAGTGAATTTAGTCCATTCAATAAGACGTTGGACCGTTGTCTGAAGATTACCATGGATCGTTGTGACGAATTATCCTGTTAGATGTACGAAGTAGTACTCCTCTCCTTGTTGAACTGCTAAGTACTGATAAGTCTGTGTGAACGTGGTACTCTTTCCCTAAGAACGTTGTGCAGAAGTAGTGTTGTTCTCGATCTGCACTTGTACGGTGAGAATTACCTATAGTTAAGGGTAATTCCAGTGTGTGTTAGTCTTTATACTGTAAGTTGAATCCGTAGGTACTTTCTGTGATCCGGTTGCTTGACTGTGAATGCTGTCTTGGTGAAGGTTAGACTACTGCATCATTGCAATAGCATATTAGTCTAAAGTAATTCGGTATCTAGGTACAGAGCAATTGGGTACAGTCTATTTACTGTTGGTAGCTGAGCTAAGACTGTATCGACACTGTCTAAGGATAGTAGATAGCAGTTATTTTGGGGAACTAAGTACAGGGCCTCTGTCTAACAGACCCCTACCACTCCCAAGAACCCCAAGAGTCGGTTAAACGCTCTTCTGATAGTTAGAACGAAGCGTTTAACATTTAACTTGATGCCTACTCCAGAACTATACAGTACCAAAACCAGGAGATTGAACGAAGAGAAAATCAACTTGAAAATCAAAAGGACAAAGTAATCAATATGCAGAAGCAATTGGAAGAAATGAAGGTCTCAAGAGATGCAGCCCTGTCTAACGAGTTCTACCTACAGGAGGCCTTTTTGCAAACACACGCCGAGATTTTGCTCACCGAAGCTATAGCCCTAAGCTCTGTTAGAATAGATGCACAGCTAGTAGAGCCGGAAACTCTAAAACAGATAGTAGAAACTCTCAAGAAAAAAATAGCCCGTACTTTCCGATTAGCTAGGAATATGTATTTAGAAGGAATAATAGACGAACAATAATTTTGTACAACTTGCGGGTTCGAGTCCACCGGACGTGCCACTGTTAGTCGGCCGTCGGATTGGGACAGATGTAACGGAAATCGTGGCAGAACACGCATGAAAGGTGGTTACGCACCTATTTGTACTTTCTATATAAAGCAATGAAAAGAAGTGCTCCAGAGCACGGGGAATTTTGGCCTAATTCTTGTGTTATCACCAGACTGTTCGTCTGGTTGACTGTCTGAATTTTGTGGCAGTGTGTGTTGTTTAGTTTCTGATTACTCTAGTTCATTGTGTGTAGTTGTGTTATTCTTTCTTGAGTGAGTTTGTGCAGTGAACCTTAAGTATTGTTGTAGTGTGTCTGGTCTAAACTCTGCGTACTCTGTTGTGTTCTGTGTTGTTATCTGTTAATCTCGGTTACACGGTGAATTTAGTCCATTCAGTAAGACGTTGGACCGTTGTCTGAAGATTATTGTGGATCATTGTGACGAATTATCCTGTTAGATGTACGAAGTAGTACTCCTCTCCTTGTTGAACTGCTAAGTACTGATAAGTCTGTGCGAACGTGGTACTCTTTCCCTAAGAACGTTGTGCAGAAGTAGTGTTGTTCTCGATCTGCACTTGTACGGTGAGAATTACCTATAGTTAAGGGTAATTCCAGTGTGTGTTAGTCTTTATACTGTAAGTTGAATCCGCAGTTACTTTCTGTGATCCGGTTGCTTGACTGTGAATCCTGTCTTGGTGAAGGTTAGACTACTGCATCGTTTCAATAGCATATTAGTCTGAAGTAATTCGGTATCCAGGTACAGAGCAATTGGGTACAGTCTATTTGCTGCTGGTAGCTGAGCTAAGCCTGTATCGACACTATCTAAGGACAGTAGATAGCAGTTATTTTGGGGAACTAAGTACAGGGCCTCTGTCTAACAGACCCCTACCACTCCCAAGAACCCCAAGAGTTGGTTAAACACTCTTCTGATAGTTAGAACGAAACGTTTAACATTTAACACTTAGCACCGTCTGGTTTAACACGTGTGAAAGGTGGTCACGCACCTATTTGTACTTTCTATATAAAGCAATGAAAAGAAGTGCTCTAGAGCGTGGGGAATTTTGGCCTAATTCTCGTGTTATCACCAGACTGTTCGTCTGGTTTTCTGTCTGAATGTTGCAGTAGTGTGTGTTGTTTAGTTTCTGATTATTCTGGGTCGTTGTGTGTAGTTGTGTTATTCTTTCTTGAGTGAGTTTGTGCAGTGAACCTTAAGTATTGCTGTAGTGTGTCTGGTCTAAACTCTGCGTACTCTGTTGTGTTCTGTGTTGTTATCTATTAATCTCGGTTACACGGTGAATTTAGTCCATTCAGTAAGACGTTGGACCGTTGTCTCAAGATTACTGTGGATCGTTGTGACGAATTATCCTGTTAGATGTACGAAGTAGTACTCCTTTCCTTGTTGAACTGCTAAGTACTCATAAGTCTGTGTGAACGTGGTACTCTTTCCCTCAGAACGTTGTGCAAAAGTAGTGCTGTTCTCGATCTGCACTTGTACGGTGAGAATTACCTATAGTTAAGGGTAATTCCAGTGTGTGTTAGACTTTATACTGTAAGTTGAATCCGCAGGTACTTTTTGTGATCCGGTTGCTTGAGTGTGAATGTTGTCTTGGTGAAGATTAGACTACTACATTGTTGCAATAGCATATTAGTCTGAAGTAATTCGGTATCCAGGTACAGAGCAATTGGGTACAATCTATTTGCTGCTGGTAGCTGAGCTAAGACTGTATCGACACTGTCTAAGGACAATAGATAGCAGTTATTTTGGGGAACTAAGTAGAGGGCCTCTATCTAACAGACCCCTACCACTCCCAAGAACCCCAAGAGTCGGTTAAACACTCTTGTGATAGTTAGAACAAAGAGTTTGACATTTAACATCCTTCATTTAATACTATTCTTTTTTTTTCTCTTCTCCCTCTCCCTCCCTTTCTCTGCCCGTGGCGCAATAGCGCTGCGCGCGCAGCACAGAGAGAGAGAGAGAGAGAGAGAGAGAGAGAGAGAGAGTGAGGTGAGTTTTTTTTTTACTTACTTTATTATTTTTTTGTTTTTCTTTTATTTAATGTTCCTCCCTCTCTGCCCCTCGCTGTAGCTGCCGATGGACGCAGCCACCGGCGCAGGAGAGAGAGAGAGAGAGAGAGAGAGAGAGAGAGAGAGAGAGAGAGAGAGAGAGAGAGAGAGAGAGAGAGAGAGAGAAAGAGAGAGAGGTACAGAGAGAGAGAGAAAGGTACAGAGAGAGAGAAAGAAAGAGAGTTTTTTTTATATATATTCATTTCTTTTCTTTTTTATTTTATTGTTTATATATATATTTTCTCTATATATACTTTACTTTATAGTTTAGTTAAATTAAATAATTTATTTATATATTAAATTATGATGTTTTATGTTATTTAAGTATATTTATTAATCAAATACTTAAAATAAAAATATGGAATGCATATGTAAAGGTATATAATGTATATGGATGACTTAAAATATGTTTATGTTTTTGTATATGTATGTATTTATGTATCTGTGTACATATGAATATTTATAACTTAAATGTATTTGTTTTAATATAAGTATATATGTTTACGTATCTATTTATGTATGAGTGAGTGTGTGTTTTTTAAAATAGATTGATTGCTTAAATGTATGATTTGATTATCCTAATGTTTTTTGTATGTTCACAAGTAAGAGACAAGAAGGATTACCCTAACCATTTATCCTATTCTATCTTCTTTTATCCTTTCCATTTCTTTTCTTACCCTTAACCCAAGCTTCTTCAACCCTTATCTTTGATAGATACCTAAGATCTTATACCCATATATTATGTTAACCATGTTTAGTCATTGATTGTACCCATGTTAGTGCTTGAACCTATGTTAGTTGTAAGTGCATGAACCATGTTTGATATTAGTGCATGTAGGGTATGTTAGTTAATATTAGTGCATGTTAGTGCATGATAAGTATATTAGTGCATGTAGGGTATGTTAGTTAATATTAGTGCATGTTAGTGCATGATAAGTATGTTAGTGCAGTTAGGTATGTTAGTTAATGTTGATGCATGTTAGTAAATGGTAATACATGTTAAATCTTAAGCAATGCATGCTAGATGTTAGAAGTTAGGAATGTTAATACATGTTAGTTAAGAAAGTGCATGTTAGATGTTAGGATATGCATGTAAATGATAGGTATTTTTATGAATGTTATAAGTATATTAAGTGCATGAATATTGTTTTGCATGTAAATATATATTTAGCTAATGCATGTTAGAAATTTATCCATGTTAGTTCATGCATGTCAATTAATGTATATACTCTAGATGTTATGTGTATATCATGTGTAAGCATGCATGTTGATTTATGTTATGCATGTAGGATAGTGTTTGCATGTATGTATACATATCATGCATGTTGCTTGATGCATGTTTGTGCATGTATGTTCATGCATGATTGCTAGTGCATGTGCATGTATGCATGATCATTTATGTATATGTTAGTGTAAGTTCATGCATATGTGTGTTTATGCATGTGCATGTATGTTCATGCATGGTTGTTAGTGCATGTGCATGAATGCATATGTTTTTGTTTGCATGTATGCATGTTCACTTATGTGCATGTATATGTTTGTTGATACATAAAAATTTTATGCATGTTAGTTAAATGTATGTTCATTTATATGCATGTGTGTATGTTGTGCATGTATGCATGTTCACTTATGCATGAATATGCATGCATTTGAGTTATGTTAGGGTATCTAAGTTATGTATGCATGTATATGCATGGTATGTAGTGTATGTGTGCATGTAATTTATGTGTGCATGTCATGTATGTATGCATGTATATGTATGATTATGCATATGTTTGTTCGTATCAGCTGTTTATGTTAGTGCATATATGTTTATACATGTTCATTTATGCATATGAATGCATGCATGTGAGCTATGTTAGTGTAGTTTAATTTGCATGTTCATGTGTGTGCATATCATGTATGTAAGTATATATATGTATGGTATGCATATGTATGTTAGTGCATATATGTTTATGTATGTGTAATTATGCATGTGCATGTATGTTAATGCATGGTTATTAGTGCATATGTATGATTGCTTGTTGCATGTTAGTGCATATATGTTTATTCATATTCATTTATGCATGTGCATGTATGCATATGAGGTGTGTTAGTATGCATGTGATGCATGTTAAGCTTATATACTATGTATGAAAATGTATAAGTATATAAACAATGTATTTATATGTTTGATGTATATTAAAGTAATCACATAAATGAATTATTTATTGCAATGTATATGTTTAAATAAATGGATGTACTTAAATACATATGTGTTTTAGGAAGTTAAATATTTTATATTAAGCTAAGTGTTTCTAATTATGCTAAGTTTTAAATCATTAATCTAGTGTCATTTTCATCTTATGTCTTAAGAGGCTTCTTCAAGTAGTTCCTTTCTACCTCCAGCTACATTTGAGTTATTATTTCCTAAACTAGTTGAGGAAGTTGAAGAGTTAGTTAAAAATAAGATATTTAAAGAAACTTTGCATGATCCTAATAGAACTTTGCATTTACTTTCCACTGTTCCACCTAGCATTGAGAATAGTGAAGAACTTTTCCCACCAACTATAGATAGAAACGATGATAATTTTCAAGAAGATTCAAACGAAACTGAATGCATTAAAGATCAAGTAGTTAGTGAAAAACTTATCTCATCATCTTACTTTGACGCTATAGAAAGTTATAGGAACGCTTTGCCCTATGGACCTTAGGAAAAGTTATACTTGTTGTGCATAGTCTCCCTGCGTGCGCCATTCGCGAGACGACTGAATTGATCCGCCAGTCGTCAGAAAAATGGCACAGTGGGACAGGTATACAACTTTTCCTTTCTTTGCATATGCATTAGCTTGGTTTAGACGATGTGGTTGCAGCACTTGAGGTGGTCATTGTGCAGAGGCAGATAATACAAACCTTGTAATTCCCTGGTTGTTGAGGGCTCAGCTTATGCTCTGAGCGCCTCCACGGGAATAGGCAAGTAGTAAACCTCATCTCTACACCCTTACCATCAAGACTTTGAAGAAAAACGTTCGCACTCACAACACTTAGATTTTGTATTAGGCATTTATGATCAACAAATGTAACTTGAAAATTTCACATGCACACTAGCTTCTGCTCCAACTGTCAGGTGTCAGGTATATTTTCTTAACTTGCAACTGTTTGTGTCTATTTAAGTAGGATTTTAGGAAAGTTTAAGATAGTAGGAATTGCTAGATTTAAACTTCATTTCATTTAAAAGCTAGAATTTCTTTTCATTAAGATAGTAGGAATTGCTAAATTTAAATTTCATTTCATTGAAAGATAGAATTTATTTTTATTAAGATAGTAGGAATTGCTAGATTTAAACTTTATTTGAAAGTTAGAATTTATTTTCATTAAAATAGTAGGAATTGTTAGACTCAAAAAGTATTTTTATTTAAAAGATAGTATTTATTTAAGATTGTTTGATTAGTGCAATTTTAATTAAAACAATCAAAAAGAAATTTATTTGAAAAGTTAGTATCTAGATTTAATTATTAAGGATTGTTAGAATAGCATAATTTAGCCTGAAAATTCATTAAGAATTTTCATTTGGAAAGTTAGCATTTATTTTTCAAGACTTGTTTAAAAGTTTAAAATTTAAGTAAAGCTGGAATCAGGTAACTTAGTTAGTTTGGTAAGGGAACAGAAATCCAAAGTTCAAGAAGAAGTTAAGGATTATATTAAGAAACTTAGGTCTAGTTCTAACATACAAATCAAAATGTATGAGTTATTTAAAAATATGATGTCAGAAACTCAAGGCCAAAAAGTAGTAGAAGCTATGTTAAAAGAAAAAGGTAAATTTACTGGAGTTAACACAACTAATTACTTAGACACTTTTGAAGATCTAGCAAAACTACACGGTTTGCCAATTGATAAATGGGTAACATTTTTAGTAAGACTTGCAATAGGTTCAGCCATTAGTGTTATAGAACCTCATAAAGCACTTGCATGGGAAGAATTTAAAAAACAAATGCATAAAGAATTTTACTTAGAAGATTTTAGTCAACACAGTAGGGAGGGATTTATGAAGTGGCTTAGCACTCCTAAAACCCAAATAACTCTTACACAATTACATGGGGAATTTATGAAGAGATTTTTACAATTACCTGAACAAGATAGGACTGCACTTACTCCAGATATAGTACTTTCTTTCTTAAAAGTTTTGCCTACAGACATTAGAAGTGAAGTAGAAAGAAGACTAGAGGAACTCGGAAAAAGATATGGTTTAACAGAGGACTGGGGGGTACTTAAACAAGTAGTTGAAGTTGTAGCACAAATGAAACAGAGGCAATCATTATTATATGATGTGAATTTAAGCTTTCCAACAGTAGGACCAACTACTCAAAATCCTAAAATCAATATAAACTCTAGTTTAACTGAACAAGCATCAACATCCAAAGTGCCTAGTGAGTTACAGTTTGAAATACTATTTAATAAACTAGATAATATGATGCAAATGCATACGAACATATCTAAGGAAGTGGCAACACTTCAAAACACAGTTCATTCCTTAGTTAGTCAAGATAGAACAATTATAGGTCCTCAGTTTACTCATGCCCCACAAATGAATCCTATACCTATAGCACTTGTAATGAATCAACCAATAGCTCAGAATCAACCAGTAGCTCAGAATAATGAACGAAGAGGTGCACCCACCCGACGGTGTGTTTGGTGTGACTCCACTGAACATATATCTTATGCCTGTGAATCATTAAAAGAGGCAAAATAAAGAAAACTAGTTATTGATATTGATAAAAAACTATGTGACTATCGAACCCACCTCCCTCTAGCTGTAAATTGGGGAAGAGGTGGAATGCAAAAACTATATGAAAATATATGAGAAGAACAAAGAAGCTCATCTGGGGTTAGATTAGAATGCGATGAAAGTGATTTAGATGATGATACATCAAAAGAAACCAAAAATTATTCAATAGAAGCATTGATAAAAGCTAGAGATGATATAATGAACAAAACTGCATAGAACTCACCTATAGATAATTTCTCTATCTTCTCACATATTGCAAATGTGTAAGAAAAGAGAAAAAGGGATGAAACACAAGATTTAGATGAGTCTAATCAAAGAGTAACTAGAAAACAATTAAGAAAAGAACCTAAAAAAAAATGTACAATTTAATGAAAATACAAATTTAGATCCAATTGAGCAGAAAAGAAGAGATATAAGGGAGGGCAAACAAATAGAGACATCAAACAAACCTAATGAAGAAATAGAAAAAAAAAATTTAGAATCAAAGACTAATGAAGAAATAGAAAAAAATGAGGAAAAAACCAAGAAACCCAAAAGAATTCCAAAAGCTATTTTAACTTCAGAACTTGAACGAAAAAATGACACAAAGGAAATACTGTATGATATTCTTTTAAAAAGTCAAGTGACTATGTCACTTGAACAATTATTTACTATAGCTAAATTAGAATTTAAAGATAACTTTATTAAGATGATTAAAAGAAAAAGATTTCCCTTAAATACTGATACTGAAATGCATGACAATGTAGATGTAACTCTTATTTCTAAAGATTCCTTTTCTTCTGATTCTGATGATGAAGAAGAAAGTGAAGGATATGTTAATAAAAATTTTTTAGGACCTATACTTCCAGATAATATACAAGAAAAATCTGAAAGCAATTACAAAAAGAGTTTTTGGGCCAGGGGAACACCAGAGATCAAAGTAAATTTAGGAGATAGGAAAAATTCTTGTACAGCTTTAGCTTTACTAGATTTAGGCTCAGAAATAAACGTAATATCCAAAGAATTATATGATAAATTTGGATGGCCTATAGATAAACAGCATAGGTGGATTATGAGAACAACAGACAACGGTTGTGGTGCACTTCTAGGAGCATGTGCCAACATTCCAATTTCAATAGGTGGCATAAGTGAAACATTTCATTTTTTCATACAAGATAACTGTTGTTATGAAATTATCTTAGGACAACCCTTTATATGTGAAACTCGTATGGAAACAAAAATAATGGACGATGGATCCGCGTATGCTAGATTTAGATCAAAAGATGACTTACAATCCTTACAAGTAATGACTGTTAACCCAAACCATATTAGAAATAGAGAACAAATTAGAAAAACACCTATCAGATCACAAGAGAAAATGCACGTGAGTCATCTACCTCTTAGTGATTTTGGAACATACTTTGATCAAAATTTTTACTAGAGACCATTGTTGAGTGAGACAACAGTGGTAACTGGTTTGATATCTCACATAAATGTGTAAATAAAATAGAAAATGTTTCTGCTTATTTTTCATCTTCAAAATTACAAATTCTAAATAATAAAGATATTCCTAGAAAAACAATAAAAAAATATGAAAAATATTTTAAAGATAAAGGATATATGTCTAAAACTGAAAATATTGAAAACATAATTGAAACTTCTTTTTCCTCTACTTTATTTGATGAAATTGACAAAACCTTACATGATGAAAAATTATTACATGTTATTCTTTTAGACTCATTAAACGAATATGATTTAATTTCAAAATTTGTTTCTGATTTTCATGAAGTTCAAATTAATACAAAGTATAAAACAGTAGATAAAAAAGTGAAACCCGTAGCTCAAGCCTTACCTGAAGGAAGTGATTTAAAAATTAAACAAGTAGCTAACGATCCTATCTTACATGACATGTCTAAAATAGGTCATAAATTTACTGAAGAAACTATTAAATTAATAAAAATAGGAAATGATGATTCTTTTTTATTACCAACTGAACGTGAATTATTTTGTGAAATGATTAAAAATCATGGTAGAGCTTTTTCTCTTTATCCTCAGGAAATAGGATGTGTTGACCCTAGAATAGTTTCTCCTATGATTATATTTACTGTAGCCCACATACCTTGGAATCTTCGCCCTATACCAGTTCCAAAGGCTCATTTACCTGAGCTAATGAAACTGCTTAAGGAGAAGATGAAAATGAAAATATTAGAACCTTCCTCTGCACCTTATTCTAATAGATGGTTTACTGTTCCTAAAAAGAATGGTAAACTTAGATTTATTCAAGACTTACAACCCGTAAATAAAGTTACTATTAGGAATGTGGGAACAAGCCCTATTGTAGGAGAATTTGTCGAAGCTTTTGCTGGGCATTCTATCTACTCTATGGGTGACTTATATTCAGGATATGACCAGTTTCAGCTTGCTACTGAAAGTAGAGATATTACCACGATGAAGACTCCTTTAGGATTAGTTCGTATGTGTACTCTTCCTCAAGGAGCTACAAATTCGGTAGCACATATGATGAACGTGATGAATAGGGTTCTTCATGACTTTATTCCTAATGTGACCATGCCGTTTATAGATGATATCCCAATTAAAGGATGTGAAGAAAAAGAAAAAGATGGGACATTAGATGCATTAGGATGTAGGAAATTTGTAGCTAATCATATTTTAGATTGTGAAAAAATTCTAAAAAGATTTGAAGAAGTAGGATTAACTTTTTCTATAGAAAAATCAATTTTTGGAGTTAATGAAGTTTTAATTGTAGGAAATTTATGTGGTTATTACGGTCGTAGGCCTTATCCTCAAAAAGTAGATGCTATTAATAAACTATCTGAAACTTGTAAAAATATTAGTGAAGTTAGACGTTTCTTAGGAGCATGTGTATTTTATGCAATTTGGATTCCGCATTATGCCCATGTAGCTAATCCATTGTACGATTTACTTAGGAAAAATAGAAAATTTAAATGGACTGAAACTCATGTTAAAGCGATGAAAAAATTAAAAAATTTGCTTTCTAATGCACCAGTTTTGAAACGTGTAGATTATTCAAATAATAAACCGATTATTTTAACTGTAGATACTAGTCCTATAGGAATAGGATGGGTAATAGGTCAAGATGATAGTGAGGGAAATAGATATGCTATTAGATTCGGAGCTAAAATTTTGCATGAAACTCAAAAGAATTATCCTCAAATAAAACGTGAATTATGGGGTTTAGTTACTGCATTGAAAACTGATAAAGAGTATTTTATAGGAGCTAATGTCATCATAGAAACAGATTGTTTACCTTTAATAGGAATGATTATTAACTGTTCTTCTCCTGATATAGCTATGTTAAGATGGATATCATATATTAAGTTTATTAATCCTATTTTAAATCATATTTCGGATAAAACTAACTCTGTAGCAGATATGCTTTCTAGGGCTAAATTTGAAGATGATGAATTGACTAAAACTGATTTAAATGTAATTAATTATATTTCTGATGTATATGCATATGAAAAATTTAATGAAAATGAGTATGAAGGGATTTGGTGTGATATAGGTTATTATCTTAGTACTCTGAAGTAATTACCTATTTGGTCAGCTAATAGATTTAGAGATATTAGAAAACATGCGTTTAATTTTTTCCTAAAAGATGGTTTTATTTGGCGACATGCTAAAGGGAAAATTAGATATCCACAGCGAGTTTTAGGAAATAAAAAACTGCAAAATAAAGTTATGATAGATATGCATGAGACTCTTTGGGCAGGTCATAAAGGCTTCTACGCAACTTACGATAGAATTGAAGAAGCCTACTGGTGGCCGGGTATGTATGTGAATATACGTGACTTTGTTAGTACTTGTACTACATGTCAGGTACATTCGTCAGTTAGGCATAGAGAACCTTTGCACCCTACCTACCCTCCTTGTATTCATTACAAGTGGGTAGTTGATTTAGTGACCATGCCTAAAGGATTAGATAAGATGAGATATAGTTTTAGCTGGAGAAGACCTGACTAATCATGTAGAAGGTAGAGCGCTTCGTACGAAAACTACTTATAGCGTATGTAAATTTTTACTAGAAGAAGTTATTAGTAGATTTGGCTATGTAGAGAAGATAGTGGCAGATAGGGGAGAGCTAGATGCTAGAGAGGCTAGAGAATTCTTTGACCAGCATGGGATTTGTCTGTCTCTCACTACTCCTTATAATCCAGAGTCTAATGGTAAGATTGAGCGGGGTCATCCCTCTATTGTGAAGGCAATTTCTAAGGCTTGCAATGGTGATACGACGCAGTGGCCTAGATTCCTTCCTTTTGCATTATGGGCAGACAGGATGACGTATACTAGGTCTATAGGATTTATGCCTGCAAAACTAATGTACTGTCAAAAGCCGATTTTTCCTATCCAGTCCCATATTATTTCATGGACGACACTTCCGTGGAATAATGAGATGACTCGTGAAGATCTAATTTCAGTTAGGATGAAGTTAAATATAGGTAATAAAATGATTGAAGAAGCTCTTTAAAAAATTAAAAATTCACGTCTTAAAAACAAAATCTATTTTGATAAAAAACATAGACTTAAACCTTGTACTATAGAAGTAGATGACTGGGTTTTAGTTTATGATAGCACATTTGATACTCAGTATGATGCTAGGAGAAAGTTAATTAAGAGATGGTTTGGACCATATGTAGTTGTGACTGTATTTGAAAATGGTACATTTAAGCTTAGAGAATTTGATGGTTCTTTATTGAAAAATTTGATTGCAGGAAAAAGAGTTAAACTATTTAAAAAGAGAAATAATGAAGAATATGAAATTGAAGAAATTGATGATGATGATGATGATGATGCTGATGAAAATGAAGGTGATGATTAAAAATCAGGTGAAACAGTTTTGATTAAAGATTCTTTGATTTTTTGTGTATATGCATGGCATTACTGCATGGATTAAAAGGATATGTTTGAATTTATTTAAAAACAACTCAAATAGAATTAAGATGTAGAAATATCTGAAATATTTATGATTGAAACAAAAAACTCGTATTTATATGAACTGAATCAGAAAGTTAGATAGAAATTTTGGAATTGGAAGCTTGTAGACAAAAAGGTAGCTTTATTTTGAATACATGTATATGCTTAAAATTTTATCCATTAGTATATGGGATTTTGTATTCTGCTATTTATTTCTTATGAGATCTGACCTCTAAATGAAAATAAAAAAATAATAATAATAATAATAACTTCATACCCAATTAGCATATATGTATGTGTTCATTGTTGGTGCGCTATGTTGGGCTAGTAGGCGGGTGGACCAACCTTGGTCGGATGATCAAGGCCACGAGCTGACGCTAGTTTCATCATAGGCTCAGCCTATATGTTGTCATGCGCCTGCATGGGTCGATAGGCGGGTGGAGTTACTCTGGTCGGGCAATCAGAGCCACAAGCTGACGTTGATTTCATGTAGGGCTGACATAGTTTTGTCGTGCGCTATGCCGGGTTGGTAGACAAGTGGAATAAACTTGGCCGGGTGGACAAGTCCAGGCGTCGCACCCAATTTCGATATAGGCCGATTTGTGAAAATTAAAGAAAAAGATAAGTTGGGATGAAGTCAAAAAGTAACAGAAAAATGATATGAAAAAAAAAAAGCAATGAAAAGAGAGTTAGACCATAGGAAATAAAAGTAGGAGGCATATAATTATATTACCTGATGAGAAAATTTTTTTTGTATATTCTGCTATAAGATAAATTACTTATTCTAAGCAAGTGACATGAACAGAAGGACTATAAAACTTATGATTTATTCTTATAAATGCTTGTTTAAATGTGGATTTAGAAATATGATAAGATATTTTTATAACTTATATCTACTTTGTGTTTTTTTTAAACGGTTTGTACTAATCTTTTTAATTGCATAAAGTTTGAATGCATAATGAAATAAAATTTTGAAAAAAATAAAATAAAACTTATTTTCAAAAGAATTTGATCTGTTCCACTTGAATCTGCAGGTTGGCCCATCGGGACGATGTGCAGGTTTAGTAAGGGCGGATGTCGAAGAGAATTTATTACTCTTAAAATATTTCAAAATTTAAAAGATTATTTGATTGATATAAGTTTGGTTAAATTATGATATTTTTGTCTAATGTTTGATTTTAATTTCTGCAGGAAAAGAAGTTTGCTGAATATTATCACGATGGGAAGTATTTATTAAGGGTATAGATGAAAAGTCAAGGGTTATTTAAGGGGTTTTTTATGTTCTGAAAGTAAATTTAAGGGTAATTAAGGGTCAACTATAGGTTCTGATCATGTTTTAAAGGGTTTTAACTAAATTACAAGGGTAATTAAGGGTTAAATCTATGTTTTGAGCATGAATTATAGGGTTCTAGTTAAATTTTAAGGGTTTAATATTCATCCTAGAGGGTTATTGAAGGTTAGAAAATAGGTTTATGGGTTAGTTGGAGTTAATTGATCTGGTTTAAAGTTAGTTGTAGGGTAAAGCTAAGGTTAAATGATTAAATAAGTGGGTTGTAGTCTATAAATGAATTATTAAATAGGTTAAATATATCATATGGAACCTTAGAAAAATAATTCAAATAGAAAAATATATTATTTAATTATATTCATTAAGCTTATGGTTATAAAATAAATTTAGATGGGTTAAATTAATTTTAGACTAAAGTTTAGTATTTATTCTAAAAGTCTAGTATTTAAATAAATTAAAAAATGAAGTGAAAGGTTATTTAAAATCAAAAGACTATGGTCCATTGAATATTTAAATGAATGGTTAAAAATTGGGAAAATTCAAAATATAGAAAATCTACGCCTTTTTTCTTGTTGGAGTGTGGTTGAGTTGAAGAGGAGTTAATTTAGGTAGTTTGGTTCAGTTATCTAAGGATAAATGTGGGCTATGGTGGGCTACTCTCATCTATTTAAAGAAGGGAGTACGTACTCACAAGCTCATGTGATTTTCAGGTACTTACTATGCTCTAGACTATAGTCATATTTTTTTTGCAGTTAGTTCTATGTGAGCTCTCTGACAGGAGGAGAGAGAAGACCATCTCTCTTGTCCTTCAATTTTTGGAAAAGCAAATTTTTTTTGGAAAAACTCATTCATCTTTTCTTTTCTTCTTCCTCCATTTTTTTTCCCCTTTTCCCTCTGTCTTTTTCTCCTTCATTTAATACTATTCTTTTTTTTTCTCTTCTCCCTCTCCCTCCCTTTCTCTGTCGGCGGCGCAGCAGCGCTGCGCACGCAGCAGAGAGAGAGAGAGAGAGAGAGAGAGAGAGAGAGAGAGAGAGAGAGGTGAGAATTTTGTGTTTTTTTTTACTTACTTTATTATTTTTTTGTTTTTCTTTTATTTAATGTTCCTCCCTCTCTGCCGCTCTCTGCAGCAGCCGACGGAAGCAGCCGCCGGCGTAGTAGAGAGAGAGAGAGAGAGAGAGAGAGAGAGAGAGAGAGAGAGAGAGAGAGAGAGAGAGAGAGAGAGAGAGAGAGAGAGAGAGAGAGAAAGGTAAGGAGAGAGAGAGAGAGAGAGAGAGAAAGGTACAAAGAGAGAGAGAAAGAAAGAGAGTTTTTTTTTATATATTCATTTCTTTTCTTTTTTATTTTATTGTTTATATATATATTTTCTCTATATATACTTTACTTTATAGTTTAGTTAAATTAAATAATTTATTTATATATTAAATTATGATGTTTTATGTTATTTAAGTATATTTATTAATCAAATACTTAAAATAAAAATATGGAATGCATATGTAAAGGTATATAATGTATATGGATGACTTAAAATATGTTTATGTTTTTGTATATGTATTTATTTATGTATGTGTGTACATATGAATATTTATAACTTAAATGTATTTGTTTTAATATAAGTATATATGTTTACGTATCTATTTATGTATGAGTGAGTGTGTGTTTTTTAAAATAGATTGATTGCTTAAATGTATGATTTGATTATCCTAATGTTTTTTGTATGTTCACAGGTAAGAGACAAGAAGGATTACCCTAACCAAATATTTACCCTATTCTATCTTCTTTTATCCTTTCCATTTCTTTTCTTACCGTTAACCCAAGCTTCTTCAACCCTTAGCTTTGATAGATACCTAAGATCTTATACCCATATATTATGTTAAGCATGTTTAGTCATTGATTGTACCCATGTTAGTGCTTGAACCTATGTTAGTTGTTAGTGCATGAACCATGTTTGATATTAGTGCATGTAGGGTATGTTAGTTAATATTAGTGCATGTTAGTGCATGATAAGTATATTAGTGCATGTAGGGTATGTTAGTTAATATTAGTGCATGTTAGTGCATGATAAGTATGTTAGTGCATGTTAGGTATGTTAGTTAATGTTGATGCATGTTAGTAAATGGTAATACATGTTAAATCTTAAGCAATACATGCTAGATGTTAGAAGTTAGGAATGTTAATACATGTTAGTTAAGAAAGTGCATGTTAGATGTTAGGATATGCATGTAAATGATAGGTATGTTTATGAATGTTAGAAGTATATTAAGTGCATGAATATTGTTTTGCATGTAAATATATATTTAGCTAATGCATGTTAGAAATTTATCCATGTTAGTTCATGCATGTCAATTAATGTATATACTCTAGATGTTATGTGTATATCATGTGTAAGCATGCATGTTGATTTATGTTATGCATGTAGGATAGTGTTTGTATGTATGTATACATATCATGCATGTTGCTTGATGCATGTTTGTGCATGTATGTTCACGCATGATTGCTAGTGCATGTGCATGTATGCATGATCATTTATGTATATGTTAGTGTAAGTTCATGCATGTGTGTGTTTATGCATGTGCATGTATGTTCATGCATGGTTGTTAGTGCATGTGCATGAATGCATATGTTTTTGTTTGCATGTATGCATGTTCACTTATGTGCATGTATATGTTTGTTGATACATAAGGTGTATGCATGTTAGTTAAATGTATGTTCATTTATATGCATGTGTGTATGTTGTGCATGTATTCATGTTCATTTATGCATGAATATGCATGCATTTGAGTTATGTTAGGGTATCTAAGTTATGTATGCATGTATATGCATGGTATGTAGTGTATGTGTGCATGTAATTTATGTGTGCATGTCATGTATGTATGCCTGTATATGTATGATTATGCATATGCTTGTTAGTATAAGCTGTTTATGTTAGTGCATATATGTGTATACATGTTCATTTATGCATATGAATGCATGCATGTGAGCTATGTTAGTGTAGTTTAATTTGCATGTTCATGTGTATGCATATCATGTATGTAAGTATATATATGGATGGTATGCATATGTATGTTAGTGCATATATGTTTATGTATGTGTAATTATGCATGTGCATGTATGTTAATGCATGGTTATTAGTGCATATGTATGATTGCTTGTTGCATGTAAGTGCATATATGTTTATTCATATTCATTTATGCATGTGCATGTATGCATATGAGGTGTGTTAGTATGCATGTGATGCATGTTAAGCTTATATACTATGTATGAATATGTATAAGTATATAAAAAATGTATTTATATGTTTGATGTATATTAAAGTAATCACATAAATGAATTATTTATTGCAATGTATATGTTTAAATAAATGGATGTACTTAAATACATATGTGTTTTAGGAACTTAAATATTTTATATTAAGCTAAGTGTTTCTAATTATGCTAAGTTTTAAATGAGTGTTAATTTCTTATAAAAACATACTAATTTCTCTCATGTGATTTTTAGAGCACTATTGGTGAACTGGAGATTCATGTGATTTTTTAGATATGATTTCCTGAAGATTTGCAGCCTGTTGATGAACTAAAGATTTGAAGCAAAAAGAATTACTTAGCTTAAACTATTGATTAGCTTGTATAGTTTATTCATTAAGCTTGGATAGGTTATTATTTTATGACATTATCTTATAAATGTGTATAGGAATTTGATCATTAATCTAGTGTCATTTTCATCTTATGTCTAAAGAGGCTTCTTCAAGTAGTTCCTTTCTACCTCCAGCTACATTTGAGTTATTATTTCCTAAACTAGTTGAGGAAGTTGAAGAGTTAGTTAGAAATAAGATAGTTAAAGAAACTTTGCATGATCCTAATAGAACTTTGCATTTACTTTCCACTGTTCCACCTAGCATTGAGAATAGTGAAGAACGTTTCCCACCAACTGTACATAGAAACGACGATAATTTTTAAGAAGATTCAAACGAAACTGAATGCATTAAAGATCAAGTAGTTAGTGAAAAACTTATCTCATCATCTTACTTTGACGCTATAGAAAGTTATAGGAACGCTTTGCCCTACGGACCTTAGGAAAAGTTATACTTGTTCTGCATAGTCACCCTGCATGCGCCGTTCGCAAGACGACTGAATTGATCCGCCAGTCGTCAAAAATCGCTCCCACAAAAGAATTTGATCTGTTCCACTTGAATTTGTAGGTTGGCCCATCGGGACGATGTGCAGGTTTAGTGGGGGCGGATGTCGGAGAGAATTTATTACTCTTAAAATATTTCAAAAATTAAAAGATTATTTGATTGATATAAGTTTGGTTAAATTATGAAATTTTTTACTAATGTTTGATTTTAATTTCTGCAGGAACAGAAGTTTGTTGAATATTATCAAGATGGGAAGTATTTATTAAGGGTATAGATGAAAAGTCAAGGGTTAGTTAAGGGGTTTTCTATGTTTTGAAAGTAAATTTAAGGGTAATTAAGGGTCAACTATAGGTTCTGATCATGTTTTAAAGGGTTTTAACTAAATTACAAGGGTAATTAAGGGTTAAATGTATGGTTTGAGCATGAATTATAGGGTTCTAGTTCATTTTAAGGGTTTAATATTCATCCTAGAGGGTTATGGAAGGTTAGAAAATAGGTTTATGGGTTAGTTGGAGTTAATTGATGTGGTTTAGAGTTAGTTGTAGGGTAAACCTAAGGTTAAATGATTAAATAAGTTAGTTGTATTCGAAAAATGAATTATTAAATAGGTTAAATATATCATATGGAACCTTAGAAAAGTAATTCAAATAGAAAAATATATTATTTAATTATTTCCATTAAGCTTATGGTTATAAAATAAATTTAGATGGGTTAAATTAATTTTAGACTAAAGTTTAGTATTTATTCTAAAAGTCTAGTATTTAAATAAATTAAAAAAAGAAGTGAAAGGTTATTTAAAATCAAAAGACTATGGTCCATTGAATATTTAAATGAATGTTTGCAAATTGGGAAAATTTAAAATAGAGAAAATCCACGCCTTTTTTCTTGTTGGAGTGTGGTTGAGTTGAAGAGGAGTTAATTTAGGTAGTTTGGTTCAGTTATCTAAGGATAAATGTGGGCTATGGTGGGCTACTCTCATCTATTTAAAGAAGGGAGTACGTACTCACAAGCTCATGTGATTTTCAGGTACTTACTATGCTCTAGACTATAGTCATATTTTTTTTGCAATTAGTTCTATGTGAGCTCTCTAACAGGAGGAGAGAGAAGACCATCTCTCTTGTCCTTCAATTTTTGGAAAAGCAAATTTTTTTTGGAAAAAGTCATTCATCTTTTCTTTTCTTCTTCCTCCATTTTTTTTCCCCTTTTCCCTCTGTCTTTTTCTCCTTCATTTAATACTATTCTTTTTTTTCTCTTCTCCCTCTCCCTCCCTTTCTCTGCCGGCGGCGCAGCAGCGCTGCACGTGTAGCACAGAGAGAGAGAGAGAGAGAGAGAGAGAGAGAGAGAGAGAGAAAGAGAGAGAGAGTGAGGTGAGAGTTTTTTGTTTTTTTTTTTTACTTACTTTATTATTTTTTTGTTTTTCTTTTATTTAATGTTCCTCCCTCTCTGCCCCTCTCTGCAGCAGCCGTCGGCGCAGTAGAGAGAGAGAGAGAGAGAGAGAGAGAGAGAGAGAGAGAGAGAGAGAGAGAGAGAGAGAGAGAGAGAGAGAGAGAGAGAGAGAGAGAGAGAGAGAGAGAGAGAAAGGTATAGAGAGAGAGAGAAAGATAGAGAGTTTTTTTTTATATTCATTTCTTTTCTTTTTTATTTTATTGTTTATATATATTTTCTCTATTTATACTTTACTTTATAGTTTAGTTAAATTAAATAATTTATTTATATATTAAATTATGATGTTTTATGTTATTTAAGTACATCTATTAATCAAATACTTAAAATAAAAATATGGAATGCATATGTAAAGGTATATAATGTATATGGATGACTTAAAATATGTTTATGTTTTTGTATATGTATTTATTTATGTATGTGTGTACATATGAATATTTATAACTCAAATGTATTTGTTTTAATATAAGTATATATGTTTACGTATCTATTTATGTATGAGTGAGTGTGTGTTTTTTAAAATAGATTGATTGCTTAAATGCATGGTTTGATTATCCTAATGTTTTTTGTATGTTCACAGGTAAGAGACAAGAAGGATTACCCTAACCAAATATTTACCCTATTCTATCTTCTTTTATCCTTTCCATTTCTTTTCTTACCCTTAACCCAAGCTTCTTCAACCCTTAGCTTTGATAGATACCTAAGATCTTATACCCATATATTATGTTAAGCATGTTTAGTCATTGATTGTACCCATGTAAGTGCTTGAACCTATGTTAGTTGTTAGTGCATGAACCATGTTTGATATTAGTGCATGTAGGGTATGTTAGTTAATATTAGTGCCTGTTAGTGCATGATAAGTATATTAGTGCATGTAGGGTATGTTAGTTAATATTAGTGCATGTTAGTGCATGATAAGTATATTAGTGCATGTAGGGTATGTTAGTTAATATTAGTGCATGTTAGTGCATGTTAGTGCATGATAAGTATATTAGTGCATGTAGGGTATGTTAGTTAATATTGGTGCATGTTAGTGCATGATAAGTATGTTAGTGCATGTTAGGTATGTTAGTTAATGTTGGTGCATGTTAGTAAATGGTAATACATGTTAAATCTTAAGCAATGCATGCTAGATGTTAGAAGTTAGGAATGTTAATACATGTTAGTTAAGAAACTGCATGTTAGATGTTAGGATATGCATGTAAATGATAGGTATGTTTATGAATGTTAGAAGTATATTAAGTGCATGAATATTGTTTTGCATGTAAATATATATTTAGCTAATGCATGTTAGAAATTTATCCATGTTAGTTCATGCATGTCAATTAATGTATATACTCTAGATGTTATGTGTATATCATGTGTAAGCATGCATGTTGATTTATGTTATGCATGTAGGATAGTGTTTGCATGTATGTATAAATATCATGCATGTTGCTTTGATGCATGTTTCTGCATGTATGTTCATGCATGATTGCTAGTGCATGTGCATGTATGCATGATCATTTATGTATATGTTAGTGTAAGTTCATGCATGTGTGTGTTTATGCATGTGCATTTATGTTCATGCATGGTTGTTAGTGCATGTGCATGAATGCATATGTTTTTGTTTGCATGTATGCATGTTCACTTATGTGCATGTATATGTTTGTTGATACATAAAAATTTATGCATGTTAGTTAAATGTATGTTCATTTATATGCATGTGTGTATGTTGTGCATGTATGCATGTTCACTTATGCATGAATATGCATGCATTTGAGTTATGTTAGGGTATCTAAGTTATGTATGCATGTATATGCATGGTATGTAGTGTATGTGTGCATGTAATTTATGTGTGCATGTCATGTATGTATGCATGTATATGTATGACTATGCATATGTTTGTTAGTATAAGCTGTTTATGTTAGTGCATATATGTTTATACATGTTCATTTATGCATATGAATGCATGCATGTGAGCTATGTTAGTGTAGTTTAATTTGCATGTTCATGTGTGTGCATATCATGTATGTAAGTATATATATGTATGGTATGCATATGTATGTTAGTGCATATATGTTTATGTATGTGTAATTATGCATGTGCATGTATGTTAATGCATGGTTATTAGTGCATATGTATGATTGCTTGTTGCATGTTAGTGCATATATGTTTATGCATATTCATTTATGCATGTGCATGTATGCATATGAGGTGTGCTAGTATGCATGTGATGCATGTTAAGCTTATATACTATGTATGAATATGTATAAGTATATAAACAATGTATTTATATGTTTGATGTATATTAAAGTAATCACATAAATGAATTATTTATTGCAATGTATATGTTTAAATAAATGGATGTACTTAAATACATATGTGTTTTAGGAAGTTAAATATTTTATATTATATTAAGCTAAGTGTTTCTAATTATGCTAAGTTTTAAATGAGTGTTAATTTCTTATAAAAACATACTAATTTCTCTCATGTGATTTTCAGAGCACTGTTGGTGAACTGGAGATTCATGTGATTTTTCAGATATGATTTCCTGAAGATTTGCTGCCTGTTGATGAACTGAAGATTTGCAGCAAAAAGAATTACTTAGCTTAAACTATTGATTAGCTTGTATAGGTTATTCATTAAGCTTGGATAGGTTATTATTTTATGACATTATCTTATAAATGTGTATAGGAATTTGATCATTAATCTAGTGTCATATTCATCTTATGTCTAAAGAGGCTTCTTCAAGTAGTTCCTTTCTACCTCCAGCTACATTTGAGTTATTATTTCCTAAACCAGTTGAGGAAGTTGAAGAGTTAGTTAAAAAAAAGATAGTTAAAGAAACTTTGCGTGATCCTGATAGAACGTTGCATTTACTTTCCACTGTTCCACCTAGCATTGAGAATAGTGAAGAACTTTTCCCACCAATTGTAGATAGAAATGATGATAATTTTCAAGAAGATTCAAACGAAACTGAATGCATTAAAGATCAAGTAGTTAGTGAAAAACTTATCTCATCATCTTACTTTGACGCTATAGAAAGTTATAGGAACGCTTTGCCCTACGGACCTTAGGAAAAGTTATACTTGTTCTGCATAGTCACCCTACATGCGCCGTTCGCGAGACGACTGAATTGATCCGCCAGTTGTCTGAAATCGCTCCCACAACGGGTGTCTGCCACGATAGACGTTGTCTGTCGTCTGTCGTGGGCATGTCTGTCATGATAGACGATGTCTGTCGCGATAGACGGCCTCTGTTGTGGGGTGCTGTCTGTCGCGATAGACGTTGTCTGTCGCGATAGATTGAAAAAACGCAATTGTTTTAGAATTTTTTAGTGATTTGGAGTGCTCTCATGGTGTAGGTTATCGTGCCAAACATGCATTCAAAAAATATTATGTTTTTTGTCTATCGCAATAGACAGAGGTCGTCATCCCGAGACCTTTGCAGAGTTCTGCCGTACCTATGCAAGCTGCTAGAGATGGTGGTACAGCTAGATCCTGCAATAAAATCTCAAAAAACACACAAAAACTGATAGCATGCAAGCTATCTCTCACTCTCTCTCACAAGTGAAATGAGGGAAATGAGGTGGGGAGTGGAATATGACCAAAAATTAAAATTTTTATGAAGATGGAGATGGAGGTGGGAGATGGTGAGGATGATGATGGTGATGATGGTGATGCAAAAAGAAGCAAAAATGAAGAAAAAAAAGGAAAAGGAAGGATATTACCTATGACTCAAATGTCTCAACTCTACATCTTACCATCACACGCTCGTCCTCGAAGCTCTCTCCCCGGCAACAACACCAAATTTGGTGGCACTCTAGCACAATGGTGAGTACCAACGTGAGGAGATCCACCTCATAATTGTCAATCCATGGAGATGTGAGGACTAGTATGAAGACTATGAGCAAGTGGCACAAGTGTGTGAGTGAGAAGCACACAAACATGCACACACATACACACACACACGCACACAAGGCAAGAACAAGGAGAGGAACAATGAAGTTCTTTGCATTAGTCAAAAATTTTCTTTTATAAGCTCAATTCACAAACAATCCAACCTCAAAAATGAGCTCTCTAGCTCTTTTTATAGTTTTTTGACTAGCTTTGGCCTTGTCCAGACCTAGTGCTTGGCCTAGTTAAAAATTAGGTTCTAGAGCTTATTTGAGGGCTCAAACGAACTCTAAAAAATATGAAAATTGGTATGTAGCTAATTCTAATACTCCTCAAGCTCAAGGACTCCTTGGCTTGAACAAAATGGAGTCTATTCTTCCAAAAACGGAATTTACCATGTGTGTGTAGTGATGAAAATCACTAAAGTTGGAAATAGTTCATGGAAAAAAATGATTAGGCCTTGTTGTCGTATTGTGCATGACTGCTCCATTGTGCCTATATGCTCTTCATATGACTTGTATGCCAACAGTACGTGTGCATATGCTATGCACCCAAAGATCCTGCAATGATCAAGGCTAGGTCTTCTTCCATTCCATGCCTCGTATGGTTTCATCCCATCCAATGGTTTTGGTGGGAATCTGTTGATCAAGTATCCCCACAAGTAATTTGATAACCTCTTCTCATTTAGCATTGATCTTGCAACCTCCACTATTGTCCTATTTCTTCTCTCTACCACTCCATTTTGCTCTGGAACATAATTTTTTACTAATCTCTCTTTCGATTCCTCTTTCTTGCAGATAAGAAAAAAATTCATGGGAGAAATATTCTCCCCCTCCATGTGACCTTAATCTCTTCAAATTCTTCCCTGTTTGATTTTTGTAAGTGCTAGATACTTCTTTAAACATGAAAACACTTCATCTTTATGCTTCATAAACTATAGTATTATCCATCTGCTACAATAATCAATGAATGACACATAATATGTGGATTTAGAGATTGAAGGCTTCTTGCTTAGTCCATACACATCTGTATGGACTAGCTCCAATAGGTCACCATGAATGTATCCCTTCTTTGTGAAGAGTTGTCTGTGAGACTTGCCAAATTGACAAGCACTCCATTTGTAGATCATGTGTTGTTTGGATATATTTGGTAGAACAAGTACTTTTTGATCCCTAGTATTTTGCTTCAGAGCTCTTTCACCTATGTGAGCTAACCTCTTGTGCCAAATTTCCAACTCTCATAGAGTTTGACTACCATAATTGAAAAATGCAATGTTTCTAGTATCTCCGAGTTCAAATGTAAATACTCCTCTTGCTATCCTCTTGAATCCTTGATGTGGATCCTGAACAAATGCTCCATTCATTGTGAATCTGAAGTGCAATCCTTTCTCAACAATTTGACCTAGGTTTTTGGTGATAATTGCTACATACACCTTTCTCAATAGGTTCATATAGCCATCTGAAGTCTTCACATTGCCTATCTTCTCCACTAGATGCCTTGTGTCATCTCCTCTCTGGACTTCATGTCTATTCCTTAGTTCCTTCAAGTCTGAGAGTAGAGCTACATTCTCTACTACATGATTTGAGAAACTTGAGTCTATGTAGAAATACATGTTCATCTGTTTTACCTTGCTTCATGGTCATATTCATTAGAGGTAATGAATCCTCTTGAGTTTGATCATCTGCATAATTGTTGTAGTCTCTCCTTCCTCTATATCCTCCTTGGTAATTGTTGTTGTTGTATGAGTTGTCGTAGTATCCATTAGTGTTGTTGAATCTACCTCTTGAGCTTCCATATCCTCCTCTATTGTAACCTTTTCCTCTTTGATTTCTAGGATTCCTGAAACAATTTTCAGTAATGTGATTAGTTAGGACACATATGGCACATGAAGATGAGCTTTGAGCTCTCCCCCTACCTTGATTTCCTCCTTTGCCTCTTCCTCTTGAGCCTCTACCTCTACCTACAAAGTTTGCTTACGAGATGCTACCTTCATCATCAGACATTGTACCTTTGCCTTTGCTATCTTTGTTCTTATTCTTATCTGTATAGAGTGAAGAGGATTGAATACCTTTTGAGTTTCTCCATTCTTCATAAGCTTTGCCTCATGTATGAACAATTGTCCCATGAGAGTGTTGAAATCAGGAACCTGCATGTCCATGTAGAGGTCCATGGCTGTGGTGAAAGCTTCCCATTTGTCATTTGTATTCCATTGATCACTTGCCTTACTATCTGCTCTTCATCAATGATTTCTCCAATGCTTCCAAGTTGTTGTGCTATGCCCTTCATTTTGGTGACAAAATCAGTCACACTTTGCTTGGTCATCTTCTTGAGTGTGGTGAATTCCATCCATATTTGATTATTCCTTGCCCTGATACTTGATTTGAGAAGAATGCTTCAAGAGCGTTCCAAGTATCTTGTGAAGTCTTGCAACCCCTGATGTTTGGAAGTAAAAAACTCAAAGATTGGGTTTAGAATATATGGCCTTGCTAGAGCATCCTTTGGACACCATGTGTTTAACCTCTCTTGTTCTTCTTGAGTTGGTTGGCCCTTGCTTATAAGGGTTGGCATCATCTCATCTCCACATATGTAACCATAGAGGTTTCTCCCTTGAAGATAAGCTTCCATTATAAGTGACCAAGCTGAGTAGCTACCTCGATCCGATTTGTCTATGGATGAATGAAATCCATCTCCCATGTTGATCTGTTGTTGCTTTGATACCACTATGAGGAGATGGTGAGATAGGCTCTAGAGATGAGTTGGTGCTACACAACACCTGCTCTGCACCTACCAATATATCTCTAGGGATGCTTAGTACACATCTTTAGCTTGAAAATGATGCATTTCTAACCACCAAGTCCTTTGAAGCATCAATCTCAATTATTTCCATCAAGAAAGATAACCTGCATATGCAAGAAATATGAAGAACCTTCTATTTTGGGAATAGAAGGTCTCAATCATATGTTGAGAGCTTATAAATTGACGAGAGAGCTTTTGCACACATCTAATTGAAGTGCATAGATAACTAAATCAAGTTAATTCATCAATTCAGCTATACCATACACTACAAAATGAATCTAACAAGTCAGGGGGTCATCCCAACTTTTCAGCATCTAGAAGGTATGCACACACAGTCACATTCCTTACCTCATACCTCAAGATCTACTAAACCAAACTTTATGAAAATTGATATGTGAGCACTAAACACACTACTCTAACCATCCAAAGTCAAAGAATAGAAAATGAGTAAGTATACCCAGAGACATTGATTCCACAAGATCACTATAATGATGATGCAACAGAGAACAGTAGATAGAAATGTAACAAAATGTAAATGCTAATGAACATATGATACAAGTGTAGTGGAGCATAGATAGATAATGTGAACTCAATATATGCTCAAATTTGTAGCTCAATGCCTCTTTGAATGGCTCTCTCCTCCTGTGACTAAAAGTATGTGTATTTATACACATGTGAAGAGTTTAAATTTGAATTTTCCCTCACCTAGAAGTGATAGGATGTAATTAATTTGATTCCTCTACCAAAAGAGTCGTGGGCTTATGTAGAGGTTCTAGCCTAGATCTCCATATGCATTTGGACTACCACATGAGAGAGTCCAATATGTAAGGATTTTTAGACGATATCAATGATATCCTTAGGTTGGCCAAAGATAGTATTAGAAAATCCTATGATAGATCTAGAGCATATGTTAATCCTCAGGCATGGGATACACGTTTTGAAGTAGTTCAACAAGTGTATCTTAGAGTTTTTAGGAGATCAAATACCATGAGGACCATAACACCTCCAAAGTTTTCACCGAGGTATTATGGCCCATTCACAATACCTAAGCGAATAGGAAAAGCCAAAGAAAATCCAAAGATAGAGCTAGAGCGTATGTTAATCCTTAGAGATGGGATATAAGTTTTGAAATAGGTCAACAAGTGTATGTTAAAGTTTCTACAAGATCAAAGAACATAAGGACCAAAGTTATCACCTAGGTATTATGGCCTATTCACAATACCTAAGCTTGCCAAAAGGAAAACTGGGAGGATTTGACAATCACATCTCAGGTGATGAGATTACTTAGCCTATTGTTGTTCACTTTGATACATGAACCAAGAAGCATTCTTCATAGTTTTGACAAATGGACTCAGGGTCATTTATATAAGGAATGTTTGGTGAAGTGGAAAGACGCTTCTGAAGATAATGCCGCATGGGAGAGATAAATACTCTTTAGAGGCGGTTTTCCACTTGTGTTTTGCATTCACAAAATTATTAGTAATGGGAAGGATATAGAGAAACAACATACGTAGATGACTATGGACTTTGCACGTAGGGGCCACTATGAGTCACCACTAGAGGATCCTTTAAATATAATGTCCAACCTGATACCATTTTGAGGACAAAACAAAACAAAGGGCAAGGAATTGTAACCCAACCTAAGGATTGAGCCTTAGGGAGAGGATGACAGGTTGGGAGTGCTCTTATCTTTTATCACACCTTTGGTAGGAAAGGTGGGTGGGGAAAGGATGGTTGAGCTTAGTGCTCTTGGTCTTTATGAGAGGGGCATGAGGTGGGTGGAGGCTCACTCATCTAGTCGTGTGTGTGATTTTAGAGGCTAATGTGAGAGAGCTATCGTGGGATAACTTTGTGGAGTTGACACTTATAGTTGTAGCAATGTAGCAAGAAGCATTTATATTTCCCAATGTAGCAAGAAGCATTTATAGTTGTTTTATTTATGTGGACATGAGACTTAAATGTGATGCTATGGCTCGGAGTATTTTACAAAATATTCGAGAATGTATTTCTTGAAACTCTATATGGAAAGCCACTTGAACGTTTTGCATGTGATGACTAGATAAATATGAAAGCTTACATATGAAAGCACACATACATATTCATATAAGCAACACACACACACATTATGTTCTCACTTATTAGCCCATATACATATACTTCCACATCATTTTTTTCACACAACATGCGTCGAAATAAACATCTACACATTTATAATCATATAAGAACTATCATAATAACACACATCAGAATAGTGCACCAAACTTCACACATATTTATATTTTTGCATCATAATGGCATACATTCATGAGCACGCACAACTCACATTCACACGGTTAGGGGTACATAATCTGGCACATAAGTTTCCACATACAGTTGTGTCCAACCTTGTATAATTTCACACAAGTCATCACATAATCTTCTTCCATGATTTCACTAGTACTTGGAAGGGTACAAAGACAACAAAAGCATGTAATGAACCGGTTACTTATCACTTTATTTTAACTTACAAGTCTACTTTCTTCTTAATTTTGACAAATAAGCATCACAAATATAAATCAAAATGATAAGAGTTATAAAATCTATAATTTCTTCCAGAATAGAAATGTTGGACAAAGTTTCAATCACATTCAATTTTCTCATTAGGTGGAATAAATCCTTTGCTTTTGAAGTGTTTTCTTGGTTTTTTATGAATTCATTCAAAGCGACGTCTTAATGAGGAAAGAAAACATAAAAGCTTCTATATTTTCTTTCCTCATTTGAATGAGGAAAGCAAATATAAAAGCTTTTACATTTGATTTCCTCGTCTGAATAGTGGAATCTAACAAAAAAACTTTTATGAAAGTAATCCTCATATTCACGTGGAGGCATGGAATCATTGCATACATGCTCCATGGAACGAATGAGAGGTTTTCTTATTTTATATGGATTCCTTCAATGGTTGGGACTTAGTGTTTACTTGAAGTGATTGAAAACCGTATCTATATATAACCATATGTTGCATACATGCTCCACGGAACGAATGAGAGATTTCCCAAGTTCCTTGAACGGTTTGGGGTTACAATGTTTACTTGAAGTTATTGAAAATCATCTCTAGTCTCATATATGAATGATTATCCTAAATTGCTTCATATGAGCAATTATCCTGCATGAAAAAGTGAAATTCATAAAAAATCCAAAATTGATAAAAAAAAAGTATTTGAAAAATGCTCCAAGTAAAACACTTGAAATGTGCCAAAAGTTACAAACAAATTCGTTCTCATTTCCTCGTTTGATTTTCATTTGTAGTATTCTTCTAAATGGTAGTTCCTAGATTTTAGGGGCACACTTCTCACTATAAAAGAAGCATGTATCTCAACTTATTTTGGGCCTTCTTATTGGAGTTTTAGCTCATGTAAAGTTAGCACTAAGTGTTGGAGTTGTAATAAGCAAGCCCCTTGCTTGCTTGTTTGTTTTCTTTGATAGGCATATCTATAGACTATGTGTGTGCACAGGCAATGTTGCAACTCTCTACCCACTGAGTTCTTAGCATTGGTTCTCCCTCCTTATATATCCATTTGCTGTAATTAGCATCTCATTAGATAGCTATTAGAGTCCTTTTTATGCCCACCAATTCCTTGGATCACTCTCTGATTAGTCTAGGAGAAACATTCATTTTAGTGAATTTGGGTGATTGATATCTCTCTCTATGTGTATGCTCTACTGGAAATATTTTGCTCTCTATTGTAAGGGTTGGTTCCCCTTCCCTAGGTATTCATTTTCTATGCTCTTGGTATCATTGGGTAGATATTAGATTGCTCTAAAGTCCACCCAATGTTGAGATTCATTCTCTATATAATCTCTAAGAAACGTTTGTTCGATTGAAGTGTGGTCTTTGTTTGACTAGCAGTTGTGAGCATTCAACTAGCTCATTTTGTGAACATTGTTTCTCTTTGTGTAAGAATCCATTTGGAGTGAAATTTGGTTTGTTGGAAAGCTTTTTGTCTTCTACAGGTCCACAAATTCTCACTTGATTTCTCTATATATTCTTTGAGAAAGAGAATTTTTGGTGTGTAGAGGTCAAAGATGAGTACCTCTGAAGGTCATTTGCGCTTCATTGCTGCATAGGGGTTGAGATACTTCCCCCATTAGTGCTAGCATAGCATTTTGGCATCTTGGAGGCATCAAATACAAGCAAGAAGAGCTCTTGGAGCTGGTGGTTGAAGATTTGCATCAAGAAAAGTGTGTTAGAGGTAGCTCACATCAAGGCAAAGCTATTCTACTCAAATTTTCAAGAGCACAAGGTGTCCATCTAAGGAAGGCTTTGGATTAAGGTAACTTCATAGCCTCATTTGCATTTCACACACATTGGAGATTTAGTCAAGGGCTAGATCAAGTAGCAAAGACCAGAGATGGGAGAGTTCAACACTCGAATTGAAAAGCTAGACAAGGGCAACTATCAACCATGGAGATTTAGGGTCTCCAACTACCTTATGGGCAAGGACCTTTGGGGATTGATTAGTGGAAATGAACCCAGACCTACGTTGGATGAACATCCAACCAATGACTATAGAAGGGCCTTTAGGGAATGGAATGAAAGACACAAGAGGGCTATCTTTATCCTTTCCCAACACATTATCAATAGCATGATCGGTCATATCCAAGACTTGGATTCAAGCATGAAGGTATGGGAGACACTTGAGAGGCTTTATTCGACAAGCACCAAAGCAAGGAAGATCCAACTCAAGAATAAGCTCAACAACCTTAGGAAGAGCTCAGGAAGTAGCATAAATGACTACATACTTAATGTCAAGGAATTGTTAGATGCATTGGGATCCATTGGAAGCCATGTAGACAATGAAGATCTGTGGTGTATACTCTCAATGGTTTGATGGATGATGAGACGTGGAAACCCTTTACCACTTCAGTATATGTAAGGGATAATCTTCTCAATTTTGAGCAATTGGTTGCTCTCATGGTGAGCAAAGAGATGAACATAGGTGGAAATTCAACTAAAAGCAAGGATGCATAAGTTTTCTATGCAGGTAATCAAAGAGGCAAAGGAAGACAAGGACAAGGCAGGGGTAAAGAAAGGTTTGGACGAAGGCAAGGCCACTCACGCAATCAAGGACATGAACAAAGCACCTCATCACAAAGAGGTAGAGGAAAAACAAGAGGAAGAGGAGGATGGCATCAACAAAACAGGAATCAAGATGGCAAAGGATGTTATTAGTGGCAAGTTTGGCCACTATGCTAGAGATTGCTACCAAGGAGGAAACCAAAGGAGCTATAATCAAGGTCCTTCATACAAATGCCAAGGTAATTATGCTTCTACAAGTTCAAAAAATGAAAATCTCTTGATGATGCACATGAATGGGAATTCAAGCAAAAGTAGATAACACTTGGTATATTGATAGTGGATGTAGCAACCATATGAGTTGCAATGCTTCTTCGTTTACTAATATACATGCTCCCAAAGGTAAAGGACATGTAGAAACAAGTGATGATGCAGCCCATGAGATCTCCCATGAGATCTCCCATGTTGGAGACGTAGCTTTGGATGACAACAAGGAAGGAAGATGTCTCAAGGATGTCTTGCATGTACCTACCATCACAAAGAACTTGGTGTTCGTAGGGCAAATGTTTGAAAGAGTCTATCAAGTAAGGTTCAACAAAGGTGGATGATTTTTGGAGAATCCTAAGCAAGGTTACAAGGTCATAGTAGGAGGAAAGAAGCAAGGGAGACTCTTCACTTTGGAGGTAAATTCTCATTCCACTCAACATGTCTACTTCACATATGGAAACAAGAAGATTTCGGAGTTGGACTTGTGGCACAAGAGGATAGGTCACATCAACATACAAAGAATGAAGGAAATGCAATTCAAGAGGTAGGTTGAAGGGCTTCGCAACTTCCAAGGACAAGGTATGAAGCATTTATGTGAATCTTGTCAACTAGAGAAGCAAGCGAGACTTCCATTCAAGAAGAGTGGCTACATAAGCCAACATCCATTGGAGTTGATACATACAGATGTGTGGGGGCCAACCAAAGAACAATCCATTGGAGGTAACAAGTACTTTGTCACTTTTAAAGATGATTGCACAAGGATGGTTTGGGTTTATTTCATCAAAAACAAATCAGATGTGTTTACATGTTTCAAAGCAATCAAGGCAATGGTAGAGAAGGAAACAAGTACATATATCAAGAAGCTAAGGTCCGATGGAGGGGGAGAATATCTCTCTAATGAATTTTTTTATTTTTTTAATGGGTCAAGGCATCAAGAGTCAAATAACATGCAAGTACACACCCCAATAAAATGGGTTAGCAAAGAGAAAGAATAGATACATCACAGAGATTGTTGGAGCAATGCTTAGCAAGATGAATGTACCTAACATGTTTTGGAGTGATGTAGCAAATACTGCTATGTATCTTATGAATAGGGCTCCTACCTCAGGGATCCATGGCATGACACCATATCAAGCCTATTATGGTAAGAAACCTGATCTTTTTCACTTGAAGATATTTGGATGTACTTGTTATGTACATGTGCCAAGTGAATTGAGGCACAAGCTACAACCAAAGGTAGAAACGTGTGTGTTTCTAGGATATTCAAATGATCATAAACATTACAGGTGCTTCAAACCAAACACAAAGGACTTGAGGATATCAAGGGATGTAGCATTTGATGAGCTACTCCCTTGGTATAAGTAGTATGATTGTATGCAGGAATATGAAGAAGAAAATCATGGGCATGATGAAGAAAAAATCGACTTAGAGCTAAGCAGTCGAAGGAGTTCCATCAATGAAGACAGTTCAAGCATGACTTCACCATGGAGGGGGAGATCTTCATCAAGATATGAACAACAATCAATCAAAAAAGGCAAAGCAACATTGGTAGAGTTGGATGAAGAAGGTAATGAAGTTGAAGATGATGAAGGACACATGATGGAGAAAGAAGCCACGTCAAAGAAAGAGATCAAGTACCCAAGGCAAAGGAGGTTTATTCCTCCATGAAGAAAGGAAGTCTTCTAGGTTTAAGTATCCAACTCAAACGTTTACTTATGATTTTTACATGGCAACTCATTATGCATATATGAAAAAAGTAGTAGAAGATCATGAGCCAGATTTCTATGAAGATGCAAGAAGGTACACTAAATGGAAAGTGGCAATGCAAGAAGCGATCGGTGCACTTGAGGAGAATCAAACATGGACTCTAGTGCCCAAGAAGGGGAACATGAAGGTAATAGGTAATAAGTGGGTCTATAAAGTAAAGAGGATTTCATATGGATCTATTTCTAGGTTCAAAGCAAGATTGGTGGCCAAGGGTTTTGCACAAACCTATGGAGTGGACTTTGAAGAGACATTCAGCCCCGTGGCAAAGATGAACACAATTAGGACACTCATTGCAATGGTTGCAAGCAAAGGATGGAAGATCTTCTAGTTGGATATCAAGAATGCCTTTCTAAATGGAGAGTTGGAGGAAGAGGTATACATGAAGCAACCACATGGTATTGTTCACAAAACATTTCCACATCATGTTTGTAGGTTGAAGAAGGCACTTTATGGCTGTCTTTCTAGCAAAATGGAAAGTACCAACGTGAACAGATCCAGCTCATAATTGTCAATCCGTGGAGACATGAGGAATAGTATGATGACTATGAGCAAGTGATGGCACAAGTGCGTGAGTGAGAAGCATACAAGCATGCACACACATACACACACACGTGCACACAAGGCAAGAACAAAGAGAGGAACAATGGAGTTCTTTGTATTACTCAAAACGTCTCTTACAATAGCTCAAAATGCTAACAAGCTAACCTCAAAAATGAGGTCTCTAGCTCTTTTTATAGTTTTCTACTAGTTTTTGGCCCTGTCCAGACCTAGTGTCTGGCCTAGTTAAAAATTAGGTTCCAGGGCTTATTTGAGTGCTCAAATGGAGTCTAAAAATTATGAAAATCAGTACGTGGCTACTTCTAATACTCCTCAAGCTTGAGGACTCCTTGGCTTGCACAAAATGGAGTAGGGATAATGGAAAATGGTATTTACAATGGTGTGAAGTGACTAAAATCACTATTTGGAAAATATTTCTTCATGAAAAAGTATATGGCCTACTTGCTGGATCTACATTGACTGTTTTGCCTGCTTAATCCTTCTCTTTGCTCTAAGTCCCTTTGTTTGACTTCCTTGTCTTTTGACTACTACCAACACCCCCCTCTCTCACGTTTGTCATCCCTGACATACCTTTGTTGGTGGGAGACTTTGATGTAGTACTCGACGATGTCTATGGCCAGGTGATGTTCTTGAATGTGTAATCCTCGAGCCAAATCTACCATGAGCTTATCCCAATCTATTGGACTTGGAATGTCCAGATGTGGCAAGCATAATAGATCAGCGTGTATGGCTTGTTCCACCGCAAAGAGATGCAAAAAATGTGTTGGTCTAGGAATAAAAATTTTGGAATGATGTTTCGAGAACCTGATGGAGAACATTTCTTTGAAATTCTGCTTGTAAAAAGCAAGTAAATACTTTATGCATGCATGCAAAACATAGATTATGTTGATGAAGGGGGTCTAGCTCATGTCATAGACCAAATCTCTATTACCTTCAGAAAAGTCGAGGGTGAAGATGTATGGAGCCTGAACCTTTCAAAAGGTCTTGAAGACGACTCTCATGAGCTCAAATATTTGCATACACATCTTTGTTGCGATGTATGGTACATTCTTTAAGTGAGTAGACCAATGGGCTATAGTTGAGATCATATAGGCGACCGTTGGTGGTGCTTTGGGGGGAGCAAAATAGGGATAGTTCATCAAATTTGAACAAGCTTTGGTGTTATGGACTTTGATGGCAAAGGCTTTCTAGGACCTACGATAGGCCATCGGGCAATAACATGGGTTATACTTAATATATAGAGGCATGGTGGCCCATGTTCTCATCATCTCCAAGTAGTCCGTTAATAACCATTCACGCCCACGAGAGCCAGCGTGCACATCTTGAGGTATGTCATCAAGCTCAAATTGAGTAGCAAAGCCGTTGATGAGAGAGATTCTAAAAATAAGAAGATTTGAGGACAGCGTCTTCTAGATTGGCGAGCGACTAGATCTGCACGACAACACGATCATCATGTGTTTGCCCAATTTGTTCCACTCTCCTTGGCCAATCAGGGACTTCTATCTCAAATGTGTTGCATCCCTCTTCTGAGATACATCCGCCACGTACCAGTATAGGGTCCTAAGGCTCTTCAAAACTTTCTTCAACCAAAATTTCAACCACGGTTTGAGGTTCTGGCTCTTCAACTCGAGAGGGTGGCCCTTCATATGGTAATAGACGTGCATGTAGTTCTACAACCCTGTTGCCTTAGGGTCTCTAATTCTTCTATAGAGTGTTGGAGAATGGCCGGCACTTGTTGAGTTATATTCACACTGGCTAACTGCTTCTTTAGGGTAGCACATTCTGCTTCTAACCTTTCATATGACTCCAAAAAGTTGGCATGCTCCTCAAGTAAGTTTTGTATATCTTCTGAAGGTACCGCTGTGTACTTTGTAGGGCTAACTTCTACTCCCGAGGTCCCTTCTATAGCCGCTTCAAAATTTTCTTGGTTTTGCTGTTGAAACCACTTGTTCTCTTCCAAACCCGTAGCCATGTGCTTCCATAATAGCTCTAGGATATGTCTTGGTGTAGCATTGGTGAGCATCTATGCTTGGAGCACATTCTCCAAATCTTTGGCTGCTTTATCATCCACAGTAGACATCTTGGACTCCAATTCGATGTGAGCCTATTGTAAGGCGGTATATTCTGCTAGAAGTGTGTGATGGTCAGCTTCGAGTGTAGTGACTCTGACTTGTAGCCTCTGTGACTTTGCCTGGACAGCAGCATTGCACCCTTCCAATCGTTGATATTCTTGTTGTAATTGAGATGCACACTAAATTAATAGATTGAATGAATTATTTACATAATGAGATGCGAGGGAAGGAGTTTGGAATGTAGCAGGAATGGGAGTGGGAAGGGGAGTTGTGGATGTTGTGTCTACCAACGAGGTGGTGAGTGGTGATGTTAGGGGTAGGGGGTGGGTGATGGTAGAATTGTAGGGAGAGGAAGGGGTTTTGTGGGTGGTGAAATGTCCATGGGGTCGGACAGTGCAGTGTGTGTAGGGGCTACCATGTATGTGGGTATGGTAGGTGAAGTGAGTGGTGTCTGTGTAGAGTGATGTGGTTGTGAGTGTCTTCGAACCTAGCATGTAAGAAGTAGGAGCACAAACGAATTGTTCCATGAAGGATATGTAATGAGGTGGGGTGTTGAGCGCAGTATGGGCACCCAAGGACCGACTAGACAAGGAATGTTGGTGCATGACAATCATCAATTGAAGAATTATGGAGGAATGAAGACAAGGAGTCAAGAAGAAAACAAAGTCAGGTGATTGAAGGAAGGAGATATTCAGAAAAATCAAAAGACATGTACACATATGTACATTAGCTGACTTATATCTTTGTTTAGTCATACACTTGTATATATTCATCTATAAATATGTTGGAAAATGTCGGGCAAGTAGAGCAGAAGAGATTTGAGAATAGGGAGAGAGAAATTAGTGTCATTAGACACATGAAGAGTGAGTGAATTGTCCATCCTCACTTAGATGTAAATTTTCTGAGAAATCGAAAAATTTTGCGCCCGATATTTTGCTGTCTGCTCCCTCTGTGCTTAATCTTTTGAGAAATCCTTTTGCACGTATCTAAGTCCATAGCTAATCTATCTATGGCTAGAATTTGAGAGGTTAATTGTAATCAGGCTGTGAGAATTTTGATTAGGAACATTCATATGTAAGAATGTTCTAACAGTCGAGAAATCTGGCGCACATTTCATCTTTAATGAAATGATCATTGCTCAGTCTACAGTGTAAAGTTTTACACAAATGAGGGCTTAAAATCTAAGTTGGAAGGTAAGCTATCTATGGCTAAAAGATCTTGATCAAACGGGATTTACTTTGGGAGAACCAGTGCTAAGAAGTTGCAGGTGTCAAAGTCGCCATTGTAGAGAAGCACTTTCAGACATAGGTAAAGTGTTTCACACATTTCTCAGTGTATGGTTAATCTTTTTGAGAGATTTAACTTGGCAAAGTTGCGCAACCTTAAGGCGAAGTGTTGTGCAAAGTTTTATCAAAAACTTTACAGGATTGATTAGTCAATGAGTGACTAATCTGCAGCAGACTTTTCAGAGAAGTTGAATTTTTCAGAACTTTCAATATTTCTGATAATTTGATGAATGATTTCTAAGTTTGGTGGAGTCTAAGGTTAACCTTGATATAGAAGTGATCTAACTTCAAGGTTAACTTGTTCTTTTGGAGATTAACACTCTCCATCAGTGGTATCAGAGCAGGTTGTGTCAAAATTGAAGTGAAAAAGACTCCGACTATTGCAGAAGTACAAATCTTTACATCTTGAAGGTGCAGAAGGATAAAGGTTGAAGAAAACTTGAAGGAAGACATACAAAGAGTATCAAAAGGATCAGAAGGAGCAACATTCGAAGTAAAGGTACATTCATTATCTGTAAAGGTTAAAGTTTTGAGACTACAGGTGAATCAAAGATGGGAGATAGTCTCCAAATTGAAAAGCTGGATAGAGAGAACTATCCTGCATGGTCTATGAGGATGGAAGCTCACCTTATGAGCAAAGATCTGATAGGTTACATCACAGGAGATGAAGAAAAGCCAGAATTCAGAGATCCTAGTGTTCCAACTAGGGAGGAGCTTGCAGATTTGAAGAATTGGATGAAGAAGGATGCTCAAGCAAGAAGCATCATCTACATGGCAGTCAATGACTATTTGCTTCCTCACATTAGAGGACTTGAGAGTGCTTGTGACATTTGGAATGCTTTGGAAGAGCATTTCCAAAATACAACTAAATCAAGGAAGGCTTCACTATGGGCAGAATTTACTACCTTCAAGAAGAAGGCCTCACAATCAATCTCTGATTATGTGACAAAGATGAAGGACATTGCAGATTCTTTAGGTGCAGTTGATGAAGATATTGAAGAAGACAAATTAGTAAGACAAATACTCACAGGGCTAAGAGGAGATGAGAAGTGGAAGCCTTTCATTTTATCTACAGAACTTTCATTAGATCACTTTACTCCTGATTTGAATCAATTGTTAGGTCATATGCTAACTTTTGAGAATGATGTCAAAGGAGATGTTGATAAGAGTGCAGGTCATGCAATGTATTCTAAAGACAAGAAGAAAGCCAACAAAGGGAAGCAACAATCAGGTGAAGAAGAAGGTACATCAAACCAAGCAAACTTCATAAGAGGAAGAGGAAATGGCAGAAGTAGAGGAAGAGGCAGAAACAACAAAGAGAATGCAAGAGCTTGTTGGATATGTGGTAAGACCAATCATCTATCTCATGATTGTTGGCACAATAATCAAAACAATGGTAATTATCAGAACTTTAATCAAAGAGCAAGAGGTGGTAGATTTCAGAGAGGAAATTTCAGAGGTAGAGGTGGTAGGAATTCTTTTGGAAGAGGTGGAGGAAGAAGCTTCCAAAATCAATCCTATAATAACACCTACTACAACTATGCATCAGATCAAAAGGAGGATTCGACTCTCATTATGAATACATGTGAAACCTCACATGAGGACATGAGAGTGTTCTATATTGATTCAGGATGTAGTAATCACTTAAGTGGAAATATTGCTTTGATGACTGACCTAGATCATAATGCAATTAATCATACAGTGCAGACAGGTGATAATACAAAGCATAAGGTAAAGTCAATTGGTTCAGTCAAAGCTAAGGATGGGAGCACTCTTCTGAGTAAGGTACTCTATGTTCCCACAATTCCAAAGAATTTGATCAGTGTAGGTCAAATTGTGGAAAAAGGATATGAGGTAAGGTTTACAAATGATGGAGTTTATGTGGAAGACCCTAGTCAAGGGTATAAACAAGTTATTGCAGGAAAGAAAGAAGGAAGGCTTTTCACATTGAAGGTACAAGGAAATGTTGGACATGCTATGTTCACTTATGGAGAGCAGAAGGTGTCAGAATTGGATCTTTGGCACAAAAGACTTGGACACTTTAATGAAAGAGGTATCAAAGAAATGATTAACAATGATTCAGTGCTTGGAATGCCTAACATTGCAGGTCAACACATGACATACAGATGTGAGGCATGTCAATTAGGTAAGGCTCATAAGCAATCCTATTCCAAGCATGGGTTTATGTATTCAGAAAGACTTGAATTGGTGCATACAGATGTGTGGGGTCCTTCAAAGGACTTTAGTATAAATGGTTCAAGATATTATGTCGTATATGTTGATGATGCTACTAGGTGGATCACAATTTATGTGATTAAGGAAAAGTCAGAAGTGTTTAATACATTTAAACACTATCATGCATATGCAGAAAGGATTACAGGTCAAAAATTGAGGAGACTAAGATCAGATGGAGGGGGAGAGTATTTTTCAAATGAGTTCAATGATTATTTGTGGAATGCAGGTATAAAGAGAGAAGTTACTTGCAGGTACTCTCCTCAACAAAATGGGGTAGCAGAAAGAAGAAATAGGACTCTTGTTGAGTTTGCAAGGTCCATGATGAAAGAGAAGAATTGCCCAAATTATTTGTGGGCTGAGGCTGTTAATACAGCTACATATTTGGTTAATAGATTGCCTTGTAAAGCTTTGCAGGGTATGACACCATATGAAGCTTGGTGGGGTAAGAAACCTACCTTGGATCATTGCAGAATATTTGGATGCTTGGCATATGCATATGTGCCATCTCAATTGAGGCATAAGTTGGAGCCTAAGGCAGAGAAATATGTTTTTATTGGCTATGATGATAAGCAAATGGGATACAGGTTGTGGAGTCCATCCACAAAGCAATTTATTGTATCCAAGGATGTTACATTTGATGAGCAAGGTACTTGGTATGCAGGTAAATATAATGTACATGCAGATGATGAAGAAGTAGTGGAACAAAGGAAAGGTAAAGCAAAGATTCAATTACTTGATGAAAGTGAGAGTAATGAAGTGCAGGTTGAAGTTGAAGAGAGGCCAAGGTTTGATCCAGAATGTGATGAACCAGAGACCTCAAGAAGTGCAGAAGTTAGGAGATCATCTAGGCACAAATGGCAACCTACAAGGTATAGCTATGACACTTCATTCTTAACTACTAAAGATTATGCTTATTTGGTAAAAGCAGATGAAGACCCTTCTACATATGAAGAGGCCAAAGGGAAGAAGAATTGGGAAGATGCTATGCAAGAGGAGTATGATGCATTGATAGAGAATCAAACATGGGATTTGGTTCCTAAACCTAATAGTCAGAAGATTATTGGATGTAAGTGGGTTTACAAAACAAAGAGATTTGCAGATGGAAGTGTGTCTAGGTACAAAGCTAGACTTGTTGTGAAAGGGTATGCACAGACATATGGAGTAGACTATGATGAGACTTATAGTCCTGTGGCAAAGATGACAACCATCAGGACACTCATTGCAATTGCTGCTTGTAAAGGTTGGAAGTTGTCTCAATTAGATGTTAAAAATGCTTTCTTGAATGGTTACATTTCAGATGAAGTCTACATGGAGCAACCAGATGGGTTCAAAGATCAAGTGAGTCCAAATTATGTGTGTAAGCTCAAGAGAGCTTTGTATGGGTTGAAGCAAGCCCCAAGGGCTTGGAATTATAGGCTTGTAAAATTCTTGAATGATCTTGGTTTTCAAGCATCAAAGGCAGATAGTAGCTTGCTAGTCAAAGCAAGTGAAGATGGGTTCATTTATGTGTGTATTTATGTTGATGACATAATACTTACAGGAACAGATGATAAGGGGATACAAATGATCAAAAAGCAGATGGAGAAAGAGTTCAAAATCAGTGATTTGGGGAACCTATCATTCTTCTTGGGAATGGAGATTTCTTATACTCAACATGGAGTATATGTGACCCAAGAAAGGTATCTTAAAAATTTGCTAACCAAATTTAAAATGGAAGATTGCAGGGTTGCACCTACACCTTTGGAAGTGAACCATAAATTGTCTAGGTTTGGAGGAGAAGAGTTCAGAGATATGAAACTCTATCAAAGTTTGGTTGGTAGCTTGATTTATGCTACATTGACAAGGCCTGATTTATCATATGCAGTTGGTGTGCTTTCACAATTTATGCATTGCCCTAGAAAGGAACATTGGATTGCAGGACAAAGAGTACTTAGGTACATCAAGGGTACACTCAAAGAAGGGTTGTACTATGGATTTACTTCAGATACAAAAATCAAGATATATAGTGATGCAGATTGGGCAGGTAATGTGGATGATAGAAGATCAACACATGGATACTTGTGCTATGTAGGAGACAAATTGATTTCATGGTGTTCCAAGAAGCAACATACAGTTGCTTTGTCATCTACAGAAGCAGAATATAAAGGTATGGTGGAAGCTGCAAAAGAGGTAATATGGCTAAAGACACTTTTGAAAGTTTTTGATGTGATTCAGAGTACTCCTATTATTTGTGGAGACAATATGAGTTCATTATACTTGGCAGCTAATCCTGTATTTCATGCTAGAACTAAGCATATTGAAATACAGTATCATTTTCTGAGAGAGAAGGTCATTGAGAAGGAGATTGAAGTCATACACACTCCCACAAAAGATCAAGTTGCAGATATGATGACAAAAAGTTTAGATGGACCAAAACTACAAAGATTCAAGGATATGGCAGGAATCAAGAAGATAGAGAAGAACCTCAATTAATGATTGAGGGGGAGCTGTTGGTGCATGACAATCATCAATTGAAGAATTATGGAGGAATGAAGACAAGGAGTCAAGAAGAAAACAAAGTCAGGTGATTGAAGGAAGGAGATATTCAGAAAAATCAAAAGACATGTACACATATGTACATTAGCTGACTTATATCTTTGTTTAGTCATACACTTGTATATATTCATCTATAAATATGTTGGAAAATGTCGGGCAAGTAGAGCAGAAGAGATTTGAGAATAGGGAGAGAGAAATTAGTGTCATTAGACACATGAAGAGTGAGTGAATTGTCCATCCTCACTTAGATGTAAATTTTCTGAGAAATCGAAAAATTTTGCGCCCGATATTTTGCTGTCTGCTCCCTCTGTGCTTAATCTTTTGAGAAATCCTTTTGCACGTATCTAAGTCCATAGCTAATCTATCTATGGCTAGAATTTGAGAGGTTAATTGTAATCAGGCTGTGAGAATTTTGATTAGGAACATTCATATGTAAGAATGTTCTAACAGTCGAGAAATCTGGCGCACATTTCATCTTTAATGAAATGATCATTGCTCAGTCTACAGTGTAAAGTTTTACACAAATGAGGGCTTAAAATCTAAGTTGGAAGGTAAGCTATCTATGGCTAAAAGATCTTGATCAAACGGGATTTACTTTGGGAGAACCAGTGCTAAGAAGTTGCAGGTGTCAAAGTCGCCATTGCAGAGAAGCACTTTCAGACATAGGTAAAGTGTTTCACACATTTCTCAGTGTATGGTTAATCTTTTTGAGAGATTTAACTTGGCAAAGTTGCGCAACCTTAAGGCAAAGTGTTGTGCAAAGTTTTATCAAAAACTTTACAGGATTGATTAGTCAATGAGTGACTAATCTGCAGCAGACTTTTCAGAGAAGTTGAATTTTTCAGAACTTTCAATATTTCTGATAATTTGATGAATGATTTCTAAGTTTGGTGGAGTCTAAGGTTAACCTTGATATAGAAGTGATCTAACTTCAAGGTTAACTTGTTCTTTTGGAGATTAACACTCTCCATCAAGGAAGCCAGCGGAGAGAGTCAGAAAAAAGTGAAGGAGTAAGTAGACAAAGCAGTCGACGCAAATCTGGCAGATAGGCCCTTCAAATTTCTTCCAAATCAACATCTTTTAACAATGATTCTTATCACTAACAATCATTGTAAATACCATTTCATATTTTTGTAGCTCCATTTTGTGCAAGCCAAGGAGTCCTTGAGCTTGAGGAGCCTTAGAAGTACCTACATATCAATTTTCGTATTTTTTAGACTCCGTTTAAGCCCTCAAATTGGCCCTAGAACCTAATTTTTAACTAGGCCGGACACTAGGTCTGGACAGGGCCAAAACCTAGTCAAAAAGTATAAAAAGAGCTAGAGAGCTCATTTTTGAGGTGAGATTGTAATTGAAACGAACTTGTAAGAGCTTTTTGAAAGTAATCTAAAAACTCCATTGCTTCTCACTCTTTGTCTTGCCGTGTGTGTGCGTGTGTGTGTATGTGTGTGCATGTTTGTGTGCTTTTCACTCACGCACTTGTGCATCCACTTGCTCGAGGTCTTCATACCATCCTCACGTCTTCCCGGATTGACATTAAAGGAGGTGCTACTCATCACTGAGCTACACCAAATTTCGGCGCCGTTGCCGGGGATCGAGCTTTGAGGACGAGCGTGTGATGGTAAGACGTAGATTGTAGACGTTGGCGTTGTAGGTAAATTTTCTACTTTTCCTATTTTTCCTCTTTCTTACTTCACCACCATCATCACCATCATCATCTTCACCATCTTCCACCTCCATTTTCATCATCGCGAAAATTTCAGTTTTTTGACTATATCCCCATCTCCACCTCATTTCCCTCATTTCACTTGTGAGAGAGAGCGAGAGAGCGATATTGCATGTGTCTTTTCTTGCATGTTTCTTGAGCTTTCTGCAGGACCTTGCTGAATCACCATCCCCAGCTTCCTGCGCAGGTATGAAACTCGTCGAAACTGTCTCGCAGTCCCCGCCTTCTGTCAATCGCGATTGACAGAAATTCTCACCTTTTGGTAAATCTGAGTGCACCACAGTGGACTAGAGACCCTGCACATCACCTTTCCATCAAAATTTTTGAAAATCTTGCAAAATTTCAGTCCATCGCGATTGACAGCTCTGTCCATGGCGATTGACTGCCTGTCCATCGCGATTGACTGGACCCCTGTCCATCGCGACCGACTGCCTGTCCATCGCGATTGACTGGACCCCTGTCCATCGCGATTGATTGAGTGTCCATCACGATTGACTGAACCCTCTGTCCATCGTGATTGATTGAGTGTCCATCGCGATTGACTGAACCCTCTGTCCATCGCGATTGATTGAGTGTCCATCGCGATTGACAGCCTTATCCATCGCGATTGATTGAGTGTCCATCGCGATTGACTGAACCCTCTGTCCATCGCAATTGATTGAGTGTCCATCGCGATTGACAGCCCTGTCCATCGCGATTGACAGCCAATTTTAGCCAAATTTTTTAGGGATTGTTAATTGAAGAGTTGGGCTAATTTTGGGCATAAACATTTTACTCTAGAGCACATTAGGAAGCCTTAGGAAAACCACTTGGGGAAAACCTGTTGCACAGTCATTCTGTTTGAACCCTGTCTTAACCCTAGAACCCTGAACGGTCACAACTTTTTCATACGAAATCAATTTTTTGAGCTCTAGGGCTTGTTGGAAAGCTTGTGGCATATACTACACGCCCTCAACTGTTTTTTATAAAGATAATGCGTTGATTTTCAGAGAGGGAATTTTGAAGTTAACCATACCCAGGGGAATCAAATTCAGGGGTCTTTCGAATTGTTCTCTTAAAAATCACTATGCAAGCTAGTGTGTGTGCTACAGGAATGAAAATCATTGGTTCTGTCATTGGAATTTAAATCTTAAAGCTAACTGTGGAACTCTTACAGATCTATTGAGAGCATCGAAAGGCGTTCGAAGCAAGTGTAAGTGCAAGCTTGGGAACATACTTCTTGGGCACTCAAGGGCAACCAAGCAGGAAACAAAAGGTTGGAAACCTTTAACCCCTCTGTCAATTCATAGTTTAGGCTAAGAACGACGAGAGGTACGAGTAAGTCAGGGCAACGATAGGCAGTTATCAAGTTGAAGACTACCTAAAAACTCAAGTTCAAGCTAAAAATCTAACCTCTGTACTGTCGATAACATAAAGGAAAAGAACCTAACGTGGAATGATCAACCTAAAAGCACAAAGAACATTCAAGTATTCCTGACGACGTAATATCAGACAAGACCTTAAACACGAGAAATAACTAAAAAGAACCAAGTGATTAATATAAAGTAACCAGCAACGAGGTTGTACTCTGGGCAAAGAATTGGGCTACTTAGATAGGCATATGAACCTTAGATCAGGACGACATCTAGTAAGGGAGAGACAAAGCCTTAGGTCTTCAGAGGCTACTGTCAACCACACTGCTAGGTCCTGGGCTTAGCAGTTGAGCCACCACTCGTACTACCCTAGCTCTGAGACCAGTGAGTCAGAGATGTCTCAAGGCATGGACAGACCTACGGGAAGTTCAGGAGTGCCTTACTTGTACAGGGTAGAAGGCCCTTACAAAACACAGCTGGAGTACCTTAGGACCAACCGATTAGGTGCCAGCATCTATGAGGACGGCTTAGGAAGATCTGTGATACAGATCAAGAATCCTGATCAATCCATTGGACTAGAGCACCCAGCAGTCAAGTTTGAAAACGGTGCATACCTGGACAAAGAAGGAACCATATACGTAGTCACCAGTCACCCAGACAGGACAGATGAATTTGGGAATGTAATCTCAGAGGCGGACTTAGGTGACTTGGAACAAGGAAACATGGGTGCGGAACCTAGAACCCCTCGAGGCAAATCTGTTCTCACTAGGATTATCACGCCTGAGTGGGTTCCCCAAGACAACAAGAGCATAGAGTTGCTCCTCAATCGAGAAACTGACGAAGCCTTTTGGAGGTATAAATCTAATCAGCCAACTGATATAGGAACTATCATGATCTATGAGTTTAAGGATCCGGATAGCCCAGGTAGAGTGACCTACTTAGATCACACTTCGGAAAGGATCTTTGTGGTGACAGAAAATGATAGGCATGCTTACACTTGGAAGGGTGAATTCATTTTCCCCCAACCAAGATTGAATGTATCCTATGGTCACCCTGGTGCTGGAACATCCCAAACTCATGGAACTCAAAGAGACAGAAGTAGAGATAGACCAGAAGTAAGCTTTGCCAACCCAGTGGGCAGAGAAAGAACGAGGACGGAGACGAATCGAGTAGAACCTGAGATACTTAGAGCTCACAGGAACCAAAGAAATGTGGATGGATTTCCTCTGCCGAGACCTAGAGAGCACACAAGAACTTTGAGACCAACCCAGCTAGTTAAGTCCATGAAGAATTACTTTGATGGCACAGGAGATCCCTATGATCATGTGGCAGAGTTCAAGCAAGTCTTGAGAGCTGAACAAGTGGAGGATCTATTCACGCAGTACAATGCCTTCGGTCTAACCCTTAGGAACACAGCACTTACATGGTTTCAGCCATTGGATGAGCGACAGTTCAGGAGCATAGACCAACTCCTAGAGGCATTTATTATTGAATTCTCTAAGAGTGGCATAAGACACAATACCTCCTTGCTGATTCATAGCTTCAAGCAAACCCCTCAAGAAACCGTGAGACTTGCAGGAAGAAGATTTAGGCAATATCTTGAAAGGTGCCCTATTTTGGAGCTACCCACACCTGCCAAACAAGTGGCCTTATTCCTTGATGGATTGCTGAGTACGAAATTGAGATCCTATGTGTATGTGAAGGACCCTAGGACTATAGAGGAGTGTGTACGCATGTGCATTGACATTGAAGATAACCTAGGGGAAGAACTAGAGCTTTCCAAAATCTACAAAGATTCAGATAGTGCATCTAGTCACTCTTCCACGCAATCCACATCAATTGAGGAACTCACAGAGAAAGTGGCCCAAAAACTAGGCGTCTCTAGCAAACAAATTCCGAGGTTTACCCCAACGAAGAGGTGCTATACATGCGGTGGTGACCATATGGCAAACGTGTGTCCCATTATGGCTCAGCCCCAAGTAAATCCTAGTAGCCAGTACTGCACCATAGAACGGAGGTACACCAATCACACCGCACAAGATTGCCCCTACAATAAGCAAACGGTTAGGCAAACCTATCCTCAACCCTATCCACCACAGGGAAGATACCAGAACCAGTACCCTCCACAGCCATATGGCAGGCCACAGCAACCCTATCAACAACCATACCAAAACCAACAAAGACCTCAGCCTGTGTTAGCACAACAACCCCCAGCTCCAGCTAATGTGATTCCGGTGAAGTATACTGCTGCAGAAGAGAACCTGAATAGAGCCTTAGTCCCTGTAACATCCTTGCTTTCTGAAAATGACCCCAGTGACCATAGCTTTGATTCTACACATGTCGATAGTCCCCAGGCTTACTACATGCAGTCTCCAGAACATGGTGAGTCCTATTACAGCGAAGAACCGAGTGAACCTAGTTGGGAGTCAGATTACACAAACGTCATGTATGCAAACCCCAACCCTAGACTCCAACCTAGGCAGGTACGACCACCATTTCCTAGAGGACCATGCTACCGATGTCAGGGAGATCACTTCATTCGTGATTGTCCCTTACCTCCACCTACACAAACTCAGTCCGTGACGATCCAAGGCTTTTGCCAAGACTGTGGAAAAGAGCATCTCTTACGAGATTGCCCTAAGAATCCTAATAATATGCCAAAAATCACGCCTATCAACGTTATTGGGTTAGTGGTAGATTCCACAGGAAGTGTCACTTCCACTGCACCAGTGCAGGTAGTCACTAGAGCTCAGGCATTGTAGCAAAACCAAGAGGCAAGCCAGGAAAAGAGCCCAACAGCTAGTGAAACTGAGAGCATAACCAAGAAAAGGACTAGAGCTTGGAGAGATAGCCGTGAACGTATAAAAAGGCAATGGGCAAAGAAGATGAGTGAACTTGAGGAAAGTCTACGCGAAACCAAGGCCAAAATCATAGAGATCACATCCCAACCGCACTCTCACACAATTCCACCGCTACCATCCCCATCACCCTCCATCCCTCCACCCTCTAATACACCCCACGTAACCCACCCACCACCCCAAGCAGGATCAGTATTAGCTGATCCCACTCCCGAGGACCTAAACATGATGCTTAAAGCATATCAGGCCAGAATCCAAGAAGGGCCAACCATAACCGATCATGAAAAATGCTACCCTAGAGCCGAGCTAGAGCTTGAACGAACTAAAATTTGTGCTAAGATGGTGGAATTGGCTCAAGCCATGTTCGAAGCTAGCCGCCTCTAGCTCAGCTAAGACGCAGTTACATTTTGATGGACTGCTGGAAAGAATAGAGAGGCTAATTGCACAATCAGAAAAGGAATCTGCCCCTCAAAGAAAGGACAGGGCAAGAGAACGGATAAGCCAGCCTCTTCAGGAAGCCCATGTGCCTCCTCAAGAAGCTTATTTTCCCCCCCAAAAGGCAGATGAACCCCCCTCGAAAGCTTACGTACCTCCACAGGTTGCCTACATTCCTTCTCAGGGAGCATATGAGCCTGTTCGGAAAAGTAATAGAATAAGTAATCCTCCCCAAGAAGCTTGTGCTCCAGCCATCTATGAGAGCGAGGAAAGAGCCAACGATAGAATGAGCCCTCCTTCCCAGGTTGCTTATGTGCCTAATTCTACGGAGCCAGACACTTCTTCTTCTATGAATCGGTTTGCACCAGACTTCCTACGAGAGATTCAAGAAGATAAATGGGATAACGAAAGCGAAGTCGCCCCTCCCTTTGAACTTGTGGATGATGCACACGACCAATTCCCACAAGACATCCCATCTATTTACGGGGAACATGAGAGTATTCAGTCTCACGAGAGATTGGACTTTGAGTCTAATTCCATACAAGAGCTACCCCACTTCACAGGCCCATGGGAAGCTAAGTCCACCTGTATGAGAACGCCTACAGTCATGGTAAGAAACAAAGATTCAGTCATACCTAGAAACATAGAGGAAGTGAAGAACACTAACGGGCAGTGCAATCTCAAGTTAGAAGAGCTACTCAAGGTTAGACCTGAATTATGGAAACATGTCGCCAAACAAATACCAGAAGTGGCCAAACCTCGTTCCCAGGTAGGATCCCATAGGACAGTGCCAGAAATTCCCTTGGATAAGATAGGAGATATGTGTGAAGGTGAAGAAGGGAACACCTATCTTCCCATTACTTACCAGGACTACACCACCAAGGCAATTTCGGACTCAGGCGCAGGAGTTGCAATTGCTACCACTTCCCTATGGAAGCGTTGGGGCAAGCCGGCACTCAGGCCAACGAGGATGAAATTGCAGATGGCCGATGGTCATATTGAGAGACCCTTAGGATTGCTAGAAGGAATAACTCTCACCACTTGTGGTGTCGAGTTTGAGCATACATTTGCTATATGTGACTTCAGCAAAAATCATGCCTATGATATGATTCTGGGAAGACCATTTATGCGACAGTTGCAAGTGGTACAGGATTGGGGAACTAATTCCTTGTACCTGCAACACTTAGGAGTTACGACCAAAGTCAATCTCAAGGATTACTCTCATAGAGATGTCCCTCCTATCCAATGGAATCCCATCCATAGAACCAAAGATGATACAGAATCGGTGCATTCCATAGGGTCTGGATCCTCATGGATGCATGAAGACACTCACTTATGGATGTGCAAGGTAGCAGTAGAAGAAGAGAAGAGAGAGAAAGCCAGAGAGGTAGGTGTGTTGAAGCTCAAAGTCAAGGACAAAGCATGGAAGCACATCAAAAGGTGGACACACGAGGAAAGGGAGCAAGTAGGGAGCTCCAAGAAGTGTATGTCAAATTTTCAGAAGAATCCCCTACAAAAATAGTGATTTTCATCACTAGAAACCATTGTAAATACCATTATCTATTTTTAGTAACTCCATTTTGTTCAAGCCGAGGAGTCCTCGAGCTTGAGGAGTATTAGAAGTACCATCGTACCAATTTTCATAATTTTTAGACTTCGTTTGAGCCCTCAAATAAGCCCTGGAACCTAATTTTTAACTAGGCCGGACATTAGGTCTGGACAGGGCCAAAACTAGTCAAAAAACTATAAAAAGAGCTAGAGAGCTCATTTTTGAGGTTAGCTTGTTAGAGAATAGAACTTTTGTAAGAGAACTCTTTTGCAATCTAAGCTTTCCATTGTTCCTCTCTTTGATCTTACTTTGTGCGCGTGTGTGTGTATGTGTGTGCATGTTTGTGTGCTTTCACTCACGCACTTGTGCCTTCACTTGCTCGTGGTCTTCATACCGGTCCTCACGTCTCCGCGGATTGACAAGTAAAGGAGGTGGTGCTTACGCTTGAGCTACACCAAATTTTGGCGCCGTTGCCGGGGAGAGAGCTTCGAGGACGAGCGTTGTGATGGTAAGATCGTAGATTTGCGACGTTGGAAGGTAAAAAAACTGTCATTTCAGTTCATTTTGTGTTTTTTCCTCTTCATCTTCATCATCATCATCATCTCCACCTTCTTCCATCTTCTTCTTCATAGAAATTTCTTGTTTTTTAGTGCATTTTCACCATTTTCATACCATTTTTCATGCATTATTGTGTGGGAAGGAGTTAGGAGGTGCAAGGGAGAGCAAGCACTGTGTTTTTTTCATGATTTTCTGCTCATACGGAGCTCGCCATAGCCGGCGCTCATAAATTTGAATTTCCCGCCAAAAAACGCGATTCTGTGATGAAAATCGCGATTCTGTGAAAATTCAAAATTTTTTGAAAAAATCACGATTTTCAGTTTTCCCGCCTAAAAGTTGGTTGAAAAGAATCACGATTCTATGTTTTTTCTCAAAAAAAAAAAAAAAAAAAAAAAAACACGATTCTCTGCTCAAAATCGCGATTCTCAAAAAACACGATTCTCTGCTCAAAATCGCGATTCTCAAAAAACACGATTCTCTGCTCAAAATCGCGATTCTCACCAATCACGATTTTCAGCAAAAAACACGATTTTGTGAAAAACACGACTTTCTGCTCAAAATCGCGATTCTCACAAATCACGATTTTCAGCTAAAAATACGATTTTGAGAAAAACACGATTCTCTGGAAAAACACGATTCTCTGGGACAAAATCGCGATTTTCAAGTCAAAAACACGATTTTGAGAAAACACGAATTTTTGCTCAAAATCGCGATTTTCAATTCACGATTTTCTGCTCAAAATCGCGATTTTCATGTCAAAAACACGATTCTGAGAAAACACGATTTTCAGTCAAAAACACGATTTTGTGAATCACGATTCTCTGAGTCAAAATCGCGATTTTCAGAAACACGATTTTGTGATCAACATCGCGATTCTCTGAAACACGATTTTGTGATCAACATTGCGATTTTCAGAAACACGATTTTGTGATCAACATCGCGATTCTCTGAAACACGATTTTGTGATCAACATCGCGATTTTCAGAAACACGATTTTGTGATCAACATCGCGATTTTCATGTCAAAAACACGATTTTGAGAAAACACGATTTTCAGCAAAAAAAAAACACGATTTGGTGAATCACGATTCTCTGAGTCAAAATCGCGATTTTCAAAAATACGCTTTTGTGATCAACATCGCGATTTTCAAAAACACGATTTTGTGATCAACATCGCGATTTTCAAATCACGATTTTCTGCTCAAAATCGCGATTTTCAAAAACACGATTTTGTGCTCAACATCGCGATGTTTTTGACTTCACAGCATCGCGATTTTCAGAAAGTTCACAAAATTGCGATTTTCTCCAAAGGTCCTGTTTGCCTGTTTTGACCCCCAGGAGCCTGATTTGACATAACTTTCTCATCCAAAGTCCATTTCTTGAGCTCTATAGCTCGTTGGAAAGCTCGTTTCAAATCCTACACGACCTCAACTGTTTTTTTCAAAAATAACGTGTTGATTTTGAGTTAGGATAATTTGAAGTTGACCCTCAAGTGGGACTAGGGAACCAAGGGGACTCCAAAGAATTTTTGAACCTTACCAAGGGGAAAATTTGGACTCTTGACTAAAGCTTATGAACCTGAGATCTGGTAGACACTTAGGCAAGGATAAACAAAGCATTAGATCTTCTGAGGCTAGTGTCAATCATACATCCAAGTCTTGGGCACAACAATTAAGTGGTCATCTTTTACTAAGTTCAGACACAAGTGATTCAGAAATGTCTTTTAGTATGGGAAAACCTGCAGGTGGCTCAGGGACTGCCCATCTACAAACACCGGAAGGTCCCTATAAGACACAGTTGGAATATATTCGGACCAACCAATTAGGTGCTCGCATCTATGAGGATGGTCTGAGGCGATCAGTGGTCCAACTCAAAAATCCAGATCAATCCTTTGGACTTGAACACCCGGTGGTCAAGTTCGAAGAGGGTTCATACATTGATAAGGAAGGAACCATGTATGTGGGTACCAACCAACCAGATAGGACCGATGAGTTTGGAAATATCATTCATGAGAATGAGATAGGAGACCTAGAACAAGGAAATATAGGACAAGGACCCCAGACTCCTAGAGGCAAGTCAGTTTTGACCCGAGTGATCACTCCAGACTGGATCCCGCAAGACAACAAAAGCATAGAACTATTTTTGAATAGAGAAACAGAGGAAGCCTTTTGGAGGTTCAAGCCAGAACAACCTAGCCAATTGGGCATAGTCATCATCTACGAGTTCAAGGATCCAGAGATACCAGGCAAAGTTGTCTACCTAGATAACACGTCAGAGAAAATTTTCTTGGTAACAGAACATGATAGACATGCATATTCTTGGAAGAATGAATTGATTTTCCCCCCACCAAGATCCAATGTTTCCCATGGCCTCCAAGGAATAGGGTCTTCCCACGCTCATGAAGCCCAGAGAGAAAGAACTAGAGAGAGACCTGAGGTAAGCTTTGCACACACCGTGGGCAGGAATAGATCAGGATGTAAAAATGAAAGACCTGAAAGAGAGAGACATCAAGCACATAGGCAACAAAGAGATGAACAGGATTTTCCATTGCCTAGAACCCGGGAGTACCCAAGAACCCTTAGACCCATTCACGTGATCAAGGCAATGAAGAACTATTTCGATGGGACAGGGGATCCTTATGATCATGTGGTCGAGTACAAACAAGTGCTGAGAGCCGAACAAATTGAGGACTGGTTTACCCAGTACGAGGCATTTGGTTTGACCCTTAAAGGCACTGCCTTAGCTTGGTTTCAACCATTGAGTAGAAGCAGCTATCGCGATATAGGTCAACTGCTAGACGAATTCATTGTAGAATTTTCCAAGAGTGGTATCAGGCATAACACATCGTCCCTGATCCATAGTTTCAAGCAGACACCCCAAGAAACAGTGCGACTAGCAGGTAGAAGGTTCAGACAGTACCTAGAAAGATGCCCTACTCCAGAGTTACCCACACCAGCTAAACAAGTGGCTTTGTTCTTAGATGGCTTACAGAGCACAAAATTAAGATCATATGTGTACTTGAAAGATCCTAGATCCATAGAAGAGTGTGTGCGGGCGTGCATAGACATAGAAGATAACTTGGGTGAGGAGTTAGGATTGTCCAAACTCTACAAAGATTCGGATAGTTCTACTAGTCATACTTCAAAGATCTCCACAGAAATAGAAGAGATAGCTGAGCAAGTTGCCAAGAAGCTGGGAGTCCAAAATAAACAAACACAGAGAGTCACTCCATTGAATCGGTGTTATACTTGTGGGGGCGACCACATGGCTAATGTATGCCCAATGCAAAACCAAAACATTAGAGAAAGGAATGCTCCATATTGCACTATTGAGAGAAAATACACAAACCACACGGCTCAAGATTGTCCCTACAATAGGCAGGCTGTTAGACAGAATTATCAGCAACCTTACCCACAAGGTAGGTATCAGAACCAATACCAACAGCCATATTATAGACCACAACAGCAATATCAGGTACCATATAGGCCACAACCTGTCTGGGGAAACCAACCACCAGCTCCAGCCAACGTGATTCCAGTCAACTATGCTGTGGGAGAGGAAAATCCAAATAGAGCTTTGGTGCCACTAACCCCATTGATACCAGATAATGACTCTCATGCTCATAGTTCAGACTACTCCCATGAAGGTAGTCCACATGCGTATTACACAGGGTCACCTGAACATAGTGAGATTTACTCGTATCAATATGAGGCGCCACCTATGGAGCAAAATTGGGAGCCAGAATACTCCAATGTCATGTACACACATCCTAACCCTAGGCCCCAGTTGAGACAAATGAGACCACAAGCCCCTAGAGGATCTTGTTTCAGATGTCATGGTGACCATTTCATTCGTGACTGTCCCCACCCACCATCTCCGAGTCAAGGACAGGCTATCACAATACAGGCTTTTTGTCCTGATTGTGGCAAAGACCATCTCCCCAGAGATTGTCCAAGAAACCCCTCCAGTGCACCCAAGATTACACCCATTAATGTGGTAGGCTTAGTGGCAGATTCAAGTTCAAGTAGTAGCAATGTGGCTCCTATACAAGCTGTCACTAGAGCACAAGCCTTAAAACAGGATAAACCAGTAGAACAATCAGAGTCGAGTGAATCGGGAGAGCCTAGTAAGAGGAAAACAAGAACATGGAAGGATACCAGAGAGAAGGCCAATCGCAAGTGGAATAAAAAGTTATCGGAACTAGAAGAAAGCTTGAAAGAAGCGAAAACAAAAATAGAAGACATTGCATCTCAAAGCCCCTCGCATACCGAAACTCCATCCACTCCACCTCATCCCACCCCACCACCCATTGTAAATAGACCACAACCAGGGTCGGTTCTTGCAGATCCAACCCCAGAAGGCTTGGACATGATGTTCAAGGCCTACCAGGCTCGACTTCAAGAAGGGCCTACAGCTGCAAACCTAGACAAGAGTTACCCTAGAGCAGATTTAGAGATTGAACGGATGAAAATGTGCATGAAAATGGTAGAACAAGCTCAAGCCATACTTGAGACTAGTCAAAAGTTCAATCAGACAAACTCTATCAAATCAGATTTGCATTTCCAGGGCTTACTAGAAAGATTAGAGCAGTTGGTAAACAAACCACAAGTTTCTTTACCTCCTCAGGCTCAACCAGTTATTGAAAGAGGAAGCTCACCACCAATGGGAGCTTATGTTCCTAATTCCACGGATCCAGGAATACCTCCTTCAATTCAACAGTACTCTCAAGAATTCTTGCGGGAAATACAAGAAGAGAAATGGGCCAAGGAGAAGGGTAATTCCCCTCCTATTCCTGAGATTGATGATCTTCATGATCAATTTCCCCAAGACATCCCATCTATTTACGAAGATGAAGCAGAACAACAAGAGGACGAAAGGTTAGATTTTGAATCTAATACCTTAGAAGAACTGCCTCAATTTCCAGGCCCATGAGAATCTGAATCACTCCATATTAGAGCTCCCACAATACTAGTAAGAAATGAAGACTCAGTGGTTCCAAGGAACACGGATGTCGTGAAGAACACTAAGGTTCAATGTCATCTCACTGTAGAAGAGTTGCTCTAAGCAAAACCTGAGTTATGGAATCATGTGAAGGATCAGGTCCCAGAACTTGAGTCCAATATGCCAAAAGCAGACTCTAAGCAAAGGGTACCAGAGATACCTCTAGACAAAATAGGGGACATGTGTGAGGGTGAAGAAGGTAATACTTATCTTCCAATCACCTACCAAGGTTACACAACCAAAGCAATCATAGATTCAGGTGCTGGTGTTGCTATTGTGACCACCTCCTTATGGAAGCAATGGGGCAAGCCCACATTAAGACCAACTAGAATGAAGCTTCAAATGGCTGATGGTCATTTTGAAAGACCTCTAGGATTGCTAGAAGGGATCACTCTAACCACTTGTGGTGTAGAGTTTGAGCACACATTTGCTATATGTGACTTTGAGAAAAATAATGTCTTTGAGATGATCCTAGGAAGACCCTTCCTACGACAATTGCAAATAGTACAGGATTGGGGAACTAACTCCTTGTACTTACAGCACTTAGGGGTCACCACTAAGGTCAATTTGAAGGATTACACCTTCAGAGATGTACCACCCCTACAGTGGAATTCTATCCACAAAGTGAAAGAAGATTCCATCTCTGTGCATTCTGAAAGTTCACCTGATCCATCATGGCTGCATGAAGATACTCATTTGTGGATGTGCAAGGTCGCAAAGGAAGAGGAAAAACGTTTAAAGGCAAGAGAAGAAGGAACTTCGTTAGGAGATAGACCAGTTAGAGACCCAGCCTACACACCGATGATCTTTCCAGATGAGGAGTTTGAGCCTCATGGCTGGCCAGAAATCTTAGCCACCATGGACATTGCTGTCAATGAGGAACAGTGGACACCTCATTGTGATGAGGAGGGTTATGATATCTCAGTGTTCATGTGTCAACCCTTGCTAGAAGAATGTGACCCTAGTGATGTCATAGAAGAAGAAGAGAATGACGATGATCTGGAGTCTATTGTGATGGATAGTTGCTTTAACTCAGAGCAGCACTATCTAGAAGATATAGGAGTGTTCACCCAGAAAGAAGAAGAACCTCTCACAAGTATTAAAACAGTAAACTCAAAGGATGGAAGTGAGAGTAGTCAAAAGAAAAAGAAAAGAAAAGCAGTGAAACAAGAAAAGGAGGAATCATTGTTTGAAGTACCAGAAAACTTCAAGAAATATGAAGTTGACGACCGCAAAATTTTGGTACGAATGCCTAAGAGAGAGGCCATCATAGGAGAATCATATGATAATAAGGAAAAGACCAAGAAGATTGTAGTGACCATTGAAGAGAACGAAGAGAGATGCACATATATAGGAGATGACCTAAGTGCAAGAGAAGAAATGGAGCTCATAGCTCTATTAAGGGAATATAGGGATGTGTTTGCATGGCACTATAGAGACTTGAAAGGGGTAGATCCAAGAATTTGCTCTCATACTATCCCCATGACTACTGATGCTAAGCCCACCAAACAGAAGCCCTACACATATAATGATACCTATGCAGCCAAAATCAAAGAAGAAATTGATAGGTTGATTGAGGCTAGATTCATCTATGAGATTGAGCATACCGAATGGGTGTCCCCCATTGTTGTGGTACCCAAGAAGAACGGGAAGTTGCGAGTGTGTATTAACCTTAAAAAAGTTAATGCCGCTACGATTAGAGATAGTTATCCACTTCCAATCACAGAACACCTTTTGGAGCGTGTTGCAGGCAAGGAAGTTTATAGCTTCCTTGATGGATTTTCAGGTTACAATCAAGTAGCCATTGCCCCAGAAGATCAACACAAAACAGCTTTTGCTACAGAGTGGGGAATCTTTGCATTTCGGGTGATGCCATTTGGGCTCACCAATGCACCTGCAACATTCCAAAGGCTCATGTGTCATGTCTTCAAAGAGTTCTTGCGAAAGAGCTTAGAAGTGTATGTGGATGATTTATGTGCTCATTCCCAAGAAAGAAGGGTTCACATCCCTGAGCTCAGACAAATCTTCAACAAGTGTAGAGAATATCGAGTGTGTCTAAACCAGAAAAGTGTGTGTTTATGGTGCGTCAAGGTAAAATCTTAGGTCATATTGTTTCTAAGAATGGAATCTCAACAGATGAAGATAAGGTACGAGCCATAGCGGAGCTACCAAGGCCAAGGAACATTAAAGAGGTACAAGCCTTTATGGGCCATTGTGGATACTACCGTAGGTTTATCCACATGTACGCGATCATAGCTAGACCCCTTTATGCCTTGTTGTCTAATTTTGAGTGGAACGACGAATGCGAGAATTCTTTCAATGAACTGAAGAAACGTTTGTGCACAGCACCAATATTGACCACTCCTGATTGGAATAAGCCATTCCATGTCCATGTGGATGCATCCAATCATGCCATAGGATGTGTGCTAGCACAACCCACAGGTGAAGGGAATTTAGATTTGCCCATAGCATATGCTAGTAGACAACTAAACCCAGCCGAAAGAAATTATACCACAACCGAGCGAGAAGGGTTAGGCATGGTATATGCCGTAAAAAAGTTTAGACACTATTTATTGGCCAACAAGTTCAAGTTTTTCACTGATCATCAAGCTTTGTTATATTTGGTCAATAAACCTTGCAATACTGGACGCTTAGTAAGATGGTTCCTCTTACTAATGGAGTATGACTTTGAAGTTGTTGTCAGGAAAGGTAGAACCCACCTTCGGGCAGATCACCTTTCTCGCATTACTTCAGGAGAGTCACCACAAGGAGTGTCTGATGAACTACCTGATGCTTATCTGTTCAATTTGGAAGTTGTTCCTAAATGGGCAAATAAGTTGGTACCAGTCCTAACCTTCGGCCCTGCAAATAAGAATGTGAAAACATCACAAGAAGAAATTGTAAAATCACAAAAATATCACATATTGGCAGGAAGCATGTACAAACAAGATACTGAGGGTGTATTAGCTTGTTGTGTCGAGGATGATGAACATAGTAGTTGGTTGCAGCAAGCTCATGAGGGATTGCTAGGAAATCACTATTCTAAACAACGAACATTGCAGAATTTGAAACGTTTAGGAGTGTATTGGCCTAGCATGGACAAAGAAATACATGAGTGGATCAAGAATTGTCCAATGTGCAGAGAGAGACCACCAGTGGAGCATGCGACCCTTTATCAAGTATCATTAATTCCAGATTGGAGTGCTCCATTGGTAGAGTTTATGAGATCGGGAAGATTACCCAAAGAGGCCAGTCTAGCAAGAAGACGAAATATGGAGCAAGAGGCTCAAGGCTATGCCTTAGTAGGAGAGAACCTATACCGAAGAGGTAAAGATGGTTACTTAAGACTGTGCGTTCATGAATCAGACTATTTAAGGGTCTTAGAGACTGCACACAGTGGTGTTGCAGGTGGACATTTTGGTCCTGACCGAGTGATTAAGACCATTCTATTCTCAGGACTTTGGTGGCCCACTCTTCATATGGATGCACATACCTATGTGAAGAAATGTGACACATGCCAACGTGCACAATATCCAGTTAGAAAAGACGAGATGCCTTTGAGGCCAATGATGGGAGGGCGTGCATTTTCGAAGTGGGGCATAGACTTCATAGGTCCTATTAATCCCCCAGCTAGAAACTCCCATGCAGAGTACATCATTGTAGCCACAGATTACCTTACAAAGTGGGTAGAAGTCAAAGCCACAACAAAGAATGATGCTCAGACTACGGCTAAGTTCTTATTCGAGAATGTGTTCACGAGATATGGACTACCAATAGAGTTGGTGAGCGATAGAGGCACACACTTCTTGAATGAAGTCATTGAAAATCTTCTCCAAGAATTCTTGGTGATACATAAGAAATCCGCCCCCTATCATCCACAAGCCAACGGACAAGCCGAGAGTACCAATAAGATCCTCTGTAACGTATTGACAAAACTGGTGAATAATAAACGCTCTGATTGGGACAAACAACTTCATCATGCTGTTTGGGCTTATCGAGTTGCCTACAAAACGGTACTCAACGCCACCCCATTTCAGATGGTCTTCGGACAGAACGCTGTGCTACCACTAGATTTCTTAATCCTTGCCTTAAAAGTAGCACAAGAGTATGAGTGGAATGGGCATGAATTGTCCTCTAGGATCTTTGATCTCGAACGCTTGGGTGAAACGAGGCTACGAGCGGCAGCAGGCATCTACGCTGCAAAGAAGAGGCAAAAGGCATACTTTGATGCACACATCAAGGATAAGGGATTGAAAGAGGGGGATCTAGTGTTGGTATACACACTAAAACAACATGCCCGTAAGTTGGAAAAAAGAGGATATGGACCCATGATCATTAATAGAATTTCCACTAGTGGTGCAGTTCAGTTGGCCACTCTAGAAGGAGATATCTTGCCAAACTATATTAGTGGCTGCAGATTCAAGCTATATCAAGAACCTCTTACTGAGGATATGCTAATGAGACTCAACACTGCTAAGAAGCGAAAAGAAGAAGAGTTAAGAGTGAGAGAAGAAGCACAGGTAGAGGCCAGAGAGCGTATTAGGCGAAATAAGTTAAGGCGATTAGGCTTAGATGTCAACTCAAAAGCCCCAAAATATCACATGGATATGTGTCAAAAGTCAGGCATTGCGACTTCTCAGGTCATTGACCGAAGACCCTTTGTGACCATAGAGATAGGACAAGGGAAGGGTGCAAGGACGGTGAAAGCATTGATTGACTCAGGTGCAGCAAGTAGTGCAGTTAGACTTTCCTACTGCCAAGACTTGGGGTTGAACATCAATCCCATAGAAGCTTATCTCATAGGATTGGGAGGTGTGGAAACCCCTTGTTTGGGCGAGGTGGAACTTCCCATCTACCTTCAAGATGTTCCAATGAAAGTCAAAGCGCTAGTATGTCAAGATGAGAACCTTACAGAACCACTTGTCTTGGGTCAAGATTGGATCTATGACCATGCAGTTAACTTAAACCTAAGAAGTCAAATTCTTCAAGTTTGGGTACATGAACAATGCATTACATTAGAATTAGAGAACTGCATGCTCCTAGATCATGGCACCACACACTCTCTTAGTTCTTCCAAGACTAATCATATGAAAGAAGATGTTGTATGTGTCAAAAGCTCTATAATGCAGAAGGAGTCAATCGTGGACGACCAGGTTCGAAGGCGGGTGGATCTTTCTTCTTCTCCAAAGAATCAAGTAGCCACAGTAGTGAGTCCACCACACAAGCAAACACAACCGTTCACGACAACTGCTACATCAAATAGAAAGACACCATTCGATAAAAAAGCAGTTCCGAGCATGAAGCAGATATGGGTACGCAAAGGAGAGCAACCACCAGCCTTGCCCCCACAAATCCCATCTAGGCAAGCCAACCAGGCCAGAAGACGAGGGAAGCAGCTCAGACAAGCTCAATCACAAGGTATCCAACAAGTTTGGGTGCCTAAGAAGTTAGCTGCAGCTCAACAAGGGCAATTACAGATGTGGGTACCTGAGAAGCTCCTACATCTACAACAACCTATGTTCTCCCACATGCGAAAGGTTTCAACAAAGAAGCCAAAAAGAGAAAAGGGTAAGAACCACGTACAGAGACCAAAGGAAGATCAAATCAGCTCTTCAACATTAGTAGGAAGACATGCAAAAAGGATATGGGTTTGGAAGCCAAAAAGTAGCCTCCACCGAACCAAAGCATCAACCACACTGGATACCACAGTTCAGAAAGCATCCAAAGAGAAAGACGCCTGAAGTGACCTCTACAGTGCCAAATGATGTTCTAAAATGGACTCCAATAAGGAGGATTACATCAGTTCGAGACTCAATGGATACCTCCACCAAGGTCGGCATCAACCTCCACAAGTAACATTGAAAGCCTCGAACGAGCAACAACCATGTGCTCCTTGCACAACCCTGTCTTTTGCACCATTTAGGTCATGCATTTCCAAAGTATGCATTAATATAGGGCCACATTACACGGCCGTGCATAGACACACTTGAGAATCCCATGCACAAGAGCACAGTGACATATGTCGAACATTTCTATTGATACTAACTTTTGTGTTCTTGTTTTGTGATATCCTTTTTCTCAAAAAAAAAAAAAAAAAAAAAAAAGGGAAGTGGGAGAGAGCTTGTTCCCAGGTTTGGCTTATGAAACATGAATGAGTCATGCTTAGTTGAAGGTGGAACTGTTGATTACTAGGCATTTATCAATTTGGATCGCAGTGTGTCTCGGCCAGCAGTGAGATTATTGCTGCCTTATCTGGTAGAGGACAAGCATTTGGCATGAACATGGCATCTACAACTATGATTTTCTCTTACCATGGTAGGAATGAAGAGCTTGAAGGTCCGCAACTTGAGTGATGCTTAACTACTTCATGTACCAGAGCATCCAAGGAGATATCTGCAAAAGGTAGTTCTGGAGGAGAAGACTCCTGCATATGGTGAGCTAAAGAGCATATGTGAAACTCAGCTTGGTGTAGTTACCCAATGTTGCTTGCCAAGGAATATAAAGCAATTCAATTCTCAGTATTTCCTGAACCAGTATGGAACAGTAGCACTGGTGAATGGTCTATGTCAATCAGCATGGTAATCTCTTAGAAACCGGCACGTGTCCAATATTCCTCTGAGTGTCAATATAGGGAAGTGAACGTGCATGAGCCCAAGCTCAGAAATGCACATTTTAGTGACAAATGTTGCTTTGAAAAGAGGAGAGGGGATCCACCACTCAAAAGATCTCATCAGTGGACAATCAACATGGACATTCATCAACAAGGTTCCATCCCAAAGGCCGAGTGTACAACACGAAGAGGCAAACATCCATCAACCTTCGCCATGGTAAGTATCTTTACTCTGGAAACACCATAACCATGATAGTTTAGGAAACCTCTTCGTCAGCATACCCTTGAGCACTTAGCTCAAGACCCGCAATTTTTGCACCATACTTCTTCCAATGCATTTTCCAAGTAAGCATGCGTAGGGCTACATTACAAGGCCGTGCACAAGGCACATACTTTTTTCAACCCAGGCACGAACACACTTACCCATCATTCATTATGGGTTATGAGTAGTTGGCATGAATGCTCTCAACATCATCTTTAAAAGAGCTAGCAGACATCATGGGAACAACATCCATATCTCGGAAGCCAATTGAAGCCAGTAGTTGCTCCAAATCACTCTTGACAACCTCTTCTGAGCAACTTGCAGTTTTGAAAGCTCACAACGCCACATTCTTGCTGGAATCCAAGGAACCAGCTCATACAACGGATGGACACCACCTCTCAAAGCACTACACAGAACAGCCCTTCCAACAAGGGTCTGTCAGGGACGACAGACTCGAGAGGGGGGGGAGTGTTGAAGCTCAAAGTCAAGGACAAAGCATGGAAGCACATCAAAAGGTGGACACACGAGGAAAGGGAGCAAGTAGGGAGCTCCAAGAAGTGTATGTCAAATTTTCAGAAGAATCCCCTACAAAAATAGTGATTTTCATCACTAGAAACCATTGTAAATACCATTATCTATTTTTAGTAACTCCATTTTGTTCAAGCCGAGGAGTCCTCGAGCTTGAGGAGTATTAGAAGTACCATCGTACCAATTTTCATAATTTTTAGACTTCGTTTGAGCCCTCAAATAAGCCCTGGAACCTAATTTTTAACTAGGCCGGACACTAGGTCTGGACAGGGCCAAAACTAGTCAAAAAAAACTATAAAAAGAGCTAGAGAGCTCATTTTTGAGGTTAGCTTGTTAGAGAATAGAACTTTTGTAAGAGAACTCTTTTGCAATCTAAGCTTTCCATTGTTCCTCTCTTTGATCTTACTTTGTGCGCGTGTGTGTGTATGTGTGTGCATGTTTGTGTGCTTTCACTCACGCACTTGTGCCTTCACTTGCTCGTGGTCTTCATACCGGTCCTCACGTCTCCGCGGATTGACAAGTAAAGGAGGTGGTGCTTACGCTTGAGCTACAAGGTGCAAAAGAAACACATAGATCAATTCAAGACCCCAGCCTATGCACCTGTAGTTTTTCCTGATGAGGAATTTGAACCCCATGGCTGGGCAGAAATTTTAGCAACAATGGACGTAGCCATCAATGAAGAACAATGGACACCTCACTGTGATGAGGATGGCTATGATATTTCAGTCTTCTCCATAGAGCCAATCATGGAGAGGCAGTTCTAGAAGAATGCGAACCTAGCCCTGATGCATTTGAGGATGCAAGTGACTCCGACCTAGAGTCAATCATTATGGACCCACCATTTGCATCAGATGAAGAATACTTCCATGAAGTAGAATTTCAACCCCAGAGGCATGGAGAGCTCACAAACGATGTAAGAATAGCAACATATGTGACCCCGAAGGAAGAAGGAAAGAAACGGAAGAAGGGAGAAGTCTCACCAGAAGAGGAAGAATCTTTGTTTGAGGTCCCAGAAAAATTTAAGAAATATGAGATAGATGACAGGAGATTCATGATAAGAATGCCTAAACGAGAGGCACAATCAGGAGAGGCCTATGATAACAAAGAAAACCACCAAGAAAATAGTAGTGGCCCTAGAAGAAGGAGAGGAGAGATGCACGTACATAGGCCATGACCTAACAGAAGAAGAAGAGCATGCGTTAATTGCCTTGCTAAGAGAATACAGAGATGTATTCGCTTGGAGTTACAAGGATTTGAAAGGTGTTGACCCTGACATATGCTCACACACCATCCCCATGACCTCAGATGCTAAACCCTCTAAGCAAAAGCCCTACACATATAACGATAATTACGCTGCTAAGATCAAAGAAGAGATAGATAGACTGGTTGAAGCTGGATTCATCTATGAAATTGAGCACATTGAATGGGTATCCCCCATCGTAGTGGTGCCCAAGAAGAATGGCAAGCTGCGTGTGTGCATTAACTTGAAAAAGGTTAATGCAGCCACGATTCGAGATAACTATCCGCTTCCCATCACAGAACATCTCTTAGAAAGAGCGGCAGGCAAGGAAGTGTACAGCTTCCTTGATGGATTTTCGGGCTACAATCAAGTAGCCATAGCTCCAGAGGATCAACATAAGACGGCCTTTGCCACATAGTGGGGCATTTTTGCCTTTAGAGTAATGCCATTTGGGCTTACCAATGCACCCGCAACCTTCCAGAGACTAATGTGCCATGTATTTAAAGAGTTCCTGAGGAAAAACTTAGAAGTCTATGTCGATGATCTTTGTGCTCATTCCAACATTAGACAAACCCATATCCCTGAACTCAGACAAATCTTTGACAAATGTAGAGAATATCAAGTCTGCCTGAACCCAGAAAAATGTGTTTTCATGGTCAAGGCAAGGCAAGATTCTAGGACACATAGTGTCAAAGAATGGCATATCTACGGACGAAGAGAAAGTGAGAGCTATAGCAGAGCTACCTAGGCCAAAGAATGTCAAGGAAGTACAAGCTTTCATGGGGCATTGTGGTTATTACCGACGATTTATACACATGTATGCTGTCATTGCAAAGCCCATGTACGGACTTCTGACTAACTTTGAGTGGACGGATGAATGTGAGAATTCCTTCCAAGAGCTTAAAACGAAGATTATGTTCAGCACCAATCTTGACCACACCAGATTGGAATAAGCCATTCCATGTTCACGGTGGATGCATCCAATTATGCCATTGGGTGTGTACTTGCTCAACCTACTGGTGAAGGTAATATGGATCTTCCAATCGCCTATGCCAGTAGACAATTGAATGCAGCTGAACGGAATTACACCACTACAGAGAGAGAAGGTTTAGGCATGGTATATGCAGTTAAGAAATTTAGACACTATTTGCTCGCAAACAAGTTAAATTTATTTACTGACCATCAAGCATTGTTATATCTCGTAAACAAGCCATGCAATACAGGAAGATTAGTAAGATGGTTTCTCTTGCTAATGGAATA